>CM057838.1:54257100-54632100 GCA_030068075.1 Paguma larvata | reverse complement strand
TTTTTGAAGGACTTTCATCAGTGAAGTAACATGAGCAAATTTTAATTTTAAAAATAATTTTAGCAATAAGGTGGAGACATAGTACTTGGATAATATACCCACCATAAGGAGGTCTGTTGAAATGATTAATGTAATAACGTAGATAAACGTGCTCGTGAGGTAGGACAGTGACGGGAGAGGAGGAGCATCTGCGTTCACTTTCAACTCAGAATCAGTACTTCATCGTCACTTATTTATAATCTGTTTTGGGGTGAAGCTCTATTCTAGAATTCTTCTTCCGCTCCTGGCATGTTCATTCTCAAGTCATCTAAAACTGTTGATTTTCTTTTTAAAGGAGCTAATTTTTTCTGACCAACTTAACCTGAATTAACATAGAACCCAGTAACACAAATTTATAGAAAAATACAATAAAACGACTCTCTTTAAAGATGCGTGGTTACGCCATTAAAAATGTTTGTAGCTCTTTTGAGCACTTGCCCTAGGTTTTTGCATTAGGCTTTGCAAGTGGCAGAAAACTTATTATCTTTTTTAAAAAATATATATTATGAAAGACATATCCTGATACCTTACTAGTATAACCAGACTGCAACAAATACCCAGAGACCATAGTGCCCAGTGGTGTCTAAAATAACAATAGTTGTAGAAGGAAATAGTAAAATGAAATACAATTTATTGACCTCTCATTGTGTTCCAAGCAATGTGGTACCTGCTTTGTATCCATTATCCTATCTGTACATTTTTCACAGAAGCCCCTTTTAAGCAATTGCATTATCATTTCACAGACAAGGTATCTGAGTGTCAGAGAGTTTAAGGAACATGTCCAGCGTCACACATATTTAAAATTGTGAGTTAGATCATGCCCAGAACCAAGCTGAGAGTACTAGGGGTATGAGAATTTTCCTGTAGGATTAGTACTCTTAAAAAGTGATAGAGGCTTGTATTGCCTTCAGAGCAGATCTGCATACTTACTTTCCTATAGTGCTGTGCCAGCAATTCCCAGACCACCCTGCTAAGTCCCTTTCTTCTACGCCAGAGCATGAACTCTGGAGCCAAACTTCCGTGTTCAAATACCACCTTCACCTCTTACTGTCTCTGTGATCTTGAGCAAGTTATTTAATCACTAGTGACTCTATTTCCTGAAAAATGAGGAGAATATTTATTTACATCTCGGTGGATTGTTGAGAGGCTTTAATGACTTAAAATCTATAAATTGCTTAGAAAAGTCCCTGGCAGACAGTAGGCGCTATACAAATGTTTTTATCATACCGTTGTTTCCATCATCTGCATTTCTCCTGAAAAGGTGCTATTATTCCTCAAAGGATGCATGAAGAAAGCAGTAACAAATATAAAATAATTCAACAAATTCTGTATCTACATGTGAGCAATTTTAATGCAAATGTGCCAATGCCCTTTTTAGTCCTATACTAAAGATGATACGCTGTCACTGAGTTAACCGTAATATGATTTTAGATCAATGCCTTTAAAAGGTTATCCATTCATGTTGCCTAATCATTTTTTAAAGTTTTTTTTAGGAAGGAAGACTTAATTTTCATTGTTCTTATAAGTTTTAAAAAATAGTAAGATTTGGCTGTGTTTGCAGTTGTAGTATCTGTCTAAGATGTTATCTTTGACCTTTTCTCTTATTTTAATCCTCTGAATTAGAATTAACTCCCTCTCTTGAAACGTTTCACTTTTAGTGCCCTGTGGTGGAATTTTAACTAAGCGCAAAGGGACTATTTTGTCTCCTGGTTACCCTGAGCCTTATGACAACAATCTGAATTGTGTATGGAAGATCACAGTGCCAGAGGGAGCCGGCATTCAAGTAAGGAAATTTAAATTTTTCTCCTTTTCACTGTATGTTTGAAGTTAATCTTTTCAGAGACAACAGGATGAAGGTTACTTCTAAAGGTTTAGCCGGTGCTTTGCAATGGCATGGTTGAATGTAGTAGAAAGACACTTATTAATTTTTTCACCTGCAAATAGCAGAAAATCAATTCAAGAAGGAATAAGCAATAAGAAAAATGTTTGTTCCGCATGACATGTTATCTTGGGGAAAGATCGTTTATTTCTGAGGTCGAGTTGTGTCATTCCTGACCTAGGTTTTTCCGTCTCTCTTCTCTGCCATCATAGCATGTTGGCTTAGTTCCTAGGCCTCTTTTCTCAAGATCTTGAGATGACTACAGAAGTTCTAACAGCAAGGGCAATGGCCAAAATGGAATGTTTCTATCTATCTACCTTTACAATGGTTTAAAAAGCTTTTCAGAAATCCTTCCAGTAGACTTTCTCTCCTGTACTATTGACCAAAACTGCAAAAGTACTCATTCCTATGCTATACCCTACCCAAAGCAAAAGATCTATTATGATTTGGCTGTAAAAAAAAAAAAATCAGCACTAAGTACTTAGGTAAAGCAAGGGGCTCAGCTTCCTCTGAGGTACACAGTCTTCATTTAATTCAACAAAACCAGTGTTCTTGTTGGGAAGAAAAGGGATGCTAGTCTATAGACAACACAATCTACCAGTTATTTCAACCATAACCACTTTTGGGGAGGAGAAATTTGACCAGTTATTCTGTATTACAAAGAGATTATATCTGCATAAATTGATGATATGTTCCTACTGAGTCAGTATATACCCCATGGAAGGTGATTATTCTTCACAAAATATTACATAATCTATATTTCATAAAAATCACTTGATTACTTCTCTGAGCCATAAGGAAGATTTCCCTTTAGAATCTTGAGATATGTGTCAGTTATGGGAAAGGTAGCCAAGAAATCATCCATTGACTGAAATTAGATAGTAGTATAATTTTCAGTTAAAAAATCAACTTTTTGAGCTTAGAATTTTTCAGTAAATTACTCCTGACATCTCTTAGGTCAGTTAGCCAATGAGAAAATATGAAATGTACATGTTCAGTGTTTTGAAGACATTCAAAATGAAAAGACTATAGATCTATGCTTATATTCTGGCTAGCTATTCTATCATTTTATGGCCAACATGTAAAATTCAGAGAAAACCAATCAATCCTATCTTATCAGTGGTAGAATTAAAAAGGATTTTATTTTATTATTTTTTAAAAATTTTTAAAAATATTTATTTTCGAGAAAGCTAGAGAGGTAGAGTGCAAGCAGGGCAGGGGTAGAGAGAAACACACACAGAATCCAAAGCAGGATCCTGCTGTCAGCACAGAGCCTGACACGAGGCTCAAACTCACGAACTGAAAAATTATGACCTGAGCCAAAGTCGAACACTTAACCAACTGAACCACCCAGGTGCCCCAAATTAACAAGGATTTTAGAATTGCCCAGGTTGCAAGTTGTATAGAAAATCTGCAAGCAAGATGATACCTTTAGAACCTTCATGGAACATTTGTTACATAGTTGTCAGTTTATCAAGGTTATCCTAGAGCACCTGCATATTGGTATCAGCTTGTCCATTTCTGTCTCATTTTACAATGGTAAAAACCCTAGCATTTCCCCTCTAGTTCTCATCCTTTGTTTTTGAACCCTGCGAGGTGGCTTCAGCCTCCAGTGCTCTAACTGAGCCACTCTTAGCAATTACTGAGGACCTCTCTATTGTTAACTCCATTGTGTTGCTTACCTTGCTTATTCTGACAGCAACGTTGTAATCCTGCCCAATCTCTTCTCGCTTTTGAAACATGTTCTCTTCTCCTTGGTTTTCATGGCACCAATACTCTCTTAGGCTTTGTTTTGTTTTCTTTTTTATATCCATGGTTCGTGCTTCTACGTCTAGGAACACAGTCTCCTTTTTCTGCTCAACCCATCAGATACAGTGTTTGAGAGATTCTGTGGTTTTGTTTATCTCACGTTACACCATTCTCTCTGCCATCTTGTCTACTTCCATGTCTTTGGCTGCCATTTTGTGCAGATGCTGCCCAGGACCTGCATCATGGTAGACCATCAGAGAAGATTTTTTAAATGAAGAACCAAGTGGTGCTTGGGTGGCTCAGTCGGTTAAGTGTCTGACTCTTGGTTTTGGCTCAGGTCATGATCTCATAGTTTGTGAGATGGAGCCCCATGTTGGGCTCTGTGCTAACAGCACAGAGACTGCTTGGAATTCTCTCTCTCCCTCTCTCTGCCCCACCCCCACTCGTGTACGCTTTCTCTCTTTTCTCTCTCTCTCTCTCAAAATAAACAAATAAACTTAAAAAAATAAAAGAACTGAATAAATGATACTTTTCAAATGTAAATATCTAACCCAGAGCTTTCACCTAAGCTACGTGTCATTTATTCAACTGCCTGCTGGGCATTTCAGCTAGACTTCTTGCTGGAATTTCAAATTCGTCCTCTTCAAAACTGACTTCATGATTTTTCCTCATTACTATGGGTATCCTTCAGTGTTCTCTGTCTCAGAATGAGTCTGTCATCCATTCGGTTGCACAAGCTGGAAATCTCAATAGTTGTTTTTTCTCTTTCCTACTCTACACAATGAAATCTGTAGGAGTTGTCTTTCACAACTCTTTCAAAAAAGGCTGTTTTTCTCCATCCATATTTTACCCCTTAAGTTGAGGTCATCATCCCTGTCCCAGGGTCCTGTTCTCTTCTAATCTATTCCTCAGAGGGCAAAGAGAGTAACCTAAAAATAAAAACCCTGATACTATCACTTTCCTGCTTCCGCTGTCCCCTGTATCCCTAACTCCTTGTCACAGCTGATTATGCCTTTGTGCTCTGCCCTCCTTTCTCACCTCTCATATTCACACTATTTTGGTTCTTTATAAAATCCTGGCTGTCTCTGCCGTTCGGCCTTTGTGCATGATGCTCCCTTTGGAGGCAACACTCTCCTTGATCTCCCTTTGTTTGGCTTATTCTTAGTCATCGTTTCTGTTTCAACTTAAGCCAGTTACTGTGGAAGACTTTCTGTGAGCTTGAGGAAAAGGGTAAGTCCTGTGCTGCACGTTCTCCTAGATCTCTGTAATTTCCTTATTACAACATCCATCACGTTTTACTGTTACTACTTACTTAATTAACCATAAGTTCTTCAGGGCACTAACTAAATCTGTTCGTGCAGCTAGCATGGTGTCTGCCAGTATCTGCTCAGTAAATATTTTTAGAATGAGCCAATGAATACCTCCACAAGCAGGGTTTTGGATATTTTAAGGAGATAGGACAGCATGACGAACTAATAGGATACCTGCAGAGTGCATTGTATATCACTCTTCCTAGCCAAACACTCTTCAAAACTGGACACTTAATACCAGTAACACTATAAACTCTTTCACTGAGGAAGCATTTTACTTAATGGCTACACGTTAGAAAACAAAATTTGAATCTGACAGAGCATTTATCAAACTTATTAGAGTGTGAAGCATACTGGATTTTTAATCTTAAATACTCTAGAAGACCACCAAAAACTTTTTTTTTCTAATTGACCTCTTATATGTATGGTAATTTTAGATAAACCACTAAATCAGAAACATTATATAACTCATACACACATATGTAAGATGTGATTCATACTTGAAATTTCACTACCTTTACCTAAAACCTACCTGTCCAGTGTGCCAGGTTTAAAGCAATGCTTATTTTATTTTATTCAGTTAGGATAAATATGTGTGTGAATAAAGTATTAGATGAATATTCAATAAATCATATACGAAATGAAATGTGATGACCACTGATGGAAAAAAAAAAGAAGAAACATTTAGAATGCTGAAAAAGTTACATATAGTCTAGAATGACTGAGTAATCTTCAGAAAGAGACTCAACAAATAGACTAATTTGTTATATTAATTTTACATGAGACGTTTGCAGGGAGTAGTGTATTCATTCCTTTGCCTGTCTATTCTAGCAAAGTATAATGATGGAGCATTCCAAAGGGGCTATCCTAACAGAGTTATCAAGCAAAAGAGCAATCTTTATGTGATAGAACTTGGGAAACCAATGTTTGTTACTTAATTGTGCCAATTTGTAGAGTGATCATCATGACTTAATATAATCTAACAAGCAAAGTAAAATGGGATTTGAATGTCTACATGAGGAATATCTGACTTTAGTGACTGGAAATTCATTACCTCATAAAGCTACCCCGTTGCCATGATGGACAGCTCCATCTAATGCAAAATTCTTCCAAACAGGGATTCAGTAGCTGCTTCTTTTTAAATCTTTTGCTTGACCCTCATTTGGCCTTTTGTCACTGTGGGTCCTCAGTCATTCACTTGAGCCTCCTACACACTCTGTGTTTCTCGTGCTGAATTACATCAATAATTTGACCAGACTCCCAGTGGCAGTGTGTTCGTTTTCTGTGGCTGTTGCTGATTACCATGCACTTGAGTGCTTAAAATAGCAGGGGTTGATTCTTTCACAGTACTGGAGTCTGGAAGTCCCAAAGCAGTTTTACTGAGCTGAAACTCAGGTGCTAACAGGGCTGTGCTTGGACCCTCCAGTCTCCCCTCTGCCCAGGCTCTAGGGGAGAATCCTTTCCTTGCCTCTTCTAACTTCTGCTGGCTGCCAGGCGTTCCTAGGCGTCTGACTGTATCACTCTATTTTCTGCTCACATGACCACATTGCCTTCTTTTCTGTCTGTGTCAAATCTCCTCTGACCTCTCTCTCATAAAAATACTTACGATTGTACTTACGGCCCATCTGAAAAATCCAGGGTAATCTCCCTATCTCAGGATACTTAGTTTAATCACATCCGAAAACCCATTTTTTTTCCATATAAGGCAATATTTATAGGCTCCAGAGATGAGGACCTAATGTCTTTGGAAGCCCCTATATTCAGTCTGCTATACATATGTATCTAGAATTAAACAAATTTTCTTCTTTTCATTAAGGGAATAGATTTTCCTAGAGATGTCTTCATTTTTGTTTTTATCACCCCTTTGATCTCAATAACTCAGGGAAAAAAGATAAATTGTTCTTAATTTAAGTCTCCCCTCTCACTTCCTTCCCTTATTTAGAATACACGAAATTGAGTAATTTCTCTGGTAGCAACACAGGTGACATCTTACTGCCCCTTTCTACTATTCATTCCTGCCTCCAAACTACTTTAGTCTTTCACTGCTTCTCACACAGACAACTGCTATAGACACTGACATTGTCTTTTTACTTGTATTTTCTTCATCCAATGCAGTACTGTAGTTAAAGCAGTCCTGATTATTCTACTGCTTAAACCTTCAGTGGACTACGCCTCCAATGCACAATTACTATGCTGGTCTTGGGTGTTTGTGTCTCTTGGCAAATCCCTCTCTTAGCTAAGATAAGTGAAATCCTTTATGCTTACTGGGCACTATTGCAAACTAAAATTAATTTAAGTTTTACAACAATTATCTGAATTAGATGCCTTTATTACAATGGTGTATGTAAGACATCGGAGGCACAGATTATCAACGCTTCTGGGCTACATGCCAGAGAACAGAGGGAGGCGCGAAGCTGCAGACCAGGCGTCCTAACTCTGCTGCGTCTTGAATGTATCCACTAAGCTCATGCTTTCTAACTTTTCTCCACTTTTCCTAACTTTGCATGCATGTTTCCTCTTATGTAAATACCTTCTACCGCGGCTAAATTGGATTACCAACGGTTCACTAAATCTCCCTCACGGCTGGCCTCCTCTACATTTTTATAACTCAGTAGTTTCTTTCAGTGGAAAACCTCTCGATATATTTTAACTTATCTCACATGTCAACTCCTGCATGGATCCTTACTTTTTTTTTTTTCTTTTTCGCAAGTGTGATCTTTTCTTCCCTTGAACTGTAAGAAAGGAAACTTCACATATGAAAAGAGAATTGATCATTGTTTAAGGAAGCGGTGGTCATATCACAATCATACAGCTTTACTTCCATTCTTCCTCCTGTCCTGGAACGTTGCCATGAGGCCTAATGCCCGTCACACAGGCAGGGTATCTGTTGCCATGTGGCACTCACTCCTGGAAAAGAGGCACCGGCATTCACTTGAATGGAATGACGAGGACAATCTATTTTGTGGAGAAGGAATTTTTAAGGAATGCAATTGTTATACTTACTTGGTGAATAAGTGCAGTGCTTATGTTGGTAACAGACCTTAGCTAAACAAAATACATTTATTTTAATAAGGTTTGCCCTTCCCTTCCAGTACGTAACACATACTGGCCAGAGAGAAAAATGATAACCCCAGGGTTGGGGGGTCCTGTGGGTTCTTGCAAAAGCTCACGCTGTGCCAGGCGACGTGCAGCAACGCAACACATGGCTCTTTCTTTAAATAAAATTTAACATACGTGAGAGAACTGTGCTCCGGCATTTCCCTTATCAACTTTAGGGACCTTCACAGTAATTTAGTTATTACGACCTCATTATAAAATTATTCTTTAAGAGATATACACAAATCAGTTATAAAGTATCATTTTGGCCATCATATTGAGACCTACTAAAAATGTGCATACGAGATAATAATGTTAATTATTTTTAAATATAAGAAAGACAGGGAATTGAGGAAAGGTTAGGCAAATAAAGGAAAATGAAATGGATCCAGTATACACCTAGTTATAAAAAGAAAAGTATAAGATGCTGGCAGACCACAAATCTGGTGATTTCCTAAAACTAAAGAAAATGCAAAAACTCAATCACTGGCAAGAATCTAACACTCCATGGACTCCTGGGGGCCTCAGTCAGTTGAGGGTCCGACTTCGGCTCAGGTCATGATCTCACTGTTCATGAGTTCGAGCCCCACGTCAGGCTCTGTGCTGACAGCTCGGAGTCTGGAGCCTGCTTCGGATTCTGTGTCTTCCCCTCTCTGTCCCTCCCCTACTCACTCTCTTTCTCTGTCTGTCTCTCAAAAATAAATAAACATTAAAAAAATATTTAAAAAGAATATAACACTCCTAAACATACAAGATGACTAATTGTTTGGAACATGCATTGGGATTCCTGACACTAAGTTTTAAATTAACCCAAAGCCTTTAATAAAGAAAATGCTCTGAGATGGTGACGGACATTATCCAGGTTCACCATATCCATAGTGAGCCCTGCAAGGTGCCACGTGTTCTTCTAACCCAAGTCAGCTCATGTAGGCCAGGCCACAGCAGCAAAGATCAGTTCTGATAAAGTACTTCTTTTTTTTTTTTAACTTATTGTCAAATTGATTTCCATACAACACCCAGTGCTCATCCCAACAAGTGCCCTCCTCTGTGCCCATCACCCACTCTCCCCCCTCCCACACCCCCCTCACCCCTCAGTTTGTTCTTAGTCTTTGAGAGTCTTTATGTTTTATCTCCCTCCGTCTCTGTGTCTTTTTTTCCTTTCCCCTCTTCCCCTCCCCGTGGTTTTTGCTTAGTCTCACAAAGTCCACCTATTCGTGGAAACATATGGTATCTGTCTTTTTCTGACTGACTTATTTCACTTAACATAATACCCTCCAGTTCCATCCATGTTGCTACACATGGCCAGATTTCATTCTTTCTCATTGTCACGTAGTAGTCCATTGTATATATGTGCCACATCTTCTTTATCCATTCATCAGTTGATGGGCACTTGGTCTCTTTCCATGATTTGGCTATTGTCGAAAGTGCTGCTATGAACATTGGGGTACACGTGCCCCTATGCATCAGCACTCCTGTGTCTCTTGGGTAGATTCCTAGCAGTGCTAGTATTTCTGAGAAGGGTGACAGCGATATGGTCCTGGCTTGGATTCTCTCTTCTGATGCAGAGTGGAGGACTATAGTATTTTTATCTTCTTAGAAATACATGTTCTTATCAATAATTATTATTTCCCAGGTACAGGTTATCAGCTTTGCTACAGAACATAATTGGGATTCTCTGGACTTTTATGATGGCGGAGACAACAACGCTCCACGACTTGGAAGTTATTCAGGTAAATAAAAGAGCTGAGCTTAATTAAAATACAGGTGCAAGTAGGAATATAGAAATCTCTCTGTCTTTTTAAAAGACTTTCCAGAACTCTGACTTGGTAGTTTTAATTTGTTTTTTTTTTTTTTTAATAAACTAGACACAGTGAACTAAATTACAAGGTTAGATGTTTGAAAGGCATTAAAGGTAATGATATTGAAATTGCCGTTTAAAACCTTACTATATTCTAACTATATTTGTGTAATTATTTATTGATGCTTTTATAGTAATGATAATATTTTCAGCTGAACTGTGGTTCAGGTATGTGTGCCCTTTTCCCTTAAATCGTTAAAATGAGACAGTGCTTGGTAATTATGATATATCTGCTCAATAGAGTGTTCCACAGCCATTAAAATAATTTTAGAGACTGTGTAAAAACACGGTATGTTACAAGGTGCTGTTGAGTGAGAATAAAGAGAATATAAAATTATTTCTATGGAATGAATAAAATAATATAACATTAATATATACCCAGGTACCAAGACCAGAAGGCTTTTAAATTTGTTAAGGATTTTAAAGGTAATTTATGCAATAATCTAAAGCTTTTTCAGCACATGAAAAGTGAAATCAAGTTTTACTTTAATTTTAACTATACTTTTTACTTTAATTATACTTTTTAACTATAGAAATCGGAACATAGCTAAACTATCAACTTCTACATTTCAGATACACTTAAATTGGTTTGAATGGTTTTAGGTTTTTAACAGATTTTTAAATAGGGCATAGTAACCAGTTTTTCAGCATCACCACTGAGGAGAGGAACGAAGAAGTATCTGGAATAGGAGTGACTTGGTTTAGTCATAACAAGTATTTTAGGGGCTCCTGGGTGGTTCAGTCAGTCGAGCCTCCGACTATTGATTTCGGTTCAGGTCATGGTCGCAGGCCCGTGGTTTCAAGCCCCATGTCCAGCTCCATCCATGCTAAGTGTAGAAACGACTTAAGATTCTCTTTCTCCCTCTGCCCTTCCCCTGCCCTCTCTTTCTTTTCTCTCTCTCAAATAAAGAAGTATTTTATTCATAGATTAAGGAAGAAATCTTTCTTGGAAGAAATCTCATAACATTTTGGGTATACATTTGTTTAGATTTGATTAGGGGTGATACTTTCTTAATAGCAAATACAGCAACGAGGATAATAAAAGTGATAAATAACAGCCCTGATTACCAAGTGGTAGCTTTGTGTGAGGCTCGTCATCCATTTCCTCATCTGCTCTTTCTAGCAGTTCTGGTCTGTCATTGAAGCTTAGAGAGATTCAGTCGCCCGAGGTTGTACAGCTGACATTAGAATGAGACTGAGGCCCAGCTGGCTGACTCCGGAGCTAAAACCGTAATCGCTGAGATCTCTAAGAGAGTGAAGGCAGGTCGAGTGAGCTCGAAGTTTCTGTTTACCTCTGTCTTCAATGATTCGATAAGGGTACCATCGACAGATGAGAGACTGGAGGGGGAAAAGAAAAAGCAATTGTACGTTTGGTAGTGAATTCGTCTTGTTATTTCCTTTTTATAGAAGGATCCGTGAGTAGTTAAGGTCCACAGAGTAGTACAAAGTAATTGTAAAGTAGCTGGTTACAGAAAAAAATTTTGCAACATTACTACCTCATATGCTTGTTGAACATTACCTTAAAACATAGATTTGACACTTATTTTTAGGCTTGCCATTTAACACTGCTTGACTTGTAATCTTAAGGATCTTGAGCTATGACTCAGTGCAGACAGTAAAGGAGTAATTGGTTCAAGTGGATATTTTATGTTTTTGACTCCGTAATTGAAGACACTCAAGTTGATTTCCTTTAGAATTTCAGAAGTACATCATTGTAATGTATTCGCTAGAAGACAAGGCTAACCCTACTTCTAATCGGGATTTTCCAAACCCTACCTAGCAGCTTTGCTGTCAGAGTATAAGAAACATCTAGGTACTTGACCTGGTAGAAAAGAACTTACACATATTAGTAAATAAAGAAAATAAATGAAATACATATATATAAATACATAATATAATAATAATACATATTAATATATAATAAAAAGGGCAATAAATAACAATAAATAAATATATCCTCCAAACCCACGTATAATCTTAAGTTACTATACCATAAAAATCACCACAAACTTAAATATTAAGGTTATTATTAGTTCATGCATAAAATATTGAAATCCACCTGAAATTCAAACATTTATTTCAGGTGATCTGTAAAATCTCCTCCTTTGACTTTCATCCACTCTTTGTTCCTGCTTATTTTGAGGGAGCCATCCCAAAGTCTACCTCCTTAGAGCCAGTCACAAACAGTAAAATGAAAGAGAAATGTGGGAGCCATATTTTTATCAAAATATTCCTAAACAACACATGACCAATATGTAATTTCTGTGGTAATCTATTGGCTGATTAGTAGTCAACTTACTTAGTTTCGCTCTAATATTTATTACGTGATCATTGACCTGCCTTTTCAATTATCGTTTCAGGAACAACAATACCCCATCTTTTGAATAGTACGTCCAATAATCTATATCTAAATTTCCAATCAGACATCAGTGTTTCAGCTGCAGGATTTCACCTTGAATACACAGGTAAATGTCATATCCTGTACTAGTCAAGAAATTTATGAACAAGTTTATATCATTTTTTTAAATCTTCTTTGGATATAGAAATTAAATGGACTTCGTCAAAAGAGAACATTGTCTTATCTTTTTTAAGATCTTGATGTGCTTTTTCAATTCATTTACAAAAGTATCTATAAAATTTGAATTATTTTCATCAGGATTTACAAATGTACAGATGTCTTCTTTTTTATTATTATAATTGTAAGAACACTTAACATGAGACATACCCTCAGTTTTTGTTTTTTTTTAAGGACGCAGTACGGATGTGTTAACTATAAGCACAACGATGTACAGTAAATCCCTCGAACTTATTCATCTTACATAAGTCAATTTTCTACCCGTTGTGAACAGCAACTTCCCATTTCTCCTCCTCCCAGCTCTGGCAACCACCACCCTGTTTTCTCTTTGTATGAGTTTGATTATTTTAGATACTTCATGTAAGTGCTATCGCGTGGTATTTGTCCTTTTTGTCTGGCCTGTTTCATTTAGCATAATGTTTACTAGGTTCATCATGTTGCCTTTGGCAGCATTTCCTTCTCTTTTTTAAGACTAAATGATATTACATTATATGTACATACTATCTTTTTTTAAATTTTTTAATGTTTATTGAGAGAGAGAGACAGAGTGTGAGTAGGGGAGGGACAGAGAGAGATAGAGGGAGACACGGAATCTGGAAGCAGGCTCCAGGCTCTGAGCTGTCACAGAGCCCTAGGCTGGGCTCGAACTCATGAACCACAAGATCATGACCTGAGCCGAAGTTGGATGCTTAACTGACTGAGCCACCCAGGCACCTCTGTATTATATTTTCTTTATTCACTTATCTTTTAATGAACATTTAGATTGCTTCCATATTTTGGCTATTGTGAGTAACGCTGCAATAAATATAGAAGTGCAAATCTCTCTTTGAGATTCTTATTTCAAATGTTGTGTAAATATACTCAGAAGGGATTTCTAGAGCATATAGTAGATCTACTTCTAATTTTTTTTAATGTTTATTTATGTTTGAGAGAGAGACCGAGAGAGTGCACATGAGAGGGGGAGGGACAGAGAGAGAGGGAGACAGGATCCAAAGCAGGCTATGCTGACAGCGGAAAGCCCGATGTGGGGCTCAAAATCATGAACTGTGAGATCATGACCTGAGCTTAAGTCAGATGTTTGACTGACAGAGCCACACAGGAGCCCCTACTTTTAATTTTTTTGAGTAACTTCCATAGTATTTTCCATAGTGGTCCCATCAATTTACATTCCCACTAACATTGTATAAGGGTTTCAGTTTTTCCACATCCTCACTAACAGCTGTTTTAAACAAATAAGAACATTTTATAGTTCTCATAAGAAACACATAACAAAAACCCTAGTTTTGATTATTTATGCACCACATAACATAGCATTAACATTCTTAAAGCAGATAGTCAAGAAATTTAAGGAGAAATAAATAAAAATGCAATATGAAATTTACCAAAATTGACCCTGTTACAAAAATTCTAAGTAGAGCAATAATCATACGAGTAATATAGAAAATAGTTGTTTAGGGGCACCTGGGTGGCTCAGTTGGCTGAGTGGCCGACTTCAGCTCAGGTCATGATCTCATGTCTGTGAGTTCAAGCCCCGCATCAGGCTCTGTGCTGATGGCTCATTAGAGCCTAGAGCCTGCTTTGATTCTGTGTCTCCCTCTCTCTCTGCCCTTCCCCTGCTTGTGCTCTATGTCTCTCAAAAATTAATAAGTGTTAAAAAAAAAAAGAATTTGCTAAAAAGAAAATAGTTGTTTAAAACACTGTCCCCCCACCCCCGGCCAAATACTAGGTCTAAATGTCTTCACATAGAAATATTGCCAACCTTTAAGGACCAGGTAATACCAATGCTACTTTATTTATTCTACCTCCTGGGATGTATCACGGGTTCCCATAATATTCTCAATAGAACTACAAACCACACTGTTGTATAAATACGATGCAGAAATTTTATCTTTTGAGTTCATTGAAATTTAGTTTGTGTAGTTTTTGAGTTTATACATGTTGATTTCATATATGTATTTACTACAAAAATAATTACACAATAGGGATAGGTAACACCTCCATAGTTCACATAATTACCTTCTTTTTTGTTTCTTTGTTCTTTTGTGTGTGTGTGTGTGTGTGTGTATACTTAAAATCTAGTCTCTTCCCAACTTTCCAGTGTATGATACGATGTTGTTAACTATCGTCACCATGTTGTATATCGGATCCCCAGAATTTATTTTATAGCCAGGAGTTTGTACTCTTTGACTCACATCACCCCATTTTTTCCTCCTTCCTGCCCCTAATGACCACCATTCTCCTCATTATTTCTAAGATGCAAGATGAATGAATATTTTTTAGATTCCACATACAAATGAGATCATGTCTGAGTTATTTCATTTAGCATAATGCCATGCATTTTGTTGCAAATGGCAGGATTTCCTAGTTTTTTGGTGACTAATCTTTCATTTTATACATACACGATACTTCTTTATCCATTCATTCATAGATGGATACTTAGGTCGTTTCCATATCTTGATTATTGTGAATAAGTTGCAGCTGAACGTGAGAAGGCAAGAATCTCTTCCAGATCCTCATTTCATTTCCTCTGGATATACACCTAGAGATGGGATCGCTGGATTATATGATACTTAGTATTATTAATTCTTAAGGAACTTGCTTACTCTTATCCATACTGGCTGTACCAATTTTTATTTTTACCAACATTCAAGAGGCGTTCCCTTTCACCACATCCTCAGCTATACTTGTTATCTCTTGTCTTCTTGATCATGATCAATGGTCGTTTTAACAAGTGTAAGGTGATATCTCATTGTGCTTCCATTTGCATTTCCCTGGTGGTTAGTGATAAGGATCCTTTCATGTGCCTGTTGGCCATTCCTTTATCTTCTTTGGAAAAAATATCTGTTCATCCTCTGCCCGTCTTTTTTTAAATCAGATTGCTTTAATAGTTCTTTTTGTTTATTTTTGTTGTTGTTTTGATTTGGTTTTGAGTTATGTGAGTTTCTTATATATTTTGGATATTAACCCCTTATCATATAAATGGTTTGCAAATATATCCCCCCATTCTGTAGGTTGCATTTTCATTTTATTGATTTCTTCTTTTGCTGTGCAGAAGCTTTTTTTTTTTTTTATGTAGTCCTACTTTTATTTATTTTCTTTTGTTGCTTACACTTCTGGCATTATATCCAAAAAATCAATGCCAAGACCAATGTCACAGAGCTTTTTTTCTCTGTTTTCTTCTAGGAATTTTACAGTATTAGGTTTTAGGTTTAAGTCTGTAATCCATTTCCAATTAATTTTTGTGAGGTGTAAGAGAGATCCAATTTCATTCTCCTGCATGTGATTAAACAGTTTCCCCAGCACCATTTATGGAGAAAATACTATACTTTCCCTTTGAGTGTTTTTGACTCTTTGTCAAATGTTGGTGGGCTATATGTGAGGGTTTATTTCTGAACTCTCAATTCTGTCACAGCGATGGATATGTCCATTTTATGGCAGTACCATCCTGTTTGATTACCTTAGCTTTGCAATAGTTTGAAATCATAAAGAATGATGCCTCCAGCTTTGTCTCAGGATTGCTTTGGGTATGCAGGGTCTTTTGTGGTTCCATGAATTTCTGTCTCTATGAAATCATGCTATTGGATTTTGACATGGATTGCATTGACTCTATAGATGGCTTAAATGTGATTAAATTTGTTCCCAAATTTTATTGTTGTGACTGTTAATGCTATTGTAAACAGGATCGTTTTAGTTTTTTCAGATATTCTGTTTTTAGTATATAATAACACAACTAATTTCTGAATGCTGATTTTGTATCCTGTAACTTTATCAAATTTGTTTATAAGTTCTAATGGATTTTGGTGGAGTCTCTAGGATTTTGTTTACACAAAATCACATCATTTGCCAGCAGAGACAATTTTACTTTCCTTTCTGGTTTGGATGTCTTTCATTTCTTTTCCTTGAATAATTACTCTGGCTAGAATTTCCAGTACCGTGTTGAATAACAGTCATGAGAATGGGCACCTTTAGTCTTCTTCCTTCTCTTAGAGAAAATCACTTCAAACTTTTCACCATTGAGTGTGACATTAGCTGTGGGCTTTTCTTATGTGACCTTCATTAAGTTTGGGTTCATTCCTTCTATACCCATTTATTTTGAGAGTTTTTATCATGAAAGGATATTTTATTTTGTCAAATGCTTTTTCTGTGTCTATCGAGATTATCACATGATTTTAATCTTCATTCTATTAATTTGATGTATCACATTTTTTGATTAGCGTATGTTGAACCATCTTTGCATCCCATACATAAATCCCACTCGATGGTGGTGTATGATACTTTTCATGTGCTGTTGCTAGTATTTTGGTAAAAAAATTTACATCTACATCATGGATACTGACCTGTCATTTTTCTTTTCTCTTAGTTTCCTCGTCTGGTTTTAGTATCAGGGTAATTTTGATCTCATTATAAAATGAGATTTGGAATGTTCTCCCCTCTTTGGTTTTTCAGAAGAGTTTGAGAAGGATTGGCATTAATTCCTCTTTAAATGTTTGGTAAAATTAACCTATGAAGCCATATAGTCCATTTCTTTATTAGAAGGTTTTTAATTGCTAACTCAATCTCTTACTTGTTCTTGGTCTGTTCAGATCTTCTATTTCTTCATGGTTCAGTTAGTAGGTTATATGTTTCTAAGAATTTGTTCATTTCTTATATTTTATCCAGTTTTTTTGGTGTGTAGTTATTCATGGCAGTCTCTTGTGATCCTTCTTTCTGTGATATCAGTGCAATGTCTCTTCTTTCATTTCTGGTTTTGTTTATTTAAGTCCTTTCTTTCTCTCTGTCTCTCTCTCTTTCTCTCTCTTTAGTTAATGTTTTGAATATTGTGTCAATTTTGTATACCTTTTAAAAAAACAGCTCTTAGTTTCTTTGGTCTTTCTGTTGCTTTTTCTGTTCTCTATTTCATTTATTTCTACTCTAATCTTTGTTACTTTCTTTATTCTGCTAACTTTGGCTTTAGTATACTCTTTTTCTAGTTCCGTGGTATATAAAGTTAGCTCATTTATTTGAGATCTTTCTTTTTTTTAAATGCAGACAGACATTTATTGCTACAAACTTCCTGTCAGAACTGCTTCTGCTATATCCCATAAATTCTGGCATATTGTGTTTCTCTTTTTGTTTATTTGTTCAAGATACATTTTTTAAATTTCCCTTTGGATTTATTCTTGGAATCGCTATCTGTTTATGAGTTTGATTTCCACATATTTGTGAATTTTCCAGTTTTCTTACAGCTTCCTGCCATTGTAGTTGGAAAAGAGTTTTGATATGATTTCACTTTTAAATTTGCTGAGATCATGTAATACATGATCTATCCTGGAGAATGTTCTGTATGTACTCGAGGAGAAACATGTATTTTGCTGCTCTGGAAGGGATGTTCTATATATGTTTGCTAGGTTTATTTGATCTAAAGTATAGTTCAAGTCCAATATTTTCTTAATGCTTTTCAATCTAGATGATCTGTGTATTGTTGACAGTGAAGTACTGACGTCCCCTACTATTATTGTGTTGTCTATTTTTTTTCCTTCAGATCTGTTAATATTTGCTTATTATATTTGGGTGCTCTGATGTTAGCAGCATATATATTTATGATTATTATATCCCCATGATTAAACTATCTAATTATTATTCAGTGGCTCTCTTTATCTCTTGTTAATCTTTTGAGTTAAAGTTTATATTGCCGAATATAAGCATAAGCTACCCATCCTCTCTTTTGGTTTCCACTTGCATGGAGTATCTTTTATTATCCCTTCACTTTGAGTATGTGTGTATTCTTGAAGCTAAAATGAGTCTCTAGCAGCAGCATATAATTGTTTTTATTCTGTTTTGTTTTGAATCTAATCAGCTACTCTGTCTTTTGCTTGGATAATTTCATCCATTTACATTTAGAGTATTTATAACTAAGAACTTACTGATACTGTTCTATAAATTATATTCTGGCTTTATTATAGTTCTCATGTTTGTTTGTTTGTTTGTTTGTTTTTGTTTTATCTTGCTCTCTTGTGCTTTTCCTTTGTGAATAGATGATTTTATATTGTGGTATACTTTGATTCCCTTGTCTTTATCCTTTGTGTATCTTTGTGGGCTTTTGCTTTGTGGCTGCCAGGAGCCCTACATAAAATATCTTATAGATATACCATTTTTCACTAACAATTTAACTTCATTTGCATGATAAATCTCTGTCCTTTCACTCCCCTCTTTGTGTTTTTGATGTCATAATTTGCCTTTTAATTTTTTGTATTCATTAACAAATTATTATAACTATGGTTATTTTTAAAACTTTTGTCCTTTACTTTTATACTGGAGTTAAATAGTTAACACACTATAATATTACAGTATTAAAGAATTAAGAATTTGAATATATACTTAATTTTACCAATATGTTATATATTTTGTATGTTTTCATGTTACTAATTAGTGTCCTTTAATTTCAGCTTGAGTACAGCCTTTTTCATTTCTTGTAAGACGGGTCTAGTGGTAATGAATTCCTTCAGCTTCTGTTTATTTGGGGCCATCCTAATCTCTCCTTCCTCTGAAGTCTTCTGATGGACTACTTTACTGTATTGAGTATTCTTGCTTGAGAGTTTTATTCTTTCAGCATTTTTAGTGTAACATCACTCTCTCTCCCTGTCTCTAAGATTTCTCCTGAGAAAGTCACTGATTGCCTAGGCAGGTCCTCTTGTAAATTACAAACTTCTTTTCTCCTATTTTTAAGTTCGTCTTTGATTTTTGACAGTTTTATTACGATTCATCTTGGAGACTATCTCTTTAAGTTGAGTTTGTTTTGGGGCCTATTACTTTTATGAACTTGGATGTCCAAATCCTCCCCAGAATTTTAGAAGTTCTTGGCTATTTCTGCAACAAGTTTTCCATGAACTTTCATTTTTCTCCTCCTTTGAGACCCTACTAATTCACAGATCTTTTTTTGTTAAACTTCTCGTGTTGATCGTATATTGTTTTCTTGATCGTGTTGAATTATTTTTCCATGGATTTTTTTCATAGGTTATTGAGCTTCCTCCAAGCAGGTATTTTGAATTATTTTTCAGGTAAATTGCAAAGCTCCATTTCTTTGAGGTTTATTACTGGAAAATCATTGTGTTCTTTTGGTGGCATCATATTTTCTGATTTCTCATGTTTCTTAAAAGTTTTTTTGTGTGTGTGTGTGTGTGTTTTGTGTTTTTTGTTGGTTTTGTTTTTTTACTGTGTTTGAATTTTTTATATTTAAAAGAGTGGTCACCTTGTCCAGTCTTTATTGACTAACTTCAGGAGAGAAATATCTTCCTTCAGCCCTATTAGGGATTTTGAGGCTTTTTTAGACCTTCTATGAATATCCATGCTCCACACTTTTTCTCCCTTTTATAACCAAACTCTTTGGCTTGTCCACTATCTCTTAATCCTGTAGAGTCAGGCTAGGTACTAATGACTTCTCTTTTGTTTTCCCAAGAGTGGCACTAAGTGCTCAAGTCTGTGATCTCTTCCAAGTCCACCAATCTGAGCCAAATTTCTGCACATACTCACCAACTGTCTCTATCTCTTTCATTCTTCTACATGTCTACCCTTATTGCAGTACCATATTGTTTCAATTATTGTAGTTTTGTAATATATTTTGATATTAGGAAGTGTGAAGTCTCCAGTTTTGATCTTCATTCTCAAAATTGCTTTGGCTACTTTGAATCTTTTGTAGTTTCATGTAAGTTTGAGGATTGTTTGTTTATCTAATTCATAAAAAATGCCATTGTTTTTGATAGTGACTGCATTGATCTGTAGATTACTTTGGATATTATGGACTTTATAACAATATTACATATTCTAATTAATGAATATGGAATATTTTTCCATTTATTCCATACTTTGGAAAATATTCCAATATTTTTTTCAGTATCTTCCATCAGTGTTTCATAGTTTTCCATGTATAAGCCTTCGCCTCCTTGGTTAACTTTATTCTTAAGTATTTTATTCTTTTTGATGCTACTGTAAATAGGACTGTTTTCTCGATTTCCTTTCCAGATGCTTCAGGGTTAGTGTATCAAATTACAACTGATTCCTGACATTTTTGTATAGCAACTTCACACACACCATTTATTAGTTCTAACAGTATCCTGTGGAGTTAGAATTTTCTACATATAAGATCATGTCAGCTACAGAGATACCTCCTGTTCTTCCTTTCTAATTTTGATGCCTATTTTTTTTTTATTTCCCCAATTTCTCTTGTTAGGATTCCAGCACTATGAATAGACATGACAAGGGTTGGGCATCCTTGTCTTGCTCATGATGTCAGATGAAAAGCTTTTAGTGTTTTCACTTTTGAGCATTACGATAGCTATGGGTTTTCATGTATGGCCTGTGTTATTTTGAGATGCATTCCATTATATCTAACTTGTTGAGAGCTTTTATAATAAAAGGATGTTGTATTTTGTCAAATGCTCTTTCTACATCTATTAGGGTAATCTTTATCCTTTATTCTATTATTGTAGTATATCACATTTATTTGTGTATGTTGAGGCATTCTTGCATCTCAGGGATAAATTCCATTTGTTCATGGTGTATAATCCTTTTACTGTGCTGTTTAATTTGGTTTGCTATTATTTTGTTATGGATTTTTGTGTCTATTTCATCAGACATGTTGTCCTATAGTTTTCTTATAATAATTTGACTACGGCATCAGGGAAATGCTGGTGTCATAAGATGAATTTGGAACTTTTTCCTCTTCCTAAATATTTTGGAAGAGTTTGAGAAGGACCAGTGTTAACTCTTTAAATGTTTGGTCAAATTTACCCACGAAGTCATCTGTTCCTGGACTCTTCTTTGCTGGAAAGTTTTTGGTTGCTTTTTTAATCTCCATATTCATTATTTGTCCATTGAGATTTTCTATTTCTACATAATTCATTGGGCAAATTGTATGTTCTGGGAATTTTTCCATTTCTTCTAGGTTACCTGATTTGTTGGTGTATAATTGTTTATAGTAGTCTCTTAAGATTCTTTTTATTTCTGTGGTATCAGTTGTAATGTCTCCTCTTTCATTACAAGTATTGTCTAATTTTGAGAAGAACTGGATTCTGTAGATCCTAGAATTGTAATAAGTGACTTTTCTGGTAGCAGAGAATATATATATTAGTTGCCAAACCTCTATGAAATTTTAGACACAAAAATGATTACGTACCCTAGTTAAATACATTTATGAGACATACATAATTGTTTCTTTTGCTACATAAAATTAGCACACATGTAACTGGGTGATTATTTTGGTAATTTGGGGGTTTGCTTACTGTCTCCCTACAAGGTAAATTCCAGGAAGACAGAGTCTTCCATTCGGACAGGACCATTACCATTTAGGATATCTTTTTGTCTCTTGCTCTAAGTGCAGTTTTGAACCTTATTAGGCCTTCAAAATACATTTGTTGGCTGTGATCCAGTACTTAGAAGTAGAAGTTAAATAAATAATGTTGCCACATATTGTAAACATCAGTAAACCTATACTGATGCTGATGTTCATCGCGGCATTTAATACCTTAGTCTATATACATTTTGTAATTCTCTTGGCTTCTGTTTCCTAATGGTAACCCACTGAGTATTATTTCCTTATATCATTTTCCAGGTCACTCAATCCATTACTGTAACATCATTACCTATACTGGAAATTCTGATAAAGTGGAAACTCTCTGTAGGAAGGAACAGAGGCTACAATGATAGGCATGCACTAAATAAATACTGGTCAATTGATTCTGGACAGTGTTTTTTTGTTCGTTTGTTTGTTTGTTTTGTTTTGAAGCTTACTTCCCAGCTATTGCTAATCTCAAATACAATGTCGTTGTAATATAAATAGTTGGCAAATTAGTAAAAGAAGATTCATTCATTCATTCTTCATTCAACCAGAAATGTGCGGTACATCTACTGTGTATCAGACACTCTGCTTAACATGGAGAATGCAAAGTAAATATGTCACCATATCTTTCTTTGAGAGGATCCCCGTCTCATAGAAGAGGCAGAGAGGTAAAGCAATAACACAGTGCTATAAATTTAGGAATAGAGATATTTATGGTAGAGTACACAAAAGTGGTAAGGAATCAGCTCAATTTAGAAAGTTCAGGAAATACTTTAAATAGAAGGTGACACTTGGGCTGCGTCTTAACAAATAAGCAGGGATTTTACAGTTAGGCAAGGAGTGCTGGGTATTCTTAGCATGAAAATTTCATGTTCAGACAGAGCTGTGACATATGGCACATTTGGAGAAGTACACCTAGTTCAGTAAGATTATTATGGAAGGTTTGAAGCAGCACCAGGAACGAAGGCTGCTTATACAGTCAGGGCTACTTCTGAAAGGTGTAGGATGTCATATCAGAAAATTGACTTCATTATAGATACTTCAGTTAAAAAGCAGCATATGTTTTGATATTTATTCATAATGTAGATTATTAAATTATTATAATCACAAGGAAATTGAAGGAAGTTTTTTTAGGTCCCTTATATATAATTTTTTTCAATTTTAAAATGTTTTGTTGAATGCCAAAAAGGTCCTTTATTTGTATAAGATACATAATAGAAGATCAATAAAATTTAATGGAATTGCTTACCCAATAATCTATAATTTTTCAAATGGTTCTTTTGGTTAGAAACTCTTAATCATGTTGGATAAATGAAGGAAATCGAGCCATTTCCCAATCAATCAACAATAGGTGTTAATAAGGCATAGCTGCTTACTTCTAAGAACAAAGAATTGGGAGTTTGATCTTTTCAAGGGAAAACAGCGACTAATGTATTTAAATCTCACAGATTTAGGTCATGGAAACCAATATCTTTGAGAGAAAAGACAGGCTAGAAATATAATTTAAGCATGTTTAATCTTGATTTCTAATTTCAAGAGTAGAGTTGATTACCTAACTATGTCAAGGAAAGTCTGATGAGAGCTGTAGAGGGATTAGAAGAAAAATGAGATAAATCTCTATCCTAACCAAGTGGAAACTTTTATTACATGAAGTTTGTTTTTGCCCTCAATTTGTGATTATTTACTTGACTGCAGTAGGAGTTAGCTTTCGTTCTATAAAATACACTATGAATGAATGCTAGGATTTTCTGAGTTAATTATCTCAACTCAAGAATGTGGCAAAGAACTCACCATTGGTGATGAATGAGCATAAGAATAAAAGATGTATTCGTGTATATCATATGTGCAATTGCTTTGAAAAATAATACTTCTAACTCTCCCAAGAGTCTAGAGGCGACTCACCAGGAATGACATTTAATTTGTTAGCTTTGAGTTCACACAATCTGAAGTAAATATTCACATAATGATACTTTGACTTAAACTGATCCCCAGAGACTTCTTAAGAATTAGTAGATATCTTGATTCTCTACCCATGAGAAAAAGAAAGAAAAAAGCTAGGTACTGTATGTAGGCAATTTAAGGACAATATTCACTGTATTTTTCAAAAACCACAAAGTGGAATCTATTAGAAGGTGATAAGATGACCATCAAAATTTACAAGTGTTGTGTTGAGGGACCTTAACTAACACATCAAACCATTTTCTGGAGGTTCCCTTTTATTTGGAAGAAATTCTACAACACTTCATGGATTAAAATAAATAGAATAAAAAATACGAGTACGACAAAAAAGCATGTAAAGTTGCATTAAAAAATTAATTTTTTATCAAATCACAACTTAGTAGAAAAAAGTTACAATATTGTTCAGGTAGAAAAAGACCATCCTTTTGGGATAATCGAATGAATGCCTTACTAAATTGGTATACTTGGTAAAGTTGTCACGTAAGAATGCTTTCACTGCATGTCTTGTTTTTAAACAAAGCTAGTGAATCTAAATTTAAATAGGAACTATAGGTAGAAAGATGAATAAGCCTAGAAAAATAGCGAAAAAACATAAAGTTACAGAGCATAGGAAAAAGGGGTAATTAGGACAGAGAGACAGATAAATAGAAGAGAAAAGAGAGAAAATGGTACATTTAGTGACTAGTAGTGAAATCAGTGCCAGAGAATCCCTAATGTTCTTTTAATTAATTAAAAGTTTTCGAATATTCTCCATGTTTTCAAATCTATTTTCTAATCAATAAGGACATAAACGTAGCATTTGTGAAATACTGAGTAAGTACAAGAGAATGCAGGGGAGGTTGAAGAAGGAAATTTAAGCCCAGCTTTAGAAAATTGAAATGACTAATAACAATGCTCCAGTCTTTGAGAACACATTTATAGAAGAAGTGAGGGCAGTATATTTGGCTGTTCTGTTGCTAGCAGATTGAAAAGTCGTTACAATACATTTGATGGATCAAACGCTGCCTGGAGCAGCTGTGGTTTTGGTGCAGTGCCCAACGGAGTAATCTCAAAGGCTGATTACTCAGTGCACACTCGAGTATATCCCTTGCAGAAACGCTGGAGAACACACCCAAGCACGGTGGCTTGCTTGTGTGTGTGTGTGTGTGTGTGTGTGTGTGCGTGTGTGTGCGTGCGTGTGTGTGCATGCACGCGTGCATGTGTGGGTGCATGTGTACAGGTGCAAAAAAATCTATCTTGTTTGTGGAAGGAGCGTCTTAATTTCTGTCAAGTTTTAAAATCTTCCCTTAGTGAAGAAACATTTATTTTGTAGAAATGCAAGAAGCTGACTACTTGTGGAGAGGTTATATTAACTAGTCGTAACAATTTTAAAGAGCTTCTTTGTTTTCAGAAGCCCCCCCAAATTAGTGATTGAGATATAAAAACACAATGTTCTCGGTAAGAGGAAACTATTTTATTTTATTTTTTGTAATGCTTATTTACTTTTGACAGAGAGACAGAGCATGAGCAGGGGAGGGGCAGAGAGAAAGAGGGAGACACAGAATCCAAAGCAGGCTCCAGGCCCTGAGCTGTCAGCACAGAGCCCAATGCCGTGTTCGAACTCACAAACCGTGAGATCATGACCTGAACCGACGTCGGTGCTTAACCGACTGAGCCACCTAGGTGCCCCAAGAGGAAACTATTTTTTATGAATATAAAGAGTATGTGAAAAAAAAAATATCTAGGTCTTGATACTTAAAAAAACAAAATCCTCAAGCAGTCGGGTAGTAGGAAAATGATGTGCGTGTGTGTGTGCGTGTGTCTGTTACAAAAAAAGGTAGTTATATTAACTTTTCTTCACTGAAACACCTATTTCACAGCGTATCTTTGACATTTCATTTCTGGCAGCTTCTGAGATAAAAGCTCTGCCCACAGGGTAACAGAAGGAGGGAATCACAATGGGGAAATAACAGTCTCAAAATCTCACTCGAATACTAGCAACAGATGCCAAAAACATTAAGGTTCACTATAAAAAGGACAGATGTCATGTTTGTTTGTTTTGCCTTTAACGAAGAAAGTAGCTCTTCCTATTTTCCTAACGGACGGTTTTAAATAGTAAAGATTTCGGGGAAACACGGCAGGTGTTCCACTGTCTTGGGAAATGGAAATTTGGCTGAAATTCCTTCCAAGAGTGAGTATATTCTGTCTGATTTTCCTACTCCTTTTAGGAAACAAATTCTCAATTAGCTAACAGTACAATTACTAGACAGATATGCCTTGCTTTTTATGTACTGAGAAGGTAGATGTTGACAAATAGGCTGATTTTATCATAGTGATCGTTTCCTCTTTAACTTGAGATCACGACATTTTAACTTAAGACTGCCTGACGGTTATGATTATGATTAGCATCAGACAAATCTGATGCTCCTTGAGCCCAATCTATCCTCCTGTGCCTTGGTCTTATTATTTCTAGAGACCCATTCTGATCATTTCACGTCATTGTTTTCCTATTACCTGTTAAGGAAAGGCAACATTTTTTAGCCTCTAACTTCAACAGTAATTTCTTATGTCATTTTTTTACCACATGTATTTTGTAAGATTTCCCCAATTAATCAAATGAAGTAATTGTTTGTTTCCTAGATATAACATGCTTTTCTTCTCTTCTCCTCTTCTCATTCTTTTCCTCCAGCTGACATGCCCCATTTTTTTTCCTTTTCTAGCTATCCGGCTCTTAATTTTATCGATTACCCTAAATCTTAATTGACCTAATCAGCTCATTCTAGAAGTGATTTTCTTCTTTTTCTGGATTCTGAAACCACTCTTTCACCCCCTCAATGCCTTTTATTTATCAATTCAACAAATATTTCCTGAACACGTACGTGTCAAGCATAGTTCCATTTGTGAACAAAAGAGGCCATACCTTCTAGCCTTCTTGGAGTTTATAATCTATCAGATGAAGACATAAAAGACAAAAATTTAAAGTTTTTAAACTATAAATATACATTACTAAGCTGTGGAGCACTTCAGAAAGTGACAAGTGGTAGAAGAAGGTAGATGGACGGTTGAGGGATCCATAAAGTTAGGGCTGCAGAGAGGATGTTATGAAGGGGAGACCTTCAAGAGTGGGTGGCATTTGAGCACAGGCTGGAAGGCTGTGCAGGAATAGACTTTGCGGATGTGTGAGGAAAGGGTGTTTTAGAGGATACCCAGAGCAAACACCCTAAATCAGATGGATGAGAAAGAGCAAGGAGGGGAGGGTGGGAGGAAATGAGGCGAGAGAGAGAGAAGGGAAAATGATGGTCTTGTAAGGATCCTTGTCCTTGTAAGGATGTGATTTTTCCCTCCAATTGAAATAGAACTTGTTAGGAAGTTTTGAGCAGAGAAATGGCATGCTCTGACTTCTCAGGTACTGTAAGGGGCTTTGCAATTACAAATATTTAGGTAATTTTAATTAGCACTTTTGAATTATTTCTCAATGAACGTTAAGCTACTTGAGGTCAGTATATTGTATATCATTTATTGCCGATATTGTGCAGCACAATGTTGTATTTTTGCTTCTACATCCCCAGTGAATATTTGCTAGAAAATTGGGGGGGAAAGACAGTAACTACTTTTACCCAAAGGAGATAACTGTGTATTTGTGTAATTATACAACTTTCGTAATATTGTGGCCTATGACCTGGCTGTTATCACCCAGGTACCCAAAGTTCTGACAGCCAACAAGCCACTTATACCAACTATGCCGGCTTCTAATAGGTTCTTTAGTTAGTTACTTATTAAAGAAGGAAGACTGGCCTTAAAAAAACTACAGTTCTTTAGTTAAAAAAAAAACTACCTGTTTTTGTACAACTTTGTTTTCTTCTCAGGTGCTAGTCTGTATTTTTAAAGAAAATTTCTAGCTGGGTTAAACTCTTTCATACATTTTGCCTTTTAAAATATTTGAAGCAAAGTAACTATGTCATATTTGGTATATACTAATGTTTAAGGCTCACACTTGCCTGTCTGTCCACGATGGCTTTCAGAGTGTGGGATATCTATAGTACAAGCAGCCGTACGTGTTAGAGCATTATAAACCGTAAGCGCTGAATGACTGCTAAGGTTCCTCAACAGCAGTTAACAATCCTTCCATCACGCTTATTGGAATCATTATATTATCATCTCTATATTATAAAGTTAACATTTTTTCCAGTGTCCAGTATATGTCAACATAGTATACAATGCCTTGAGGCAGGCATTTTTAATCCCATTTTATAGATGACAAAACTGAAGTTCAGATAATAATCTCAGAGCTCAAAGCAAGTGAGTAGTAGAGGTGGGATGAAAACCTCAGAGATTTTGGAACACCTGGGTGGCTCAGTTGGTTGAGCATCTGACTCTTGATTTCAGCTCAGGTCTTGACCTCGCAGTTCATGAGATCTAGCCCCACTTCAGGTTCCCTGCTGACAGCCCGGAGCCTACTTGGTGTTCTCTCTCTTCTCTCTCCTTCCCTTCCCCACTCATGCTCTCTGTCTCTCTCACAAAATACATAAATAAACATTAAAAAAACAGCCCTAATAGAATTTGAGGGGCAAGCAGTCCTGGCAGCTATATTATAGCTCTCCTTACAGCTTCCTCCCATAATTTTCCATCTCCATATTGCTTCCCAAATATAAGAACAAACCCACTTGTATACTCATCATTTGTTGAGTACCTACTAATTCTTAGATACATTGTCTAGGTGTAAGTGCTACAGATTTGTATAATATCTAGCCTTAAAAATCTTCCCACTAATTGTAATAACATGCAAACAAATAATTGCAAAATTATAGTGTAAAAACTGTAAGTATTGTTAAGTAAGTTGGTATTTCTCAGATAATTGTGCATTATAGACATCAAAGTCTTGTTAAAAATCTATAGAAGACTCCACTGTGGAATATCAAGTCCGTTTTTTGACATTCAGCCAAACATTTGCACTTTTACCAGCCTCATAATATTACTCTCACAATTACCAAAGTATGAGGACATCTTGTATAATTTAGGTGATGAGTAAAAGAAGGTAGTAATCAAATCTGTTAGGCATTACTGGTGATGGAATCAGGAAAGACTTCGCCAAAGGATGAATAAAAGTCCTGTCAGCAGGTAAGAATTAAAGGGGCACCTGGGTGGCTCAGTCAGTTAAGGGTCCAACTTCGGCTCAGGTCGTGATCTCAGGGTTCATGAGTTCGAGCCCCGCGTTGAGCTCTGTGCTGAAGGCTCAGAGTCTGGAGCCTGATTTGGATTCTGTGTCTCCCTCTTTCTCTGCCCCTCCCCTACTCACAGTGTTTCTCTCTCAAAAATAATTAAAATTTTAAACAAATTTAAAAAAATAAAGTATAGATATGGAATTAGTTTGGTCCTTTGCAGGGCCCTCTAGAAATGTAGGTGAATATAATATGAGCGTTTATTGTTGAATCAGACTTAAGTTTCTGTCCTGACAATGCTGTTTGATAGCCATGTGACACCAGGAAATTCCTAAAGTTCCCTAAAAACCCAGTTTCCTTAGCCATAATAGGGGATATTTTTTATCTAACTTGAGATACTGTTTCAAAATTAAATTATCTCGTCCATGCAAAAGTGTTTGTTATAGTAACAGGTCCATAGCAAGCTCTCAACAATTATCATCCTCTGTGGCTCAGGGATGAACCCACACAACTAACATGGTCAGATCGTCTTTTAAGTGCTAGAAGATAGATTAAGGAGGTGGCAGACACTTTCATTGCATAAATAAGAGACTCATCCAAGGGTTTCATTTTGGAAAGTTACATGATTGGTTTTAAATTTCTGGAGGGCCATTTTATTTTGGAAAATGGAAAATGTATTGCAGAAAGAAGAAGAGGTCTAAAGAAAGGAGTTGCAGCAGTTCACATGAGAAAGCTCTGAAGGAGGTTATTATGGTTGTGTAAAGATTTAGTAACATGTTGGAGATGAGACACAGCGGGGAATAGAGGATGATTTGTAGGCTTCTGGTCTTTTGTGTTGGTTTTTACTTTAGATCCCACCACTTTTTATAATCATAACTTTGCTCTATCCCATTGGGGATTTGGCCATTCAATTCATTAGACTTTTTCTTTGATTTTTAGATCTTAGCTCTTAAACTAGATAAATCAGGATCAATTGAACCACTTTTATTCACCTGTAATAATTAGGCCTCACATCTTACAGTCAGATCTGGGAACCAAAAGTATTTCCTAATTTAATTAGTGAAAATGCTAATATATGCTTTCAAGAGGGAAATGTGTATAGAAGGTGCACATGGTGGTATTTGCAAAGTAAGAACGGATAGCAAACGGATACCACATGTGCTATATGTGTGTATTTTTTTTTAATTTATAGTCATGCTGCTCAAATTATACTCTCTTGGAGGTTATAGTTGGTCCACAAATAAATTGAATCAGGGAAAATTTTCTAAATTATAGACACACAGGTAGTAAATGTAAATTTGGAAAATTTATTGCAATTACTTTTTTTGAAACTTTGATGTCTTCTCATTTTATATTAACGGAATCAAACAAATTACTTGATATGTAAATAGGTAGCCAGTATTCATGGAAAGAGTAAGAAAAAAGAAAGAGAACCCTCCATTTTGCTTTCTGTTAATAACAAAAGAAATTGAATGTTAAAGAGAAAGGAGGCAAGCAGAATGGAAGAAGACGTGTTTGCCTAGCAACCTTGGAAGACACAGGAAAACTAAAGCAAACATATTAGAATTCTGGAGTGGGGAGGACCCATTTTTCTCTCTCAATAAAGAAAAGCTGAAACATTAGTTGAGATTCCGATTAGTATTTTGCTGTTTGCTGACGTGAATTATCCTAAGTTGAGATAAACCTACATTGTTTTTTGTGTTGGGAATGCATGCTGGTTTGATAGTCATGTCAATAGATGTAGCTGCTCTAATATATTTTTTCTACAAGAGCACTGGGAATTAATTTTTAAATTGACAATTTGTGTTTTTTGTTGTTTGCTTGGTGGTAATAGATGTGATTCTAGTTGTAATTGTATGTCTTGCATAAATATATTGTTTTGCTAGGAAGACATTCCTGGTACATGGAATGACATTGCATTGATCAAATGTTAGGAAGCTTCCGTAAAGAGAATTTACAATCTCTGGTTGCTCTGCCACTTGGATTCTGTTGAGCCCTCATCCTTAATATTTTAGGAATGACAATTTGGTTGTAATATGCATATATAATTTATTTCACATTTCCTGAAATGTATTGCCCACACATTTGTGTCCTACTCTACAGGAAATTCTAAAGGGATATGGAAACTTCTAAGGAGACAGTGGAGCATCTATAAATCAATGAGTAGTTTTTGGTTTTGAACTTACACAATGCACATGTTTTAAAAGGGCAAACTTCATGCAGTAATGGTATTTGCAAATTTAAGGGTGCTCAAAGATCTTAGGACATAGTACTCTGAGGAAGGTAAAGGTACATGTTACCATATTGAATAGATTTTCCTCTCCTCCTAAGTCTAAGAATACTCATGATATATGCCTCTAACAACTTTCTGCAAATCCTGGGAAAACACAGGTGGTCTGAAAATATCTTCCCATCCCACATCATAGAGGAAGGGCTGGTCTGAATACCCAAACGTATAAAAATAGTCATGAAATAGTAAATGCCTAGACATTTATTCATTTAACTCTAGCTTATAAATAACAAAAGATTCAATTCAGCACAATAGTCATTTTACTGCTTTCCACTCTTGAGCAATATGCTTAAGAGATAATGCATTAGGTCTTAATGAGTTTATTTTTACAATCGGTAAAAATGGTTTCCTCCCGTGGACTAATTAAATAATTGATTCTTTGAGAAAAAAGTACTGATTTTAAGATTAATTATGTTTTTACTTAAACTAATTTTCTCATTCTAACTAGTTTATGTACATCATCTCGTACAATGTTAATTGTAGAAACCTCTCCTGCCCAAATTAAATTATAAATATTTGTCATTTCTAATTTCAGTTGCCATTAACAGAATATATTAAATGCAAATAAGTGTGATAGATTTTACAAACACATCTCACTCCTTAACCCTATAAGGCCATTAGGTTTATCATAGTTTTTTCTTTTAATCAAAATTTATTTCACAATCATCTCATTGACTTTTTACCTCTTCGTGGTGTTGACTTAGAAATAGTTTTGGCCTAAGTTGTGCATTCTGGAAACATTGTGGTTTTGTATTCCTACACTTTCTCTAGTTGTCTCTTGAACTAATAACATTGGTCCTGCGCTCATGGTTTTTCTCCTGGTAAAACCAGTAACATTTTAGCTTCTACAGAAATTTTTGTTTGGGGTCAATTACAAAATTCAAAGTACTTAAGTTATTGGCACTTTACATATTTTTTCCATATTTTTAAACATTCCTAGAGTATAATATATGTGAAACTTGCTGATCTTAAACATATAGAAACATCCTCTCATGACAATGGAAAAAAATATCCTTTATCTAGAATGTAAAAGACATTCTCACTTCCATGTTTAAAACCACCAACTAATGTTAGTGTTTACGTCTCTGCCACTATTTTAAGTATTATGCATATCTTGTTTTCCTTCAGAGTTACAATATTGCTATGAAGTTGGTATTTTTACACCTCATTTTATAGGTGAGGGAACCGAGGCATATACATAATTTCAGACCTTACCAAAAGATGACAAAACTAGTGCAGATCGAGGTTGTGTTCTTAGTAACTCTGAAATTTTCCCTCACTACCCACAGAAAAAAATACAATTTCCTACATTGGTTGAGATTATAAATCTGTTCATAATGTATGCCCTGCTTCCCTTTTCAGCCTCATTTCTTGCTGCCTTTTTCAAAACACTACAATGTGTTTTGGGGGGAAACATTCCTCTCTTTTCCCTACAAGAAGGAAAAATCACTTAAAACTTCATTTATTTAACATGCCACCTTGTGTGCCAGGACATCACAGTCACCTTATCCCTCTTTATCATGAGTTGGTAAAATATACAAGTTTTTTTTTTTTTTTTAACGTTTTTATTTATTTCTGAGAGACATAGAGACAGAGCATGAGCAGGGGAAGGGCAGAGAGAGAGGGAGACACAGAATCCGAAGCAGGCTCCAGGCTCTGAGCCGTTAGCACAGAGCCCGACGCGGGGCTCGAACTCACAGACCGTGAGATCATGACCTGAGCTGAAGTCGGACGCTCAACCGACTGAGCCACCCAGGCGCCCCGAAATATACAAGTTTTTAGTAGGGTTATCCTTTATGAAATAATAATTTAAACAAAGGTTGACCTTCATTTATTGTGACTGTTCCACTACACTGTAATCTTTTGAAAGGATCACCTCTCCTGTTTTCAAATGTTTCTTTAAAGCATGGTTGCTTATGTTGCTAATATTTCTTTGCATTTCTGACATCTAACATGATACAGAAGACACAACGGGTGCTCAGTAATTGCTTATGTCAGATTCTATTTAACATCCTATATTTAACTTAGTTTTCATTATTCCATAGACTAAAATTTGATAAGTAGTTTCTATTACTGAATATTCAATTAATTATTCAGGGTAATGCTAAGTTAAATGTTAACTGAAGTAAGAACGAGTAAGTAAGGAAGTAAAAATTTAAGAATCAAGGTAAATTTGAGTGAAGTCTGTACATCACAACGTGTTCCTGGCCCACTGCTGCCCATCCATGACTATTAAGTCAGAATTATTCCTTCTGAAAACACTTACTTACAAATGTTCAAATTACATCTTCCATAATAGGTATTTGACAAATATTTGTTTACCGGAATAATTAATTAAGTCCAAGGTACATTATACCAGAACAAAGTCTGTGTGGTTGCCCTCGGAGTTTTTTACAAGTCCTCAAAGTAGTACTCCAGCTCACATTGAATTCATCCTTTGATTATCACCAACTTCTGTGATCTCCAACTTCTTTTTTTCAGACTGTTATCTTATAATGCCAAATAGTAATTCTAGTATATTAAAAAAAAAACCAACCCTCATATGTAACATAAACATAGAAATAATAGTTATCTTGCATCTATTATTTACAGTAAAATTTACAATTGAAGACATGCAATATATTTAAAATAACGACTTTACTATCACTGAATACAACCTTTGTGCAAAGACCCATGATTCAATTCCTGCTCCTTTCTTACATGTATGCAGTTCCAATATTTTGGTTTTGATTTTCAATAAATTTATACATAGGTTGTCATGTCAAATTTGTGACATTGTAAATTGTTTACAAAACAATATACCAGGAGTTTTAGCAGTAATTAAGCTTTCTTCTTCTTATCTGCCTCTCTCAATGCTTTAAAGACTCAATAAAGTCATTATGGAATACTGGGCATATTAATATATATATATTAAAATATATATACAGAGTACACGATAGGTGCTCAGTAATTGCTTATGTCAGATTCTATTTAACATTTTATCATTTATATCTATCATATATATAGATATATATATAGTCAGAATGATCAGATATAAATGATATGATTTATGATTAAGAGAATTTTCTACTGCAGATTGATTGCCTTGTGAACAGATTGGAAAGAATAGTTTTTGGTTATAAATAAATGGTTATAAATATATGTTGGAAATGTGAAGAACTGAGGTTTTGGCATTTTCATTCAGGGTAACTGCTTACAATAATTTGACAGCAGACATAACTCTGCAATTTTTTATACGGATTTGTCACTGAGTTCATTTCTGTTTGCTTTTGGCTACAAAAGCAGATCAATTGATCCAATTCTCATTTCAAAAATTCACCCAAAGAGTATCTATGATTGCCAACACCAAAATTTACACTCATAAAGCTGCAAATGACTCAATATTTTGATTGCCTTCGTTAAACAGGAGAGAATCCTTTGCAATATTTTTATGAAAATTCTCTTTTCTTTGTTGATTCTTACAAATAACCTATTGATTTTGTTCCTTATAAAGAAGTAAAAATAATCCTTAAAGAAGGCATTTTAAAGAGTTTTTAAATTGAAGTGTAGTTGACATATGAGATCATGTGAGTTCCAGGTGAACAGCATAGTGATTCAACTTTTATATACATTATGAATAATTACCACCATATCTAGCTACTTCAGAATTACTATTTAATCTCTCAGAAGTTTATTTGTTTAAATAAAAAATGTAAAATATGAATTGTAAGATTTTCAGGTATTTCTATTTTATCTTTTTTAGTGTACATAAAGTAATTGGCTACAAAAAAAGGAGAGAGGCCATCGGTGACTTCTCATTATCTTACTTTCTTCCTTGAAGCAATCATATTCACATATTCAGCAGATTGACTTGTCCAACTCAATCTTTTCTTTTTTTCCCCAACTCAATCTCTTCTTGAACAATACAAAGCAAGATGTTCTTTTACCCTCAAATTCTCTACTAGTACTCATCTAAGAGATGAGTAATTTTATTATTTCTAAAAAAAAATCATGATTACTACAGGAACATACAAGGAAAGGCATACAAATTGCCTACAATCTCATAATCAAGAATCCTAACCAATATTAATATTTGGCATATTTCCTTTTACTCATTTTTCTCTGTGATTATACATATATATATAAGTTAAAATCTAATATATATATATATATATGAGATTTTATATATACATATATATATATATATGAGATTTTAATGTACCAAATTTCTATTACATAGTTTATTGAGTTTTGTATTACATTTTTAAAGTTAAAACATAAAATATTTTATCACTGTACCATAGTTTTATTTTGTCCTCCTCCCAGAAAAGGAAATCACCACTTCTGTATATTAATAGTTTTCTGTGTATATGACCCTGAATGAACTACTTGATAGAAAAGAAAAATGAATATGTACAAAATTTGGCCTTCTCAGTAAGAATGACTGCAAGAATGACCTTAGCAGTAAAAAGTAATAGATGTACTGTTCAGGACTCCCAAAAAACTAAGATTGAACCAAAGGAAGGTGAAATCTTATTTATAAGACATGTATGTTTACATCATAAATCACTTTTTGGAGATATTTATTCGTTCCTGAAAAGGGTGCAATGATATCAGATAAATTTACTGTGTAAGACCTGTTAGTGCATATTAAAAGAGATTGAAACAAGTATAAGACAGTTTCTTTCACTTCTTAGATCCTAAAATACAGTTGGAGAAGCAAGACATGAAACTTTAAATTTTTGAAGCAGGTCACAGTTTAATCTTGCCTTGGTCCAGAAATTCAAGATTTCAATAAAATCAAGAGATATGGAACATGAAGTATAGTTAGAGACCTACTGAACTGAAGCACAGGGCATTGGAATTCCAGTCCATGGATGACCCTCACCTCCTCTACAGTTGCCTTCGATGACCTCCCAGAGGACCAATCTACTCTTCCTCTTTCCTGCCTGCCTTTCTGATCTAATCATAATTCTATCAAGATAGTGCTCTCGTGTCATTTTCTGTCCTTAAACATGACCTAATTTGGCAATGGTTTTTGCTACTCTGACCACTGTATTATTAGAGAAAGTATCTTCCATTTTCAGAAGTAGACATTAGTACTTATTAAGAAATTATCAAGATAGGGATTCACCCTCCTTTTCATACTCTTCATTTGTCCAGTCAACTGATGTTTATTGAGTGGTTCCTTAAGATGCTGTGCTCTAAGCTGCCCTTAAGAGCTTTTATTCTCAGATGGAAATAAATATTGCATAACTAATTACATAATTATTAATTCATTATTAGTTTATATGGAGCACCACAAAGAAATGTAGAAAGTAGTGCTATGAGAGCATCCATCAGAGGGAACTATCAGGGAGTAAAAGAATGTTTGAAGTACTGTAATTGTTTAGGGTTTAATTTTTAATGTTTTCTCATGAAAAGAACATATATACAATGAATTTGGAGTGGTGACTACTTCTTCCTATAATTTAAGTATGCATTAGATTAGCTTCAAAATGTGAATTACAAAGAAATTGATAATAAACATTGGCTTTTATTGAAAATATAAGTCACTCAGAGGAAGACAGATAATATGTTTTCTCTCATATGTAGAACTTGAGAAACTTAACAGAAGACTATGGGGGAAGGGAAGGGGAAAATGGTTTCAAACATAGAGGGAAGCAAACCATAAGAGATTCAATTATAGAGAACAAACTGAAGGTTGATGGGAAAGGCGGGAGAGAGGGGAAAATGGGTGACAGGCATTGAGGAGAGCACTTGTTGGGATGAGCACTGGGTGTTGTATGTGAGCGATGAATCACGGGAATCTAGCCCCAAAACCAAGAGCACACTGTATACACTGTATGTTAGCTAACTTGATAATAAATTGTATTAATAAAAAAAGAAAATAAAAAGTTTATAATAGTAGTACATTCACATGTTTGAAAAAATATTTTGGCAAAAATTAAATTTTTCAAGACTCTAAGTTATTTTAGGAAAGCAACTTAACATTTAGTATGTATTTATCCCCATATGGTGAAAAATATATTGTTAATGTGAAAATAATGAAAGTGTTTTGAATTATATAACTGTCTCCCCTTCAGAAGTAACTGATTTCAAGTGTCACCAAAACTTTTCAGGTCTCAAGGAGCTACATGTTTTTCTTCTTTTTATTTTAATATATTTGGATGACAAATCTTCCTTTAAAATACATTTTATAAAGTTCTACATGTTATAAGTAACTTAAAAATATTTCCCATAAATTAAAAAGCTCATTCTATATTTAGAAAGAAGGAACCAGGTGATATGGACAAAATAGCAAATAGTTTTTTTTTAGTTATTTTATTAAGAATACAAATATAATTTCATTCTACTCTCACAATAAATTATTGTTTTAATTTAGGAAGTTTCTAAAGGAATTTTTAATTTTTGGTTTACAGTAGAAGACATTTAGGCTGGGAGTTAAAAAAGACTTTAAGTGTAATCTCGTAGCTATTTAATCGTTGGTGTCATGAAAATTCAAAGAAATAGTTTTATGGTATAGTTCCAAAGCGCATTACTTTTAACAACTACAGTTAAATCTTGTCCACTTAAATATTATTCACAGAACATTCTTAATGTCCCATGTAAAATCTAGTTTTAATGATAATGGTACTCAATTTTGGTAACTTAATATACATAATTTAAGCATTCATTACTTGAAAGTTACTTATGCTATTATCTTTATATTTCCTAGCAATTGGCTTGGATTCCTGTCCTGAACCACAGACTCCTAGCAGTGGAATGAAAATTGGAGACAGATATATGGTTGGTGATGTGGTGTCCTTTCAGTGTGATCAAGGATATTCTCTTCAGGTAAGGCGACTTTGAAATCATAGTTTTGATATGTATTGCTTTTTCAGAATATTTTAACAGAGCAATGATTAAGAATCCAAAAGTTTCAAAATGATATTGATTTCAAACCATGTAGCATAACAAGTCAAAGATATTCACTTTGTTCATAAAACCTATACATGAGAGAAATTACTGGAATGGACTAAAAGTGTTTTTTTTTTAAGTTTATTTATTTTGAGAGAGAAGGAAAGCAGGGGAGGGGCAGGGAGAGGGTGAAAGAGAATCTGCACTCACAGTGCAGAGCCTGATGCAAGGCTCAAACCCACTCTAACCCACGGATCATGAGATCATGACCTGAGCCCAAATCGAGTTAGATGTGTAACCAGCTGAGCCACCCAAGTGCACCTGGACTAAATATGTTTTGTTTACGAGTCACCAAAAATTATATTTGAATCAATATTAGTATTTACCTCACATTTTTCTTTCTATTCACATAGAATGTGACAACTGAACTCCTGGATCTTTTAGAATCTTTTAGATTTGAAAATAAAAACAATGTGCTACTTAAAAGCATTAAATGAAACTTCCATGAAAACAAATTCCTCAAATTAGTAAATTCAACTACAAATACATTCTAGAGGGTCTCAAGTTTATGGTTGCATAAAATCTCTCTAAAGACCTATTAAGAAATTGAGAAAAATATGAGGTAGAAACTATTTCATATATTAAGCAAATAAATTTCTTAAAGGAAGCAAAATTAAAAATCAATAATTAATTGTCTTCAAAGTTGTATTACAAATTACTAGTCTCATAAGTGCAATCAGATCTTTCTGGAATTTATAATTCAATTTAAAATTTCATATATCTTAAATAGGCTTGTTTTAATATTTTTATTAGATATTTTTAAATTATGCTTTAACCTATTTCACCTTGAATCTTATAGCAATTTACTATAAACAATTTACTATTAATGTTGTGGTCATTTCATTCATTTTTTAAACAAATTTATGTCATGACTTTTTTAAAACTCATACTGAGAATTCCAGTAAAAGTTTAAAAATATAAGAAGTGACAGTATGGATTTAAGCTTGTGTTTATGACATTCACTCTGCTATGTTTAATTCAGTCTTTTTAAGGTGAGTACTGAACTGTATGGTCTTATTTACCTAGGGTCATTCTCATATTACATGTATGCCAGGACCTGTAAGAAGATGGAATTACCCAATTCCAATTTGTTTGGGTAAGTTGAGGAACTGTAAATAATTTTTAAGCTTTATCAAATTTTAAAGATACACTCTGTATATAGTGTTTTTCAAACATATCGTTTGCTTTTTGTCAAGTTTTATGGAAATTATATTTTGAGATAAACGTTTCACCTCTTTTTTAGTTTTTTTTAAGTTTATAGAATTTTTAATTCAAAGTTCAATAATTTTAATGAATGACTTTAGAAATTGAGAAAAGGCATTAGATTTTTCAATACTTAGAATTTTTTCTGAGTATGATATGATAGAAATATCCATCGATCAGGAAAATAAGTAAATATTCGTTGCTTGCTATTGAGCCAGAAACAATAAAGAATCTGGAGTCTATCAAAGGGAGCAGGACAGTCCTTGAGACGTCTTCAGTAGTGACAGGCAATTTCGATATGAAATTCTTAATGGCACTTGGATCTTAGAAAGGATGGAACCCAATCTGTGCCCTAATTTAATGCCGCTTCCAGTGATTTCTATCTACTTTTTCATTTTTTTCTTCCTCATTTCTAGTATCTGTATACAAATATTAATATCCTGGCCCTGTAGGGAGTATGAGAAAAAATTCGAGGTGCGATCCCTATCTTTAATACATTTATTTACCGTTTAGAGTGGTAGAAATAAAAGACATGAAATAAGAGAGTAATTTAGTTCTACCATTGACTACATGATGGAATTTCAGGAAGATGAGATGGTGTTGATCCAAGTCATTGGGAAATGTAGTCAGCCCATAAAACGTAAACAGAGTTTTAGATGGTAAGTGTAATTAAGATAAATATATGAAGAAGATAGCCTTTTTTGAGTAGGAAAAGGGGCAAAAACAAAAGAATTGGTTTGACTTCTATGACTTACACTGTATTGTATTAGTTTGCTTGGGTTGCCTTAACAGAATACCACAGACTGGTTGGGTTAAGCAACAAAAAAGTATTTCCTCACAGTTCTAGAAGCTAGAAATCCAAGAGCAAGGTGCTGGCAAGGTTGTTTTCTTCTGAGGCCTCTCTCCTTGGCTTGTAAAAGATCATATTCTCCCTACATCTTTTTTGTTTGTTTGTTTGTTTTAACGTTTTTTTTTTTAATTTATTTTGAGAAAGAGAGAGAAAGAGCAGGGAAGGGGCAGAGAGAGAGAGGGAGAGAGAGAATTCCAAACAAACTCCTCACTGTCAGCACAGAGCCTACCTGGGGCTTGAACTCATGAACCATGAGATCAAGACCTGAGCTGAAACCAAGTAGAATGCTTAACCAACCAACTGAGGTACCCCTCTGGTGTCTTATAAGGACAGTGGTACCATTAGATTAGGGCTCCACCCTTGTGATCTTATGAAACCTCAATTACCTCCTTAGAAGCCTTAATTCCAAATATAGTTAAACTGGGTATGAAGCCTTTAACGTATGAATATAGGGCAGAGACCATTCAATTCAATATAGGGCCTATATACCATGTGTACTATTCTTGTTGAGATTACTGGAAAAATGGTTAGAAGCAAGAATGGTCTCAATTGCCCAAAGATATTGAAAGCATTCAGACTTTAGACTGGATGATAATTTTTTAGAAGATATGTTTCTTTAGGAATCATAAATAATTTACCAGTCAATTATAATGTCAATTTTATAATTTCTATTATAAAATTCTATGTATATAATGCCTATTGTAAAAATTAAAATATACAGAAAATGCCAATTATGTGTGTGTGTATCCAATTAAGAATAAAAATTGGGAATATAAAAAGGTACAGAGAACAAAATAAATAGCATATATATTTTGCTGATATGAAAACAGAGAGTTTAGGCCTGTTATTCATTTTATATCCCCAACGTCTAAAACAGTTCTCATTATAAGTAAGCATTTAATAAATATTGCTTAGGGAATAAATTAAAATAAAGTTTTAGCATTCTACAGTATATGTGTATATGTATATAGAGAAAGAGAGATACACACACTTTATATATTTTATGTATAATATATAGTTTCTTGACATTAAGTTTGAATAATTTTCCATACTGTAGCATATTTTCAAAAATTTGATATTTAAAATAGCTTCATGGCACACAGCATAGCCTAATTTGTGTGTTTATTTTCTCTTCATTAGAGTTTAGGTTTTGTCTTTCAGTACACATTTGTAAGTCTTTTAGCATTCCTTCATGCATTCTCTAATTGTTTACTTAGAATTTTACTTAAGTAGATTATTGATTTCATTGCATATAACTATTTAAAGCTTGGATAAATTATGCTATATTGCTTTCAGAAGTTTGCATTAATTTAAATACCATCCCAGTATTGTATGACAATTTTTATCTTGCTGTATTATTAGCACAAATTATTACTCTTACCAATTTACTAATTTTTCAGGTAAAGTATTGCATTTTGAGTAAATCTACATTTCCATTATGTATTGTTATCAAGAGAAGTATTAGATGGAAGTGATAATTTAATAAAAATTAACTGGGAAGTTTAAATTTCACCATATAGGAAAAAATTGATATGAAACTGTCTAAAATACTTACTAGATTTTGATGTCCAATATATCTATATTCAAATCAGTTACCATGCAATAGCTATGCATGACAACTGCATTATTCTCTGAGCTTCTGTTTGCTCACCTATTACATGGGATAATAAGGTCCACTTCATATGCCCTTGTAAGAATTAATTGAAAGAACATGTTTAAAGCATTTAGCACTGAACCTAGAACACACAAGGCATTCAGAGTGGTAGCTATTATCATGAAAAATAGCCAGTAACTGAAGCATCCAAAAAAATGGGAGAAACTTCAAAAAATGGAAGTGAGCATTATAATGGAATATTTAATGACATGACAGCATTTGGTTTACAGTATATAGTTAAGTATCAGAAGGCTTAAGACATTCACGGTAGGAGCTTATTTTTATTATGTACACACATATATAAACAGACGTACATACATATTTTTATGCAGAAGAAAAAATATAAATAGGTTATCTCTGGGTAGTAAAGTTAGACAACACTTTTGTTTCTTTTTCCACTCACTTGTTTGTATTCTGTAGATTTTGGACAATAAGCTTGTACTGTATTTGATAGACAAAGTATTTGAAGTGACATCATGACCACATTGTAAGGATAAACAGAAGTCAGGAGGCTGATTCAGAGAAGGTCTTACAGCTCCAGTCATCAGGTAATAAGGTTACAGCCTTGTGAACTGGAAAATAAACAATCTGCCAGATATTCTGATGGATGGGAAGAGAAGTCACTTGAGATTTTTAGGTAATAGAGATAAATCAGAAAGAAGAATCAAAGATGATCTTCTCTGAGAGGACTATGGGAGTGTTTATCTTGGAGGCTATAGTTGTGTCCTTAACAAAAAGAGTGTAATGGGGCACAGTAGAGTCTACTACAGAGCCCCTAGTAGAACACACAGAATTGTCAATAAGTCCTGGGAGTGTGGGAGATTGCAGAGATACTGATTAGATAGGCATGAATGCAGAGCTGAAGGCGGATGCATATTTTGGATTCTACTTTATGTTTTTCATGACTTGTCATTCTTTCTTTCTCTTGCATGATTTCTTTGCTCTTCATTTGCTTTCCTTCTTTCTCCTCTGATTTTTGGATTTAAACATTAGAAAGGTGAACAACGAAGAGGATAGGATTTTCAGGTCATATCTAAAGAGACAGAAAGTAGCAGAATCAGGGAGCTACTGAGCAGTTGAAAGATGAGATGTTGAAGGCAAGAAAGCAAGAGCTTTCTCTTTTACCCAAAGCCCACAAAAGAGCAAAACAAACCTACTATGTAGTCTTGTCAAAACTAATATATATATATATATATATTTGTTTTTTTAAATGTTCAGTTATTTTTGAGAGAGAGAGAGAAAGAGCGAGCATGAACAGGGGAGAAACAGAGAGGGAGGGAGACAGAGAATCCCAAGGAGGCTCCGGGTCATCAGTGGAGAGAGTGACTGACACAGTACTTGAACTCATGAACTGTGAGATCATGACCTAAGCTGAAATCAAGAGTAGGATGCTTAACTGACTGAGCCTCCCAGGTGCCCCTTAAAAATATAGTTGAATAGCCAAAATATTTTCTCTACTACTCATTAATCATCATGTTGTGATAAATACATATGAACATACAAATTTTAGAAAAAGAAACATTCGAACATTAATTGTCTCTATATGTTGAAAAATTGCCCTGGTTTAAGGATGGATTAATGGAGAGTTCAGAAAGATAAGAAAGTGTACCAGTGTCTCTTTAGATCTCAATGGTAATCACAGTTAGAAAGGTTTATATGAAGGTTGCTACAGTATTATATATACATATCTATATACATATATGTATATATGTATATATATATATATATATACCTCCCTAGTAAAATCTATTTGATATAATTCATTCAGTTCACATAGTTAAAGGTAGCTGTCAAATGGGTTACTGATCTACAAAACATGAATGCAATTTTTACTGAATTTGCTTTTATGATGTATAATCTGAAGTTTGAGTGTCTTTCATTATTCCTAACAAGAAATAAATGAATGTAATTGCAGGTAAGTGTCCTATACAGTTAACTTTCAAACTTGATGCACAGTCATGAAATTTGATTCTTCATCCCACAGTTAACAAATGTGTTTTAGTCCTGGTATGATCAAATAATATAAACAATACTTTTAGAGGAAAGAATTAGCTTCTAATGCAATGACTCTTAATACATGTTAAATAATCTATCTAATTACAAACTTGGATAACTATCTGTTCTTGTATTTTTCCTTATTAATAGCAAATCAATATAATAGGGAGTCTGAAATAAGCATGTTTATAAATTATGCCTAAATTCTCCAACCTTATGCATCTTTTAACTTGTTTCGTACTTCCCTATTCTTTGTCTAGATTCTTTTAGAATAAAAGGCGGCCATATCTCGTGTGTGATATGTGAATCTCTCACATATTAACAATAGAAACCAATATTTTTCTTAAAATTTTTTAACCTTCTCACAGAAAGAAGGAGGGAAGGTTAGGAAAATGGTTCTCTTTCGAATCCAGAACTTAGAATAGTTGTTGTTGGCTGAATTGTATTATCTTCAGAATGAATGAATACATCCCTAGAAGTACTTACGGATAAGAAATAAACTGCCAGCTGTGGAAAGGACATATTTTCCTTGTTTGATTGTATTCACTGCACATGAACTACTTCTTGCTGTGCAATAATTGATTTAGCTTGCATTTATTGCTGAGGAAGAAAGTATCTTGTCTTTTTAAGCTGTTTTAGAAAATGCATTGTCCATTGATTATATTTGATTACTAGTGTGTGGGGTGAATGAGAGTTGGCAATATTAAAATTTATATCAAACAGTTTTAACTCCAACTTGGTTAAGACTTGAAATGATTTCAAATTTTTTTAATACCATAAACTATTCTACGGCTCTGGCTGACACAGCACCTCTCGTTTTGTAGCTCAGTGTGGTGGTGCTATGTCAGATTTCAGCGGCGTGATCCTCAGCCCTGGGTTTCCTGGAAACTACCCCAGCAGTTTAGATTGCACGTGGACTATAAAGCTGCCCGTAGGTTTTGGTATGTATATTAAAAGCATATGAAAGAGTTTTCCGTATCATTAATGCATCCTTAGAAAGAATTTTCAATGTGTAGTAAAAACTCACAAATTATAATTGACTTTGGCATTAACTACGGTTATATCAATTAAGGAGTGAAATTTGGATTGCTTGAGCCAAATTTGTTTGCTTAAACCAAATACCTTTCACTTGAAATACTAGTATAATTGAAAGGATATGGGCATTTTCTAATTTCATAGTTAAATGATAGATAAATAGATAACTTTATGATATTTTCCTGTTGATTTGTATGGATTTAGTCTGATTTATATGTATGTGGCAATAATAAATTCAATGTGATTTTTATGTATAATTGTTTTGTAGCCCTCTTCTTGTCATTGGAACCAAGTAGTATATAGATAAATTATTTTCTAGTAATTTATTGAATTTGTCAACATTTTTTGAGAGAGAGTGAGAGAAAGAGCAAGCAGGAGAGGGAAGAGAGAGAGAGAGAGAGAGAGAGAGGAAAAGGGAGAGAAAGAGACAAAGAGAATCTTAAGCAGGCTCCACACCCAGCGTAGAGCCTGATATGGGGCACAATCTCACGACTGTGAGATCATGACCTGAGCTGAAATCAAGAGTCAGACACTTAACCCACTGAGCCACCCAGGCGTCCCTGAATTTGTATAATATTCATTGCAAATAAGTAAGATTTTACATTTGAAAAATAGTACAAAATTTCTAATTTGGGGCTTAAGTACCCATGTAGTTGTAATACTTTCTAATTCTCAATATGTTGTATGTATTCCATTGTATAGCATTTCATAGATTCTTTCACACTCTTCATTCACTACTATGTTCTCTTGCAGCTTTGTATCCCATGGGCTGTGTATACAAAGTAGAAGTGATAGATGGAAGACAGATTTGTTTATTAAATCACAGAATGAAGATGTATAGACTTCCTGCAAAGCACACATAAACTTTGTGATTTTGAGCAATTAAGAAATTCTGTACTATCTCACTTATCGAGGACTGAATTTTGTATCTCATTGCCCAAAAACATCTATGGCCTCAGAATAAAATTTCATATTTAAATATTTTACATAATTAAATATTTTACATAAATTCACAAAAACCTAGTTGTGATAATTTTTTTGAGCACATACTATACTCCAAGTACTATGCTGAGCTGGGAATAAAATGCATAGTGAAACAGACCTTGTACCTTTCCCCAGACAAATTACAGTCCTCATGAGGAGATAGAGAGCCAAATATGTATTACAAAAAACTATAATAAAGCATACAGGATTGTAATTAGTACAGACACCCAGCCTCATCCAGGAAATGCAAAAAAAAAGTCTTGTTAGAGGAATGATTCTTAAACTTTATAGATAAACTTTACAGATAAGTAAGAGTCAGCCCCACAAAGAGGTCAGTCTGTGAGGGAAAGCAATTCTAGGTAGACAGAGTGATACATGGAAGAATGCAGATGAAAAAGCTAAAGAAATTCAACAATAAAAACATTCTCTCTTAAAAATAAAAGATTATTATGGCTACTACATGGAAACTCACTTAGTCTAAAGTTATATTCAAATTCTATATCCATTCATTGAACGACTATCATGATGCTAATGAATAGTAGGTTTGAATCAGTCTGGTTATTTTTATGTGTCTTTACCAGTCACCTAAGAGGACTCATCCCACATTGCTTATGAGCTAAGTGAATTATTTAAATTGAATTATTAATCATATTTTAATAGTATCGTTATATCAACTTACGTCTTGTTAATATAATACTTTTTGATTTCAGAAACCAAGTTCATTAAAATTAATAATAATACTCATCTCTATTTTAGAAATGAAAACATTAGAGACTTTATGATTTGATTACATTTAAATGATACCACCGTTTTCTTTGGGTTTTGGTTAAATCAAAAATTAGTTTTAAAGTATTTCAAAAGGTAATTTGTAATTTTTGAAAATAAAATTGAATATATTTCAGAAACTAAAGGAGCATTTTCTTATGTCCGTAAAACACTTATTGACAAAATAATTTGTGAAAAGGAGGTTCAGGGGAAGGTTTTAGAAAAAAATATATAATTCTTGGAACCTCACATATTAAGGTATCATGTTCAAAGTTCCAAGAAATTTGTATAATTTTACAGAAACTTGTTTAAAATTTTATAGCCTATTTTGAATGTTTCCCAAATTATTTGCCTATAAATTTTTTTTCTCATGTAACGAAAACTTTTTGTGGCACTCTTTTACCAGTAACAAAACATGACTTTAGATGAGAATTCTGGTGTAGTCATTCAGGGCAAGAGACTAAGAGCCAGCGGGTCTGAGTTTGAATTTCAGCACTTTTAGGTCATTGTGTAATTTAGCGTATTGGTTAGCTTCTCTGTGCTTCAGTTTCCTCATTCTCATGAGTAACCATGGACAGTAAATAAACTGGCACTTAAATGAATAAAATAAATACATAAACACTTAGGAGAGTGTCTAGCAAACACTCAATGTCACATTTTATTATTAACAAGGTAGAGAATGATAGTTGTAGTACAAATATCCTCTAATTCACTAAAATTCAATATTAATTGAATCAGGCAAACATACATCAGTGAAGCTTGTATTTTATTTTTTCCATCCCAGAGACATTTCACTATGTCATATTTGTATGTTTATAAAGATATTGAGAATATATTGCAAAATGACAGCATATAACAATGATCACTAGATTTTATTGAGGTACTATATAAAAAATCAGAATTATGTTCAGATAAAATAGTAAAGAAAATCTATATAAATTACATGTCTCTGAATGATATATTGGGGAAGTTAATGTATCCCCTATAGCTGAATGACTAATTTCTAATGCAGTTGTAGAGTTTGACTATGTTAATAAATAAAAACTGCAGCCACACTTTGGCTTCAAACTGAACTACTATGAAATGCATATTTACTGAATGACTTTTTATCTTTAAAAATTGCTTGATACAATTTTACGTGGTATTAAAGAGCAAGAAAGCCACTTTTTATATTTTTTATTGGTTTTGCTATGGCGATACGATAGGAAAGTGAAAGAGATATTCCCATGTGACAAATAGTGGGCATTTGAGAGCAGTATTCTGTTACTTTGAACTATAGCAAAGCTAACTGCCCTAGCAAACAGCAAAGCTGTGACCCAGATCTTGAGAGTATGGCTCTTGACCTAAATGAAAACATATATAGCTACATTAAGGTGAGTGTGCTTGTGTATGTGTGTGTGTGTGCGTTTTAATCAGATAAAGCAATAAAGTGCTGTTGTTTGTTTTTCTTTTTTAGGGGTACATCTACAGTTTGTAAATTTTTCTACAGAAACCATACATGATTATTTGGAAGTAAGAAGTGGATCATCAGAAACTAGTACTGTTATTGGGCGACTGAGTGGTCCACAAATACCATCTTCCCTCTTTAGTACGACTCATGAGACCAGTTTGTATTTTCACAGTGACTACTCACAAAACAAACAAGGGTTCCACATTGTATACCAAGGTGAGAGTAATAACAAAAAGTGAAAGCTTATTTAACTCCAAATCAGCTATTAGCAATCTATTTTCTATATTCTGTTTTAGAAAGGGAAAGGAACCTACACTAAGTCAAGCCTCAATTAGGCAGATTTTTTCTTTTTAATACTGCAATTTTGGGGGAACTGTATAGGGGAAATGATGTCTTTCTGGGGCCTTGGATAATTCTAACCATGAAAAAAGGATTCAATTGGTCTTAGTGCACAATTAAATTAAGCAAGCCGAGGCAAGGCAGTTAAGCAAGGCAAGCTGGATATCAAAGATGTAACTTTGCTCTTGTATTAAAGTAAGTGCATTGAAAGATATTTTGTAGTACTCATGTATTCTTTGTAAAATTATTTTCTTTATACTTTATCCTGATAGACTATGGCATTCCTTCATTCCATTCTATTTCCATGAGAATATAAAATAAATACTTTGAAAACCATGTTAGTTTAGTCCCATTTCTGTTATAAAATTGCTGCGTAACCCTTGGCAAGATTATTTTCTCTTTTGAATAGAGTTTGGACCCAGCCTCTCATGTTGACTCTCCAGATTCAGTCTAAAATAGACTAGACCCCCACTCCATTTCTTCATTCATATGATGGAGTTAGTAATAGTATCTCCCAGGTTAATTGTTTTGCTTTTTATGATGAAGTTAACATGAAGTATATGCCACAATGTATATACCATTAGTAAATATTTAGTGCAACTTAACTGTTAGCTATGTTTATTATTATTTTAATTCAGAATTTTAAAGTCTAATATTTAAGATTAAATATTTAAAGTTATGATATTTTATACAATGTTGTTCCAAAGGCTACATTTTTTAATCACAATAACTTAACATTTAATTACATCCCTGCCATGATTATTATTGTATGAGCATGTGATACTTTGGGATTCGAGCTCCACAAGAGCAGACATCTTGGTCTTGCTCATCAATGTATCTCAAGTGCCTAGGTGCCTAGGACAGGAAGAGCACAATAAATATTTACTGAATAAAAGTAGATACCCAAAAGGAAATTTAAGAGTAGTTAAAATACACACAACATCCAACCGCATGGTTCTAAAGTAATTACAATTTGCATTATGCTTGCATACACAATATAAGAGCACTAGATCACACATCATCCTTCACATAAAATAGAAGTCATTTCTGTGCCCCCTCAGCGCAGAATCAGCCATGTACCCCAGGAATTTAATTATTTCAAAAACAATTGGGCCACAGATTTAAGTTTCTTATTTGTTGCTGGAAGACACAGAGCTACATCTGTAGGCCTTCTCTAGCAAGTGTTCAGGTCCTTAAGCCAAGCACTTTGCTACTTACCTTAAACCAGGCTTCATCTACTTGTTTCCTGCCTTATTTTTCCTGCGGCCTCTCTAAACAATGCTCTCATTTGAAAGATGGAAAACTAGAATTTGAACTTTCTAACTGCAGTTTTCGGTCAATGTGCGCTTGAAAAAAGATTCATTATTTAGATAATAAAAGCATAAACGATATAGAAATTTTACTGTTATCGATATAATATTAATATTTTTGATATGAGCCGTAATGTGTTAACAATGATCGCTAAATATTATTTGTGAATTATATTGAATTTTAAGGCTATCTCTTCTTTTAAGCATTTATAACAGTAGAGCTAGTAGCATTTTTGAGAAATAGCTTAAGTTTTACAGATTCAAAGAATCAGTGTTACTTTTAGATGATTTTGTGATTAGCTTTTAAGAACATTCTGAATTTTGGGAAAAAATGAGTATTACACAATTAAGTGTACTCTCTTACTGAAAAAATTGCCACCAAAATTAGTATTATTACCGGCAACATTATTGTGATGTTAAGCCCCATATTGTAAATGTTATGGAGTGAGAACTTTTTCTGGAAAATTTAAAATCTATTTCCTATATTTCCTTATTAAAGTAAAAAGCATAGAAAATAAAATGGTATAAAAGTTATCTCAGGGTTGTATATCTATCTGAGTCTTATCCTACTCAAAATTATCTAATTACCTAAACTCACTGTGATACTCTTTCACAATGTATGAAAGTCAAATCATTATGTGTATACCTTAAACTTATGCAGCACTATATGTCAATGGTATCTCAATAAAACTGGAAAAAAACCTTTTAAATGTGATAAAGAGTTTATTTAATAGAATAACAAAATCTAACTCCTAATCATCAAATGATGCACATTTATCTTAAATTGGAATGATTCCTTTGGTTTCGATATCTGTGTGTGTGTGAAATATGAATTCAAATAAAAAAGACATACTAGGAATAAAAGCATTTAACATCTTAAAAGAATTGTTTATTAATTCTGAAATGTCTAGTTTAAAAATCGGAGTTATATTTTTAATAAACAACGTAGGGTTACATATTCAACTACAAATGCAATTTTTTGATTTGGGGAATTTAGAATTTAATGGTCAGGAGCAAAATAGTTTTTGACCACTGATAATTTAAATTTTATTAATTATACAATTTGGAGCTTCTTGAAAACAAAATCCCAAATATTAATAATATTGATATGAGTATATGAATATGTATGCGGTTTATAGTTTCAAAATTTATTTAGCAATGTTCATTAAACACCTACTGTGTGAAAAGCAATGGACAAAAGTTTTAGTATATAGTGGTAAACATAATAGAAGCTTTGATTTCATACAGAATGTAGAACAAGAGAAGTATGAGCATATAAACACACAGTTATACTATGCCAAAAATATCATAATAACTGAAGTTTAAAATTTATATTGGAAGGAAATTTGTTTCCTATATTTTATATTATTAAATAACCTATTTGGAGAAATTGAACAGTGGGATATTATAGTTTTTTTTTAGAGAAAAATAGTAAAAAGTTTAAAAAGTCTTAGAATTAGGCTTACACATATGTTTATTCTATTCTGTGTACAGGCAATGTAACCTGTACACAGAATTGCATTCTATGGAAAGGAATCAGAATATGTCTGATTCAAATTGTGACTATAAGAGTAGCTTACATTTTCAATAAAAGTTATAATTTAGATAGATTGCATAAATGGATGTAGAAACTGAAAGCATTTCTATGAATCATGCTAACATGTGAAATATGACAGTTATAGACCTGAGAAGAAATTTATATCACACCGCCATTGACATCACTCTTTATAAACCAGAATTACTATTTCTACAGGCCGTGCTGCATTTATTTTGCAAGTCGCAGAGGGAAGACCCTCTGTGGTCTTCCGATACTCAGCTACAAAAACCATTTTTCTTTTTCCCTTTTCCAGCCTATCAGTTGCAAAGCTGTCCTGATCCACGCCCATTTCGAAATGGTTTTGTAATTGGCAACGACTTTACTGTGGGTCAAACCATTTCATTTGAATGTTTCCCTGGATACACATTAATTGGAAATTCAGCTCTCACTTGCCTTCATGGAGTTAGTCGTAACTGGAATCATCCACTTCCAAGGTGTGAAGGTATGCTTCTAACTTGAAGCTATGTTTTAGGTGCTATCATCTGTGTTTAATAATTTTTGTCTTGGCACTCTATTTTGTCTTCCCTTCAAATAGCATGTTAAATATACAATCTTTCTTTCAGTTGAGAATTTGAGTTGGGTCAAAACCCATAAGGCTCCAAAATGAATAATTGATTTTAACACTATTGGCAGGAATTCTAACCTTCTCCATTAGAAGTAAAAATACAGTTGATTAACACTCAGAGCTTCTCCTGTGTATGTGTCTGTATAAGTCCATGTGCCTGCATTTAATAACCATTCTTATATAAGCCAATAATGCAGATTGCTACTGAATTTGGGCTCATTTTCTCTAAAAATCCTTTTAAATAAAAGAAACGAATCTTTTATAAAGCTTTGTATATATACATGATATAAGTTGAAAGTTAAACAGCAGAAAATCTACTAGTCTAGGAATAGTTAATGGTAACTATGTAGCATACCTCACATTGAAAAGTAAATAAAAGCAGATTATATGCACATATTCTTCACAGTTGCCATCCTCATTTTGTATACCTTAACTGAGATAAAAACATAACACAGATGTATTTTATACTGCTTAAGAGATGCAATGTTTTCCTTTTTCTCTATTATCAGTTTATTGTTATTTTAACATTTTTCCATGTCTATCTTTTCTGTAGCTCTTTGTGGAGGAAACATAACCGCAATGAATGGCACCATTTATTCTCCTGGGTATCCTGACGAATATCCTAACTTTCAAGACTGTTTTTGGCTTGTAAGAGTACCCCCTGGGAACGGAATCTACATCAATTTTACTGTCCTTCAAACGGAACCAATCTATGATTTCATCACTGTATGGTAAGCCAGTGCCATCGTTATTGATTGATTCAGCTATATATAACGATGAAACAAGGTAGGAATGAAAACATATCACGATCCTCTGTACAAATTGCTGCTGATACTTGGATGGGTGTGAGTAACCGAGGGTGACAGTGTGTGGTTTATAGAATGAGACAAACAAGAGGAATAGGTTTTGACTTATTTGCCCAGGAAATAGCTGAACACTTAGAACAGAATCTTTCCTGGGTGAAAAAAGATGGAAATTTATTATTTATATCAGAGTAAGTTGAAGAGAAGCAAGTTCTCTATAAAACCAGTGAGACCTAAAAGTCTATGTTCAAATCATTAAATAATTATTGAATTTGCCATTATAATTTATTATAAATGTTATATTTGCATTATAATTATCCTGTTAATGAAACATCTTTATTCAAAAATATAAAGAAAACGGGACACCTGGGTGGCTCAGTCAGTTAGGCCACTGGACTTCGACTCAGGTCATGATCTCACAGCTTGTAGGTTTGAGCTCCATGTCGGACTCTGTGCTGATGGCTCAGAGCCTGGAGCCTGCTTTGGATTTTATATCTCCCTCTCTCTCTACCCCTTCCCTACTCACGCTCTTCTCTCTATATTTCTCAAAGATAAATATAGGATTTTTTTAATTAAGAAAAGTATATTATAAAGAAAATCTCTAAATTAATTATTGACAATTGGTTACAGAACTACTAAATGAGTTCTAAGATTCCAAGTGTACTAGTCTGTGTGTCTCAAGATTATTTTGAAGAAAATAAAAGAGGGGCAAAACTCAAGCGTTTGGGACAAAAATGGGTTGTGGTAAAAAAAAAAAAAAGACAATGTAATTGATTACAACTAATATGGGTGCATTTATTTAGGTAAATATGTGATATATTTTTATACTTTACATGTTTAGATATATTATTACGTAAATAAACATAAAATGTACCAATATGACTTGACCCTTATTGGTTATTTCACTTCTTGTCTCTTTATCATTTCATAAGTAATACTTTCTTTAAACCTTGTGCAAAACTTCCAGAGAAAAAGAAATCTCAATCTCTTTCTCCTCTGTGTCTCTTTAACAGGGATGGACCGGACCAAAACTCGCCTCAGATTGGGCAGTTCAGTGGCAATACAGCTTTGGAATCAGTCTATAGCACTTCAAATCAGATTCTAATCAAATTTCACAGTGATTTCACAACAAGTGGCTTTTTTGTGCTCAGTTATCACGGTTGGTATCATCTAAGAGTTTCTATTTTAGTTGACACTATTGTGTTTTAAAACTGTCCTGGAAAAATTGAGCGTAATATATATTTAACCAATGATTGAAAAGGTATTAAAATTTGACACCTTTTTTTTTTTATCATTTCAAACACATTTACTTACAAAGAATGACCTCTTCTAAGCATTTAGGGACATTAAAATGTGAGCAAATGGAAATAGGAAATAAATCAGTCAGTAATTACTCAGTAGAAAATAATCATTTTTGTGCAGAAACCAATAAAAGAGAACCAGCTGTTCATATTTTATTACATGTAATTTTGAGACATCAATAGATTTTTCAATACAAAATGTTTAATCTATTCAACCTGCTGTGAGTCTTTCTAAAAATAGCATCCAATATCTTTATGCTTTGGATAATATTATTCATTTATACTCTTATTTCAAAACCGTATCTATTCTAGAATCTTACAGTTTTAAGTGACTATTCCAGATCATTAAGTTCATAGCTTTTACTCCTGTGAAATAATTTATGAAGAGTTTCAATTTTAATTCTTTTTAAAGATTTATTCTGGGTCCTGTCTTCATAACATTAACCTTTTGAAAGAACACTCAGAGGGTTCACAGAGCTTTTTAAAAATTTTCCTTTTATCTCAAATTGACTCAGTTCCATTATAAATAAGAAAATGTTTGTTCCTCAGGCTATGCCCTTTCTCTGCTATGACCATAGTTCCATAAAACACTTTCTGCTGTATGATTTTGTCAGACCAACCCCATGTGTATTCCACAGGATCAGTAAGCTACCATATTAAATTTGCAGAAGTCACGTAAAAATATGAGATGAACAGTACTTTGTCTTATTATATTAATATACAATGTAATATTGTCTTCTTTTTTAGTACAAAGTGAGAAATCCTTTGATATTCAAAGCTTATATTCCATGAAAAATATCTTAATTCAAGCATGGTTATACTCAAAGACATTTAAAGCACATCGGGTCTAGAAATAGAGAATAGGCAGAAAGTATTTGTTTGCTTAATCTCAGCACTTACCAGACAGTACATGGTACTCAGTTTGTGCATTTTCAGTGGCCCACAGCTGTCAAAGCCGCATGTATCCTCTGGCACAGCCAATTAGAAAGTGAGGCATTCTGGGGCACCTGGGTGGCTCAGTTAAGCATCCAGCGCTTGATTTTAGCTCAGGTCGTGATCTCACAGTTCATGAGTTCGATCCCCACATCAGGCTCTGTGCTGACAGTGCAGAGCCTGCTTGGGATTCTCTTTCTCCCTCTCTCTTTCTCCCTCTCCCACTCAGCTGCACTCTCTCAAAATAAATGGATCAGCTTAAAAATATAGAAAGTGAGGAATTCAGTGAGATAACTTTTATTCAAGCTGTTTTTTTAATAATTCATGTTTGTTTGTTTATTTTCTAATTGAATTGGCCATTGGTGCTAACAGTATGTAGGGACAGTCTAAGGCTACAAAAGTAGTGTTATTACTTCCATAGATAATCCTAACCTGGGAACTGATACATTAAATAATAGTTAAAGTCAAAAGATGAATTTGTTGCTGAACGTATTTTGTACATTTTTTTTCTCTCCGGGGGACCCTGCATAAATTTCTATTATTTTGTATCTTACCTGAACAAGTACTAAAGAAGGAATTATTCATTGATGAAATCTAAATATCCATAAGATTAGCCCTATAGTAAGCATAAATTCTTACAAAACTTTGGAGATGTTTCAAACGGGAAATATTGCCAAAGAAAAAGATGTCTGTGTGTGTGTGTGTGTATGTGTGTGTGTATGTGTGTGTATGTGTGCGTGTGGTGTGTATGTGTGTGTCTCTGTGTGTGTGTATGTGTGTGGGGGGGGGTTGTGTGTGTATGTGTGTGTGTATGTGTGTGTGTGTATGTGTGTGGGGGGGTGTAGAAAATATAAGGATGACTGAATGTCACACACAGTCTATGAAGTGAATTTACATGGACATTTATATGAATATACATATATTCTCATTCCAAAATATATTTCACTTGACTTTTATAACTAAGTTTTGAGTCATGCACAACAAAAGAGAATTAGCTTAGGAACAAAGAAGAGCAGATATTTATTCAGGACTTTGTTCCCCAGTTAACTTTGGACAAGTTACTCTGGTGCTTCTGCTTCCTTCAGTTGTAGAACAATATACTGGGATTGCTGACTGACAGGCTTAATGAGAGACTAACTATAGAGAGAGAAATTGCTCCAATTACAGCAATATATTAGGTTGAACTATATTAAAATTATTGGTAAAAAAAAAAAAAGGCTGAATATTGGAAAATTTGTAGAGCTCAACCCAAGTAAGTGCTGTCATTAGTACTATTATCAGCATGAGAACACAGAGATGTTAGGAGAACTGGGGGCAATGGATACTATGATGTTACCATAGTGCCTGGCAGAGTAAATGCTCAGTAAATATTCCTTTCCTCAGCTCATCTTATCTCACATTTTAGATTTTCTAATAGAGAGCTTATACTTATGTTTATTCATTAAATGTCATAATAAATCACAATTGCCAGAGCCTAGAAAAGCCTTATATTTGAGTCAACATCCCTAGGAATCTTACCTAAACCTCAGAATAACCTTGAAATTTGAGGATGTAGCCAGGGTTCATGGTAAACATTGGCAGATACCTTCCATCCGCCCTCCTCAGTAGGGTAATTTTCCTAAAGTATTGCTTTCATTGTGACTCTCCTTTTCAAGATCACAGGATGCCCACATTAAATCAAATTTAAAGCTACCCTATAATCTAGTTCAATGAATCTTACTCCACAGCGCCTGCCCGGTCTATCTCCGATCAGATTGGTTTTCACACCGCCTCCTGAACTTCTATTCCTAAATGGTTTCTTACTCATATTCAGTTCTTTTTGTCTCCCTCTCCTAAGCTCCATTTGCCCCACTTCTTGATAATTCCAACTCAGGGATCTCAACTCCCTTCTAAATTGTTGCACTCTTCTTACCAAACTTTCAAGAACTTAATTACATCATGGTTCTTTTATAAACCTTGCAAGTTTAATAATAGTGCATACATTTTTGAGGACATAGATCACATTTATGCTTCCTAACCTTTTTATATTTTTATTACTGACTGATTATATTTCAGTCTTTCAGTGGGAAGTGTGAGTTCAAATTCTTTTTTTAAAAAAAGTTGAGTTTATTCAACTTGTATTACTTACAACTTTTAAAGATTATTTTAGGATCATGAAGATGAGTGCATATTTCCACTCACAGAAACAAACAAACAAAGAAGATGGCTATTTCAAACTAGTATTAATATAATTAATACAATATAATCCAACTAAAAATATAGTATCTACTTCCTGAACGCATTTTAGGTAGCTACGGCTTAGGGCCAAAATAAGCTCCATAATGGTAAAAATATTGGTCATGTTGTTAGGTAATTTTGGTAAATAGCCAGGGAGGTTATATACTATTTAACACTTATTTTAAGCTGATTAAGTGTATCTAAGCTTAGAATGGTTTACTCCTTAATTCAGTTTTCTTAAACTCTGTTACTTATTTGAACTCCTTGTGTTATGCCCTACTGTAAGTTAGGAGTGGTCTTCTTAGGACTTGTGTATTTATTTTATAAATTTGACAGATTAATATTTTCATATACTTTCTTAAGATCACACTGATCAGTTAGGCTTTACTTATTAATATATTTTGAATATATTTGAAAAGAGAAAAAAAATGTGGTTTTCCCCCTACCCTGACTTCCTTTATGAGATCCAGGCAGCCATCTGTCTTTTATAAAGCAATACCTTCATAAAACCTTTCATGATCAAAAATAACATTCATAAAAAGCTTTGAAAAATGAAAGTTCCATGCAGTGAAAAAACAGGACCGGTGTAAATGTTGAGGTACTTTATCTCAGATATCATACTTCTTTTTTATCTGAAGAAATGTTTTTGCCTCTCTCTGTATTGCTGGAACTGTAATTTCCTCAAGTAGAGCTAACATTTCTTGATATCTGGTATAGAGTCAAGATGTGTTTGGCTTATAATAAATAATAACAATATTCAGTCCTAATCAATGGCTTCCTACAACTAAATTACACAAAACTGGTTTTAACTGCATTGTTTTTGCAGACACCGACTTTCCATATCAGTCATAATAATAGTGATAGCTACCATTTACTGCAAACTTAATATGCTGGTACTCAGCTAGCTACTTTTCATGTATTATTGCTAATTTTTGTAATAGCTCTGCAAAGTAAGTAGTCTTATCCCCACTTTAATAATGAAAGAACTAAAAGAAAAAAATTAATCTACATCAAGCTAGAGAACTATTAAATAGAAGAGCTGCCTGGAATTCAAAATAGGTCCATCAGACTCCAAAGAATGACCTCTGTTTAAATAATGACAACAGTACTGGCAACAATAATAATAGCAAAAATATATAGAGTTCTTACTAAATGCCAGACGATGTCCTAAGCTGGTATTCCCTAACACATAAATTATATTTAATGGTAAGTCGAAATTTTTCTTTAAAAATTCAGCCCAAGTGACCTTCACTTTTAGCAAGGTGATAGGTCATCTCGTTTTCTAGAAGATAACTCTCCTATTAAAACTGAGAACTTCAAAGCTTTAGTGCTTCTCTTCTTTAGGACTTACAAACTAACAATATGTTGGTTTATTACTACTTAGTATGTTCTTTACAGTTTTCAAAATGTGCTATAGTCACTATGTGAAGAGAAGATAGTTTTTATTGGGGGTCTGACTTAAAGCAACCAAAACAACTAGGAGACTGTAATATAGCCAGAATGTATATTTATTCATTTAAAACAGAAAGTATCATATCATGTTTAAATCTGTTATCCAGTTCATCACTTTAGAGAATACTAGAGAACCTTACTTTATATACAAAAGATTTTCTTAGTGAGCATAATAGAATTTAATTTATATTTTCCATCGTTTTCCATTATTGGCACAACTGGGAAAGAATGAGTTGATTATATATTGACTTTCAGATAATTTTTTAAGAATGTATTTAAAAGGCTTTTAATGTCTTTTAGGTCATCTTTTAAGTTTATGTTGCTTTTACAATAAATGCTGCTTTTAGGGAAAGTATATTTAACTCCACAAAGTCCTGTCCTAAAAGAGACTGCTGCAAGTATAAGGACACATTTTATATAAAACATAAATCACCATTGCTTTGAAGTGTGTGACCCCTTTGCCTCACACAACCTAAAGACCTGACCTCCTTTCATATGTCAGTAGAGTGAGCATTGAACTCATAAAGTGTTTCATTGTTTGATACCTGGAAAGCATAGGGGGGTTGGACATCACACAATTTTATATATATAATGTGGTGAAGAAACTAAAAAATCAAACTGATGAAACCGTTAAGAGGAAAAGATAATACATTTAGTATAAAGTGACTTTTACTTTTTTGTTTAAATGACTAAAATCATGCCAAAATTGCTTACTATATTTTGACATTTGGCTCTATGTGCACACTCATTGATAAGTTGTAGCATTTATTTTGTACACTGTCTTGCTGTTAGACCCCTCCAACCAAAGTCCATCAAGAACACACTGAACTTTCTGTTAAACAAAATTAGGTTTATTTGTTTACCGTAATAAGTGTGACGACACACCATGAGGGGCTCGGTGGCGTCCCTGTAAGAGGGTATTAGGAGAGGCCTGTTACAGGAGTTGAGCTGTGCAAGATGGTTCTGGAAAGGTTCAAGGAAGCATGCTTTATCTCTGGATTAGGTGTCGTTAGAAAATTGGAGAGGTTCTATAATTGCATATCTTAATACTTTTTTTTTCTAGAAGGTAGAAGGAATGGAACATACTGTGAATAATAATTGGCATGGAAGCAAATTTGTTCATAATAGCTGAGATGGAAGACTCGTGGTCGTTTTGGCAGTTTGGGTAGTGTGGCTATTTTTTGTTGTGCTCAGACATAATTATGGAAAGGTCTTCTTTTTGTCTTGTTTCAACAAGGTCAAAGAGTTATCATGTCTGATGCTAGTTGTTAGCAAAATTTTTATCGGTCAACAGTGGAAAATCAGGGCCTGTCGGTTAGAGCCAGTACAATTCAAAGTTGAGAACACACCGGAACTGTGTGTTTTGCTTGTTTGTTTGTTTGGTTGTTCTCCTTTCTTTTCAATATGCAGAGTAGTTTACCATAAAGGTGGCTATAGCATGTTCCTTTAAAGCCGAAAGCAAACCTAACAATGGTGGTGAACAGGGAGAGGAAAATAGAGACTGACAAAGATCAAATGATAATGCTGCCGTGCTGTTTTCTACTGATGTGCCAGGAGACTCAACTACATGGCAGAGAGATCTTTGCCATATCACTTGGTGGATTCTAATGAGCTCAGTACGAAGGCAAGGTATTTTCAATGAGCTATCTGAATATTGGGAAGTTAATTCAAACAAAAGATATTGACTCTTTTTTATGGATACCTCAGTACATTTCCCAATAATTTTGTTTACTCTATTTCCAGTCATTCCATCTCTATTTTTTTAGAATTTTTTTAAGCGTTTATTTATTTTTGAGACATAGAGACAGAGCGTGAGCAGGAGAAGGGCAGAGAGAGAGGGAGACACAGAATCTGAAGCAGGCTCCAGGCTCTGAGCCGGCAGCACAGAGCCCGACGCCGGGCTCGAACTCACAGACCGCGAGATCATGACCCGAGCCGAAGTTGGCCTGCTTAACCGACTGAGCCACCCAGGCACCCCTGTTATTCCATCTCTAAAGATACCAAGAGTGACTTCTTGTTGCTTCTTTTCTCATGATAGGGACTTTCTCAGTCTCAACTCTAAATCCAGACATGAGTTATTTGCTCCTGATTTCTAAGATTCTTCCTTATCTAGGCAGAGAAACTAACTGATTGTAAATATTAATGGAGTAAAAGTGATATTTGTAAGTAATTTAAGCCCTGCTAAAACTTTCCTATAAGGGTCATGTCAACTTGCTAGCAGATTTTCTCCAAGATGGAAAGAAAGGTCTGTATTATTTTTCTCACTTAATTAAAACTTGTAAGTACTTATTGTAAACACTCCTAATTCTTCTTTCAAGTGGAGCTGCTTTAATTTACTTTACATAACTTTTGAAATAACGTTGCCAAATTTGCATAACCAAACATATCCTTCTCAATGCTTTTCCTCCTCCAAATCTTCCCTAAATCATGAAATAATTGTACTTCAATTACCCTGAGTCACCACGAAGTATAGCAGTGGTAGGACAGAGCTTAGAGTTTATAAGAGAACATAGAAAATCATTTTTTTTTCCTCTGTAAGAGATACCGCGTTGGTACTTGGCAGAAAAGTTGCATATTTGTGCTTTTTCGGTTTAGAGAAGGAATGGCAATTTGCCAGTGTTCTATGTTGTCTTTTTTGAAGAACCCTTTAATAGTTCAGTTGAATTGAAGTAGATAAATGTAGCATTCTTTTCTGGAATTGGGTTGGATGTTTCATCAGAAATAAGAAATTAAAAATAACTGACAAACATTGCTAGAATTAAACTCTAGAGTGATAGAGATCAAACTGAGGATTGATGGAGGGAGGAGGGTGTGGGATGGGCTAGATGAGTCATGGGTATTAAGGAGGGTACTTGTTGTGATGAGCACTGGGTGTTGTATGCAACTGATGAATCACTAAATCCTACTCCTGAAACCAATATTGCACTGTATGTTGAGTAACTAAACTTTAAATTAAAATAACTAACTAAATAAATAAAGAAGATTAAAAAAAATAATGAAGTCATTTCAAGAAGAAAATTTGTTGCCCCGGGAACCAGACATCTGTACACATTTGAACCAAACATGGCACTATTTGAGCAAGAGTCATCCTCAAAAGATAATGACATGTAGAATATGAGGCCCCTGTGTAATTCTTAAATAGTAAATGGTGCTGTGAAGCTGAGTGGCATGTCAAATAAAATGATTCTTATAAAAAGAACACAGATTTAAGTCAGTGTAAATATCTATTAGGCAGCTTTTTCCATTAATGGTCATAACTGTAAAGGTGCTTCTAAATAGAACAATCCATGAAAAGCACGGACTAAAATATATGTTCTGCCTGTAACTGGACATGTGGCCTTGGCTGCCTCACTTCATTTTTCTAGGTCTTTTTTATTCCTTCCACTCTCTAAAAAAGAAAAAAAGTCAGATTAAATGATTTGTAACATAACTTCCAGCTCAAGAATCTAGGTTACTACACCATACAATATTGAGTATTCATCCTAGATTTATTTATTTTCTTCCAAAATGACCTAAGTATATACATTATAGAGGATGAAATATTGCTTTAATTCAATTAGTTCTTAGTTAATGTTTTTAATATGATTTCCAGAGCACTGTACTAACAGTTTTAAGACCAAGACACATGCAACAATATATATGGTTATAAAATGAGTTGCTGAAGCTAAGGGCTTTCTATTACAGTGTAATGTACTTCAGGGTAAAACAAATAAGGAGTCTCGGTATTTTCAAATATCTAGTTTAAAACACAATAGAAACAAAGTGAATAGTTTGATGTGTCCTGGGAAGTCACATGGATACTAGCCCTTTGAATGACATCAGGGTCGTGGGAAGAGCCATGTCATATTGAGATTATATGTTCCAGGGCATAACTGTAATCATAGCTGCTGTGCTCACCTTAACCTTTGCCAAGCAGGGGCTGCACTCTCCCTTTGAAATGATAATACATATCTGGCATAATTCTAAGCACTTTACGGTATATTAACTCATCTTAGATTTATGTTTGTTTTGCAGTTGAGAAAACTAAAGCAGAGAATCTGAGCGGTTTACTTAAAGTCATAGAGCTAACAAGTAGCAGAGCCAATATTTGAATGCAGTCAGCTTCCAGAATAAAAACTAGACCAGGCCACCTGTGCACAAAAGTATTTACTCACCAACACAAATTAGAGAATGTATTTTTTTTTCCAGCGACATTGACTGGGTTGATAGAAACATCTTCAGAAAAATTAGAGCTGCACCATTTAATTCGTCTTCAGTTACGTCACATCTGATGCATCGCACCTTAAACCATTTGCCTTATTATAGCCCGCTCCTACCAATCAGGATAATATGCCCGGACTATTCATAATTACTCAAGTAATTGTCAAATCAAAGTGTTTTTCATAAATAAAAAGTGAAACATGGGAAAAAGAAAGTGTACTTTTACCACAAGTTCGTATTCATCTGTGAACACCAAATATGTAGAAGGAATTGAACTCCAACCTGGTACAAGAGCTTAGCCTTATATAGTACTTACTATGTACCAGGCACTGCTCCAAATGCTTTGTGTATGTAAATATTTTAATTCTTGTCACCATCCTTTGAGTTGGCATAAAGTTATTACTATTATAGTAGACCTCCCTCACTACTATTTATGAGTGAGGAGAAGTGAGGTCGAGGTTAAATAACTAGCCCAATATTTCCCAATTCGGCAGCATTAAAAACAGGATTTACAACAAGACATTCTGCATTGAGCCCATACTCAATACATTAAGAATTTATTTAATATATAGGTTTTGCTCATTCATTATTTATCCTTTCATTGTTCCATTCAATCGCTCAACAAATATTTATTGAATACTGCCAGGTCAGGTACTGCATTATGACCTGAGAAGTTAGTTGTTAATAGGATAATCAAAAGTCCCTGTTCTCATACAGTCGATATTCCGGTGTAAGAAAATGAAGAGTGAACAATTCTTATGGATTGGGGCTATTGCCAGAGGGAAAATAGATGTAAAAAGGAGTAACTGCAAGACGTTAACTCTAGTTAACATCAGTTAATAGGAGCGATGTCTTTATTTTAGTCATCATCTGAGGGCAAAGTTAGCAAGATAGATAAAAATAAAATTACGTGGAACATAGTTTTAGACATGTCATCAAATCTTACCCTGTCAACCACTTGAGAGCAACGTTGATTAGGGAATGGAAGGGACTACAGTAAGGGTTAGACTGTAGATGAGTTTGATTTTTCAAAGTTTACTATTATGACAAGGTATAGAGATACGGTTTAATATTTTTTATGAGGTGAGAATGGCATCACAGGTGGGTGATACAACAAATCAGGGGTACTTGAGTTTTAAGTGGAGGAGAGAAACTGTCTACATTTGCAGCTAAAATTATAAACCAGTTAATAGGTGAGGCTGAAGTTAATTAAACAAAGTTAGAGGCCCTTGGAGAGCATAATCAAGATTTTTAATTTAATGTCAAGCCATTTGAGGACATTTGTGAGGTTTTTTAGATCCAATCAACAATTGTTTATTTAACACCCACTGCAATATAGACTGTTTAGGAGTCTCTGGGTATCCACCTTTGTCCCCTTCCTTTTAAAATTTTTTTTAACGTTTATTTATCTTTGAGAGACATAGAGACAGAGCATGAGCAGGGGAAGGGCAGAAAGAGAGGGAGACACAGAATCCGAAGTAGGCTCCAGGCTCTGAGTCATCAGCACAGAGTCTGACGCGGGGCTCGAACTCACAGACCGTGAGAGCATGACCTGAGCTGAAGTTGGCCACTCAACCAACTGAGCCACCCAGGTGCCCCCTTTGTCCCCTTCCAGTTGCATTTATTTTTCTTACTGTAGCCAGTTATTTTTTTAAAGGAGAAATCTGATCACATTACTTCCAGGTGTAAGCCACTTCACAGGCTTACCATTGGCCTCAGATTAAAATAAATCCCGAGCACAGCCCATAGCCTCCTGTGGGACTTAGCCCCAATTACCAGTCTTTCTCATCCCTCCTCACTCAGTCCGGGGCTCTCTCACCCAGCCGCCTGGCCTTCCTCTTTGCTGGCATTACACTTGCTGATTCCTCTGCCTGGGTTATTCTGTGTGTCATCCCTGTCCCCAACACACATATGTGTGTGTGCGCTCACACACACACACATACACATGCACCTTGTTTCGGCTAGTTAATTTGCACTCATTAATAAGATAATTTGATTAGTATCTTTCTCACTGACAGTTAGTGCCTTCAAGGGCACAGTCATGTCTGCAGGGTTCACTACCACATTCCCAGCACATATGACATGGTGTCTGAGACATACTATGCCCTCCATAATATGTAGTTAATAAGCAACAAAATAAAGTGTTAGACACTACAGGAATACAAATATGTATGAAATGGTCCTACACAAGCTAAACATAGAGCGCGTGCTAACACATTAATGAGTAAAAGTGGGAGAATTCAAGATAATAGAACCCTCAATGCTTTGTATTTTGGTGTCAATTTCCAGGCCCGCAAAGTTGTCAAAAATGACAGTGTGTAGTGAGGGTTAACATAAGGGGCCTAAGAAAGTTCAGGCGAAATATAGCAGACATTTCATATGAGGGACGGGTGAGAATTAAGGTAAGGAAGTTGCTTTCTCTAGGATTATAAATTAATCTGTAGCCAATGTTTATACACAGGGAAATGGGCACCAAAATAAGTCTCCAGTCCAAGATTATTTGTCTGTAAATGCAGGAGAAAATATGGCTTAGTTTTCAAGCACATGGTTCAAATCCTGGCTCATTGAACTGGGCAAATAAATCAACCATTCTGAAATGTAGTATCTCTCTTAGCAACACGGGCTATTTACACATATCTTGATGTAGTAATTTGGGATTAAATCACATCACTCATGTAAAGTAGCTTGCAGAGTTGTTAGCACATAGTGATTTCCACCAAAATGTGGCCTTACCTCCCTTCCATCACTTTCTTTGTGCATGGGAAGGATTGCACTAGAGAGGCACAGAAGGCAAGACACAGTCTGTAGGCAAATTTAATAATGCCTGTGCATTCATTTCCTAGGGCTGCTGTAATAGAATACCATAAACTGGCTGTCTAAAGCAAAGAGAAATTTTTTCTCTCACAGTTCTAGAGGCCAGAAGTATGAAATCAGTGTATCGACAGAGCCATGGTCTCTCCAAAGGCTGTATGCAAGGATCCTTCCTTGACTCATTCTAGCTGCTGGTGGTAGTCACAAATCTTTGGCACTCTATTCTCTGTCCCTGTCCCGTCTTCCCTGTTCATCCATCTCTGTCTTCCCTCTTTTTATAAGAACAGCATGGTGGTTTAAGGGCCTGATTAATTCAGTATGACCTCAGATTAATTCATTGCATCTGCAACAACTCTATTTCCACATAACATTCTAAGGTTCCAAGAAAGACATGAATTTTCATGGGCACTATTCAACTCAGTACAGTAAGTATGAAATGACAGGACTATACTGAGATGTTGGCAGAAAGAATGGAAAGACACAGGACACATTTCAGACTGATTTTAGCAAATAAACAGTAGAAATGGATGAAGATTGAAAACAGAATTGTTGGAAGCTGTTTATGATTTATTTGTTTGTAGTACTTGTCTTTAAGAGTTTAAAGAAAAACAGATACAAAGGAGTTTCCTTCATTCTTTCCTTCTTTACATTATGGTCAGAATTATATAGTTCTATACTCATGAAAAAAAACTCAGGGCCTGCCTAGATCTCATTTTCTAGAACCGTGACCCACATTTACCTCTATACTTTATGCCCATTTGTAATTTTAAAGTGCAGAGTTATTCAAGGGAAGACTGTTCAGAGACTCGTTCCTTCCCAGGGAAACCAATGTTTTATAAGTTATTTAGTAAATATTTGTTGGGTTTTATGCAGAGTTACAGGAGCTAATTAATTGTGATAAAGGCAGATAAACAGTCTTCTCTCTCATATTAATTAAAGTCTAAATGGAGACACAAACAATGGACAAATAGGCTAAGAAATGGAATGTTGAGACAAGTCATGCTTATGGGTGCTATATCTTCTGTGATTAGAAGATAACAGTAAGGGGTACGTGTAGGTAGGCAGTGAGGAGCTCAGAAGACCTGTTTATTCAGGTGATAGAAAATGGACGAATTAAGACACAAATCAGACTTGAAGTTAAAAGAATCAATGAAATCACCTAGGTGGGGATTGTAGAAAATTTGTTCAAATGGAACTTTATTCAGATTCACATTATAAAATTAAGGGGCATAGAATGGCTTTCATGAGGTAGAGACACGGGGACAGGACATTACCCCTCCTCTGACCCTCCATGACCCTAAGGTGATCCCTTGGTTCCTGAGACACAGTTTATAAAACTGCAGGTCATGGAAAAGAACAGAGAATAAGAAAGAATTTAGCTCACAGCACCCATGTGGTCTTGGGAAAATAGTACAAAATCTGAGGGTGCCTGCGTGGTTCAGTCAGTTCAGTATCTGACTCTTGATTTTGGCTCAGGTCATCATCTCACCATCATGGGATTGAGGCCCACATCGGGCTCCACGTTGGGCATGGAGCCTACTTAGGATTCTCTCACTCTTTTTCCCTCTGCCCATCTCCGTCCCCTCCCATCCCATGCTCACTCTCCCTCTAAAATAAAAACTAAAAAAAAAATGTTTTAAAGAGCTGTAATATCTGAACATCATATTCCTTATTAATAATATTTTATAACCCCTAGTCTTTTAAACTCTGCAACTGAGTTATGTAGGTCATTCTAAGCATGTTCTAGATGGCACTAGTCATGGATTCCTCACTGATATAAAAATGTGCTTTTTCTTAAAATAATAAATGAATTTATTCTTAGCATGAAAATCAAAAATAACTTTATAGGCAAACAAAAGTGAAATCATACATGTGTGGGCATCTCTACACTTCACTAACTTCCAAGTTGATCTTTGTTCTACGTCCGGATGAGATAAAATGCTCTGGGCACCCGGGTCACTCAGTTGGTTAAGTGTCCATCTTCAGCTCAGTTCATAAGTTCCAGCCCTGTGTCAGGCTCTGGGCTAATAGCTCGGAGCCTGGAGCCTGCTTCAGATTCTGTCTCTCTCTCTCTCTCTTCCCCTCCCCCACTCAAGCTCTCTGTCTCTGTCTCTTTCTCTCTCAAGAATAAACATTAAAAAGTAAATAAAAAGATGACATAAAAGCATTTCTCCATGGCGGGCTCCCTGTATCTTTCTATATGTCCCCTTTCTCTTACCTCTTTGGCATTTATTACAATTACCTTTTACCATGGTAATTGTATCCCTTTTAAGGTCTATGTTCAGGAAAATGATTTTAAAAATTCCTAATGTTACTCTAAACTTTGTTTCTCAAAATTCCAGGTTACACTTTTCCTGTCCTGGGCTTCTTTCCCAGTGGGTCTTTTCTCTAGCTGGTAACCCTTCTGTGTAGAGCAGTGTTTTCCTTGCAAATTAACATCTTTGCACAGCAAGCGCTTTTATAAAAGGGTGAAGTGCTAGAAGGAAGATGTTTGAGGAGACACACAACAATTTACAGCAGGAAAATGAAACAAAAGTTTTCCTTGATTCATCCCTCTTAAGCTACATTTCAAAAACAGTTCTTATTTTTTCTGTCCTTAGTAACCTGGAGGTGTATTAGCAGAGACGTCGGTCGACCTCTCATAAATGGCTTTTGTTACATGATGATGAATCAGGGCCCAACGCGTTGCTCATGTTTCCTCCTCCATCTGAAATGCTCTTATATCCATGACTACCCTTCAGAACAGGAAGAATCTTACTTGTTCTTTAAAATCTATTTTACCCATCTCCTTTTCTAGGAATCTTCCTTAACTGGTCCAGTCAATGTTCCCCAGTACTCCCATAAATCTCTCATGATAGTGGCAATCCTGATGGTATGGGCTTTGGAGTTAGGAGACAGAGGCCGGAGTCCTGACTAAACCCCTATACTAGTTGTATGAGCTCAGACAAGTTTTAAACCTCATTCTCTTTATTTGATCATTGAGGTACCTAAATAATTTATCTCCTGAGTTTAAGAAATAAAATTAAGCATATGAAACACATTCTTCTTCAAATGTTATAATAGTGCAAAGTATGCTCTTGACTGAACAAGACTGTATTACATGTTTTATAAATCTTAGTGAAAATAAAATTTTAAACAAGCAAATGATTGTGATGTAGCTAACAGATGCGGCTAGCAGTCACGATGCCTGGATTCATAAGGAGATTTTTATTTTGATGGCCTTTAAATTATGCCAAATAGGAGTCTTTCTAATCTAAAGGGGACGGCCTATTCAAGTGATGTAGATTATTAGAAACATGAAATTTAAAAAATAGGTACTTCATGAATATACTCATATAACGTGGTGAGAGAAGACTCTGGAGCCAGATTACCTAGGTTCAAATCCCAGTTCTGCCACATTATAGCAGCATGATTTAGACAAATTCTTTGATTTTCTTTAGCAGCTTTTTCTTTTATAAAATGGAGATGATTATGGACATAGTCATAAATTAAGTAATAAAATAAACAACATTTTTGTGAGGACTGAGGTAATATAAGTAAAATATTTATAATATTTTTCTGGAATCAAGTAAGTGTTGAGCACTTGCTTGCAATTATAACTATATGCCAGGCACTTTGCTAGGTGTAGGGGACTCTGAGATGAACCTTGGCATTGAGCACACAACAATGACATATTTATAAGAATGTATTTATAATGAATATAAAATTGCAAATTGTGATACTGCCAAGGAAAAAAATAACAGCTGTTATGAAGCACATAACAAGAAGGTGTAGCATGAGGATAAGAAATAAGGAGCTACAGGTAAGCCTTCTACCCGAGTAGATATTTCGGCATCTAAGGAATGACTTGTTTTCCCTCAATATTGTAGCAATTTTCCTAAATAAATAATTGAAACTTGATAAATTATACCATTTATTTTTAATCTTACAAATAAAGCTTGTATTATTTTTTTCACATGTGCGAATATACATAACCTTTCAGAGAAGGAATAAATATATTGTCTATTTTTATAGCTTATCAACTAAGAGTGTGCCAACCTCCACCACCCGTACCCAATGCTGAAATTTTGACAGAAGATGATGAATTTGAAATAGGTAAAGTCTGATAAATTATTTTTTTAAAAAACATAGTATTAATAGAAATATTTTCTTTAAAAGAAATAAACAGAATAGTAGTGACTTAGACTGTCTTTCTATGGTTTGATGGAGATTGTTTTCGAATTCTTAAGAACAGACAGTAGTAAAAAGAGCAAAAAGAATTTTTAGGCAAAAAGTAAGAATTCTGTATCTCTAGGGTGTATAATTGGAAAACCAGTATGATAATTTGAACCATAGAACCATGTTCTGGTGGTCAATAATTTGTGTTCTTCCAAATTATTATTTTGTTACCTTCCAGTACACTAACGCTCTTTGATTTCAGGCTTTCGTCTGAAGCATACAACGAAGAATATATAGGGCGTATTAGAAGATATGCTTTATTTCCATATCTTTGAAAACAAGTGATAGGTTATGCTCAATTTGATAATAAGTAAAGTCCTTTTAAAACCACTTTGGAAATTAAATCCCAATAATGCCTCACAGTTTGAAAAATGATGTAACGAAAGAAGACATTTTAATGTTGACACAATCATCATTATCATAATATTGATTTTGGTTGAGAAATTAAGAAAATATCAATGACTACTATAAATTTAATCTTAATATAAAAGCAATAACTCTGAATCATCTTAACTTGCTTATTATATTTTTAATGACTACTTTAACTATACCACCTAGATTATTTCCTTGCCTCTATTGCTTCGGTCCAACTAGTATGTACCAGTTAAGTCTTACTATAGTTTACTCTTGGCTTCAGTTCTGATTGGTCAGTGTCCATGAGCTACTTGTAGTTCAATATTTTGAACTATCCCTGCTTGTAACTAATAGAATTTTATACCAATTTAAAATAATTGAAGGAAAAAATAATCTGCTTTTATAATAGAAACATATGTTCATATTTACCATGACTTGTTGCCTATCTGAAGCCTCTCTCTGTCTTTTTATTTTTTAATAGGTGACATTATTAGGTATCAGTGTCTTCCAGGATTTACTTTGGTTGGTAATGCAATTCTGACATGCAGATTGGGAGAACGACTCCAGATGGATGGAGCACCTCCAGTTTGTCAAGGTACCAATTCCTATGATTATTTATCTCTAAGCATTTGTTTTATGTTTAATCCAATAATGGAGAAAATCAAGAAAAATCTACTTTATATAAATATGTAACTGATCATAATGTTAAAAGTTATACAGATCATATGTGGTATCTTCTATTTCATTATTTCTTAGATTTAACTTTAAAAATTATTTATTCTTCCAAGGTTTAATTTTTTTCTTTTTATTTTGTCCCAAAGTCAGTTCAATTTATTTAAATTAACTCTGCTGTGAGAAGTGGAAATAGAGGTAGAAAATGAGAGAAAGAAATTTAAATGAAGGCTCCAATGTTGATTGCCTTTACTTGACATAGTTATGTTCTAACCACTAAATTTAGCATCTTTAAGTATGAGGGTTTGAGTAAATAACAAACAAAGGGTTTGAGGGTTTAACTTTAATCCAGCATCTGTTAAGTATGAGGGTTTGAGTAAATAACAAACAAACAAACAAACAAGCTACAAATGGTTCCTGCTGTGAAGGCAACATGGCTCAAGGGATATAACAGCAATGCAGGTGGTAGCAACATAATATCTAGGAAACAGGCCAAGGGCCAATAGAATCATGTGATGTTTTCCTGTTTATGGGGCAGAGAAAGCTTGATGGAATTGTTGCTCCCTGAATCTTGGTTCCAAATGACGGGTGAGACTTACTCTGGTAGAATAGAGACAGACAAATGTGGTTCAAATGACAGATGAGTATGTGGAGACACAGAAGTGGAAAACAGAGGTATAGACTTCAAGGAATTCAGTATGGAATTACAGGGGTAAGACCATGATGGACTTTGAATGATGTGATAAAGTTTTGATGTTCAGATATGACATACTGTTAATTTGCGTTACCCTGTAGAGCCCAGAACAGCCCTCACCACGTAGTAACTAATTATAAATATCGGCTGATTTGAATAAAATTGAATTGAACTTGATAATCCCTCCCCAGATTCTCTTGGGTTATTTCCTTCATTGGGGTTTATTCCTGAGAATAAATGGAAATCTTTTTCTGTGCAGATCTTTAACCTTAACTGTTAAAATGAACCCAAAACAAAACTTCGGGTTATTAGTCCAAACATGCCGTAAGTAGGAATTGACATTTAATTTTTTATGCCTTTGGCATCCTTACAATAAAATGGAAGGATTTTCGCAAGAGCTTTGACAGTACCAAAAGGAAAGGCATGTTTGGAGGTAAAAACAAACACCAATGTGAGAATTTTCCTTGCTCTTAGTCAATGACTTTAGAGCATCAAGAAGTTTGAGTTTCCTGAAGCCTATCACCTACAATCTTGATATTTAAATGTCATTCATTCAATTTTCTCCTTTACACAAGACTACCTTTCAGCCACTAAGGGTTATTTAAGATACATATTCAGACATTCAGACGTGTGAATGTGGATGATAGAATTTTATAGCCTTTTGGGAAATTATACATGTGGAAATGACTTGGGCAGACACGAGCAGGTGTGAAAGAGCAATTACATGTCAGGACTTTCTCTTTGACTCCAATATATAAAACTTTTTGTGAGTTCTTAGAGGGCAATACTTTATTTTTTTTTATATCTAGATCTCAACTTAATAAGTTTCTAAAAATTAAAATAAAACAATCCAGATACCTTAATTATTTAATGATCCCTCATCATTCAAACTTTTAATATTTCTTTTCTACGATCAGAATTCCCTATAGATTAATAATTACATCTCTCCCTAATCTATGTACTATGGAAAGCACAAAGAAGACTTACGGTAAATTACATTGAATCATATCAGTTTTTCAAGAGTAATCTGGAATATTTGTTCGGGTTAGAATATGGTGGCCAACACATTATTTAGGATATAGCACTTGCTTTTTAAAAATCATAGGCCAGAAAGGGAGACACCAAAAATTTAAGGAAATAGCCATGAAATTGCTAACTGCAATAATAAAAGCATACATTACAGAGACGCCAAGAAGGAAATCAACAGTGCTGTTCAGGTTGGTAGAGGAGAGGTTCAGGAAGTATTTCACGGAGGATGAGACTCTTCATCTGGGCATTAAAATGCACTAATATTTCAAATGCAGCAAAATGAAAAAAGGACATTTGAAACAGAAGCACAAACAAACGAATGTGCAGAGCTCAAAAAGCTGCATGTAGTTGATCCAGTATGTTTGGAGCATTTCACTTCAATGGAGGAATAGGGGGAAACAAAGTTGGGGAGGTGGGTAAAGAGCGAACGTGGAGGGCTTTTCGGCAAACTATGAAGTTGCTGAATGGTTTCGGACAAGAAGTTACATGCTTAGTAACCCAAACAGATACTTAGCTAAGTATCCCACAGCATTAAAGAGCTGAGCACACACTAAATAAACTCTTCCTTAAATCTTACTTCGGCTTCTTATGCGACTATATACATCTGTCATCTCCATATGCCATAGCCATATATTCACTAATATGTATTCTTCATCTTTGACTCGAATTTTTCATTTCATTTCCAACTGTCAAGGTAATGTTTTTATTTTACATATGTTTCATTTTATGAAAACCAAAGGCCAGATTTATCTTTTTAGACTGCTTATGACCTGCTACCATTTACTTAATTATTTTTGAAAAATCTTAAAATCATATCCAAGAAGCAAACATCTCAGACTGAAGTAAAAGAAACAGAAGTAAAAGCCAAGGGGGGGGCGGGGGGGGGAGAAAAAGGAAAACAGCTCTTGTATGTTTTAGCTTTACTATATTCTGGTAAAATATTTTAGTATTTTATTTTTACTGTACCTAAGTATGCTGTATTCTTCAGTCAATTTTCAAATATCTTAACATTAGTTATGGTGAATTTTATTTTCAATTTATTTCTTTTCAAGTTATCAGCTTGATTACAGAACAATTATATATTACCAAAATCTACCTTTTTAATATCCTTTTCTATACCTATACTACATGGAGACTTTATAACTCAAAATCTGTCATTGTCCTTGCACTCAGGAAATGATGAATATATAAATCCTTCATCTATTCATCTATATTCCAGCAACTTTATTTGGTGTTTCCAAGCATAGCTCATTTGAACAAACGTTGAAAAACAAGAATGCTGCTTAAGGTGGTATTCTAATTATTTTGAGATCCACATTATGAAACTCCAAGATGGATATTGATTTACAGTAATTGGATTAGGAAATATCATGTGATGTATTTCCGATTCAGCAAATCCTCAAATGTGGTCTAGTCTGCCCATCATACCAGTTGGATTTCCCCAGTAATAACACCCCAAATCTGGTCCAACCTAAATTTAAAAACTCTTTAGCAATGATGCACATAGGACATTTTGCTGTAGTCACTCTTACTGTTCCAACAAGTAGAAAGTTCTGTATTTGAACTAAATCCTGTTTGGTATATAGGAGTTTACTTCTGTATAATGTAAACTCTACTGAGCAACTCTAGTCCTGTTTCCACACCACAGGACCTCAAATTGTTATGAAAAAAACAAAAGGCTGAAATAGCATCACTTGAATGGCAAGAATTTGATCATCTTGCCCATGCTCTCATTCCAAATGCAAATTTAAGTAGGTGTTTGTTTTATTTGGCCCAAAACATGATGGTTGATGCCAACAATTAAAGTTCACTATACTTTGGAGGCTGTTACATCATAATTATGTTTATTGTCTACATATAACAAATTTTCTGTATAAATATATATATATTTGTTGTCTAGCAGTGATATCATTATGAAATAAGAAGTGTTATACTTTTTCTTATATTAATGGTCTGGAGACAAGACGAAGAACTGAAAGATGACGGTAACCTAAAACTGTGTCAAATCCTCATGATGTAACCATATTTCTGAGATCAGAAGTAGACTTGCCAGGAATGAATACTCTTGAGAGAGTGAAATTTCTTGTCTGGCCCTACGTACCTGAGTGAATTAAAGTTTGAGGAGAGAAGAAAGTGAGTAAAAAAGTAAGGAAGGAAAATGACAGGCAAACACATAAACAAAACAGGCTGCGGGAGAGGACATAAGAAGACGGGGAAATGTAGGGAAAGTATATAATGAAATCAGAGGAGATAAATGTTTTATCTTTTAATTTTTTGGTCATCCCTCCATTTTTTGAACTGCAAGTTTAATACAAATTTTCTTTTCAAACACATAATTCAAAGTATTGTCTCCTTTATAATTATTAAACATGAAAGCGGAGTGCCCAGTGTTTAAAATGGAGTTTTCACTTAGGTTAACACACTAGCATTATTTAATGATATCTTTCTTTAATAGTGCTCTGTCCTGCCAATGAATTACGCCTGGATTCCACGGGAGTCATACTGAGTCCGGGATATCCTGACAGTTACCCAAATCTTCAAATGTGTGCCTGGAGCATTTCAGTAGAAAAAGGATATAATATCAGCATGTTTGTAGAATTCTTCCAGACAGAAAAGGAATTTGATGTTCTTCAGGTGTATGATGGTAACCATGGTTTATATTTACTGAATATTCATAAATTCAGTTCTACTACTCTAGTTATACATACACCCCTTCAGTATAAACAACTGCTTATATTATTTCATCTCCCAGTTATTTTTAGAAGTATCGCTATCAAGTTTATCTAGATACCACGTGAAAACTGTAGTTAGCTTATTATTTTACAAATTGTAGATCCTTTAACTGTGGAATTAAATGTTTAAAGCAAAGATACTATGTTTTAAGTTACTGTTGATTAAATAAATTGGTGTGGAACAATGTCACCGTATTTAATACTATTCTAAATATATAAAGTAAATTGGACAATAACTTATCAGTTATATCTAAATTGTAATATTTTCTTTCCAAAGGACCAAATATTCAAAGTCCAGTGCTTATTTCCCTCAGTGGAGATTATTCATCTGCTTTTAATGTAACAAGCAATGGTCATGAAGTATTTCTTCAATGGTCAGCAGATCATGGCAATAACAAAAAAGGCTTCCGGATACGATATATAGGTACGTGATACTTACAACTTCAGTCTGGATCTCCTCAGGATGGCTGTGACTAAAGAGCACAGAGACAAATACTATTCAATTAGACATGGATCTAAGTCACAGCCCCTGCACTGAGGTTCCTTGAGCAGTTTATGTAACATCTCTGTGTCTCAGCTTCCCCATTGTCAGTGATGATAATCCCGGATCTCTCTTGTGATTTTTTAAAAGATCGAAAGTATTTAGGATATTCGTGACTTACATATATTAGTTATCAGATCTGTTTCCCTTGAATTCTTGCAAAATTGTAATAACTTGCTCAATTGTGTGTATCAGATCTATTTAATAACTCCTTTATATGGCAAGGTTAAACAAAAATAAGCATGCAATGGTAAAAATATTTGTTTTTGTTGTCCATCCATTTATGATACCTGCTAAGTAAGTTATATATTGAAAGTGAAGTGATTAGCACATCCTTTAAAAACCTTTAGTTTTGAAAAAAAACAATTGTTTTGTTATTACTGCTTTTCACTGAGTAGTATTTAGAAAGACATGGGATAAAATCCTTTTTAATATCAAGATGAAATAAAATATTCATACCTCTTCCTATTTGTAAGGTCTAATGATACCGAACCAATTTTTTTCTTATAGAATAAGTATATGTAAATTGTTCTCATTGTTCAAAGGTCATATTCCTTTTTTTTTTTTTTTTTGGCCATCCTTAATCATGTCATAGGGATGAGTATGTGCTCAGTAACAGTGTTTCAGAACCAGTTAGGCCTTTCTTTCTGTATTGTGTTCAGACCATGTCTTCCCAAGCTATGGGTCATTGCTAATCAATTCAACTGAAAATTACTTTATAATTGTAAGCAATTCTGAAAAAAATTCTAGGCTTAGGCTTCAATAAATTTTGAATTTTACTTCTAAAAATATGCTCTCAAATTTATTTATTTATATACATTTGCATCTATATCATGTACAAATAAAATAATTTTGTCTATTTACTTTGATTTTAAAACTATAAGATGACAGTTTGATTTTAATTAACATTTGTCTTCCACATATTAAAATTGACTTGTCACTGACATCACAATACTAATATGTACATAAGTTTTATCTTACAATATATTTATATTGAATTTTAATAATATTAAGTATGCAAAGAAGTAAATATATGCACAGTCATCATTAATTTTATTTATATTTCAATCTATATTTCTATCATATGAACAATATAAATGTCTTTTTATTAAATGTGTGCCCAACGATGGAATTTAAAAGTCAGCACATTAAATTGTATTTTTAATGATCATAATAACTTGATGGGAAACCATTCAAATCAATCAATTATAATTATTAGGTTGATTATATTATAGACTAAACACTTATTTATCTTGATATTTCTAATAAGTTTTTATATAAACATATTGAAACTGCCACTTTTAACTCCAAGAATAGCTTGACATGTTGTATATTTTTCCTTTAGAAATAACAGATTATGCCATATATATTCCAGGTCCAATTTATTTCTTACTAGTTACCCCTAAAGTCTTATTTTTCTCAGATGAATACATTGGAGTTTCAAAGGATAAGTGGATCCTGCCAGGCCGAATGGCCTTAAAAGTACATATATATGAAAAAGCCATTTGACATTATCCTTTGACATTTCAGACTTCAAAAGATGAAGAAAGTTTTATTTTATTGACATTTTTATCACCATATGTAAGCACTTTTGACAGCATGGAAACTCTTTCATAAACTGGCAGAGAGCATTATGGAATGTGGGGGGTCTATTTAGAAATCAACCAAAATGAAATGCTTGACCTAACATGATATAGGTGTCTGGAACTATCTTTATAGTTACATGTAAAGAACATGCCCCAAAATATTACTACCAAGACTATAGCATTTAGATTCTTCAAATATTTTAAGTTCATTTATATATTTTGATAGAGCAAGCAGGAGAAGGGCAGAAAGAGAATCCCCAGCAGGCTGCGCAGAACACAACGTGGGGCTTGAACCCAGTACTGAAAGATCATGACCTGAGCTAAAACAAAAGTCAGACACTTAACTAACTGAGCCATCCAGGTGCCCTACATTTATATCTTTCAAATGACAAGAAGTGCAGCTTCCCAAATTCACTGAAATATTTGTAGGGCATTTGAAACTCTAGGGTGTTAAGAAAATATTTGTATTTCAATTCAGAAGGCATCTTCTATGTCTTCTATGTTGACAAAAATTAAAAGAAAGCTCAGAGGTAGTTTTGTGTCCCAAAAGTTATGTCAACAGACTGTCAAGAAAATAGACTATTATACGATGTTCTTATGAAGTAAAATTCACACAGGTGCCAGTTGCCCTATTTTAAGTGCTAGTATTCCCTTAGATTTTTACCATGCTAGATTGTGAAGAATTTCTGATTCATTAATTATACAGTGATTCTTTTGTCTTTGAAAAGCTTTCTACTGTAGCACACCAGAATCTCCGCCTCATGGATACATTATCAGTCAGACGGGTGGACAGCTTAATAGTGTGGTCCGTTGGGCCTGTGACCGAGGATTTCGACTCGTTGGGAAAAGCAGTGCTGTGTGCAGAAAGTCTTCCTATGGCTATCATGCATGGGATGCGCCTGTCCCTGCTTGTCAAGGTGAAGTATATTATCCTCAAATGCATTAAAAGATTAACCTCATTTAACTTTTCATTTGGATCATTGAAACTTCCAAAAACATATTCAGAAGCTTATTATAGATGCCCTTCAGGAAAATAAGACTTAAAAGTGCAGAACGATAAACTAGAGAAGCGTGATTCATACAGTTTTATAATTCTTCATTTGTTGTTGTGCGACTTATGCCTTTCCTCTAACCACTCATACACCTATACACACTCTATTGATATGTCTACCAGTCTCATGACTTTGTTGTCAGAAAATGATCGACCCAGAGCTGGAGACTGAATTAATGTGGAGTCTGCGGAGAGAAAACAGAGGATGAGAGTGGGGAAACTCTGAAAACGCACTCTGAGTGTGCAAAAATGTGTTCTCAGAGCAACAAATTTAAAAGAGGAAAATGTAGCTGACCACTACGTTATATTTTTCTTCACCGTTTAGCTAATTTAACAGAGATGTGTCTTTCCCTTTCATTTGTGCTTTATTAATACTTGAGGGGGCAGCCTGGGTGGCTCAGTCGGTTAAGCTTCCGACTTCAGCTCAGGTTATTATCTCGCGGTTCAGGGGTTCAAGCCCTACATCAGGCTCTGTGTAGACAGTTCAGAGCCTGAGGCCTGCTTCTGATCCTGCGTGTGTGTCTGTGTGTGTGTGTATGTCTTCCCTTCCCATGCTTATGCACGATCTCTCTCTCTCTCTCTCTCTCTCTCGCCTCTAAAGACTAGTGCAATATCAGTTATACAAGAGTATCTAATGCCATTGGACTTAGAAAAAATTTTAATACCTAACATATCACTTTATGTTTCAATATGAAATTTAATTTTATATTTGATGTAATCTACCCAGCATATAGAGGCATATTAAACAACTATGAACGCTCACATTAAAAAAGGCAGAACATTTTTAGTTAATAAATAATTTTAATAGTTATGTTAATAGTCATGTTTCTAGTTAATAAATAATGGGTCTTACCTATAATCTACCTATCAGAAGGACTTTATATAAAACAAATAAAATATAAAATAGATCAATTAAAATTTAAAATTGAACGATAGCAAGTTAAAATAAGCATAGGTTTTGCTAGACATCCAAAATGGGTTCTTTTACCTATTAAACTGCAATTTTAATTCATGAAGAGTTAACTCTCATATGCACAGTATAAATAAATGAGAAATGAAAAAAACTATTGTTTCCTTGTTCTGTTGATGCAGGAAACATCATCCACTTACTAGAAATCTATGAAGAGTTATAAACTTAGTGAGTAACCACCAGCATTGAGAGGGCTGACTTCATGTTAAATAGATACATTTTGGTAAACTATCAAAACATCAGCTTTCCTTTGCCTAATTAATAGTGGCAGTGTTCACAGATTCTTAACATTACTTTCCCAAAACTGGTTTGGAAAAGAATCTTTGATCTTATAATTTCAGAATCATGGGAATTAAGAAAAATATATAAACAGCAACCTCTTACACATATTTTTTTCAATAAATGTACATTGAACTCATACAGTTCAGTTGTTTAATGATTCCTTATCTGTATAAGATATATATAATAATCTTTAAGTAACATTTAGCAAATTAATTAACTCTTGTTTGAAATATAAAATATTCTAAATTTTCCAAAAATTTGGAATTGCTTTGTATAGTCAGCACTATAACTTCATTGACTTTTTTTGGTGTGCAGTATGACATTTACATATGGGATAATTTTTTTCCCATTGTTCTTGATTTAAAATTGTTCCACAACTAGAAGAGTTAAATTGAAATGCAGTTTAAAAAGATATTCTGCATAGTAAAATAATAACGTATTTATAATTCGAGGAGTCATTTTCAAAATTTATCTTTATTTTCATTAAAACAATTTTAAAAGATTATTTAATAAAAGCTTTGTTGCATGTGACCTATCGGTATTTGAACACAGCTAATTAAAATGAAATGGTTCAATGGCATTGGGAAGAGCTATTGACATAGTACAAATTTTTGTTTTGTTACAAATTTGTTTTAAATTCTCAGTCATTCTTATTCTTTTTTTTCCTTCAATCTCCTTACGCATCCTCATATATATTTACTTGAACTACAGTTACACAATATGAGCACAGTGAAAGATAGAAAATTTAGTCTGCAATCTCTATTTGTGTTTGAGTAGGTATTTTATTTATTTGTCTGTACATCAAATGACCCTTCATTGATTTCCTCTCCTTCAGGAATTGAACCAGTCTCATCTCACTGTATGGTTGAGTATTGTACAGTGTTATGTAGAAACAGTTTGCATTCTCTGCCTCACTTTTAATTTGTACTTTTTTTGATACAAGTGTGTTTGACAACCACTCAGTGATGATGGTTCTTTTGAACTTGATTTTTTTTCTTTTTATAGCTGAGATGCTACATTGTAATCTACCCACAGGCTTAGTTATTGTCCTGTCATTTTAGCGTGTTGCATTTTCTTAGTTCTGAAATATAGCCATTTTATACCACATGTATGGAACCGACACCATTTAAACTATATTTCCTTACTACTTTGACCTAAGTTCGTTCTACTCTACTCCAACAACCTACTCTAATCAGCAATAGTTGATTTTTAAAAAATCAATAAATACAAAGTCTTTGGTGGGGTTCAGTAGGGAGATCGCTTATGACAAATTGAAATTCCCAAAAGTTCTAAGTGGAAATATAAGCATTGCTTCAACAGACATCAGGGAACCATTTATGTTTACAACATGATTTTGAAGCCTCTGTAATTAGACTGCAGGGATAATAACATAATTGTATGAGATTGCTTATATAATTTATTAAGTTAACATCACTGCTTCTCTCTTCATAATTTGCAGGTTATCAGATTACAAAAGATCAAACCATTCACCAGTAGGAAGTCTGCCATTCAATTTTGTGAATTTCGTATAGATTTCACCAAGATGTTTTTTCACTTTATGGTGAAATCCACATGGGTTAATTAAGAGTAAATACCTAAATAGTAACTTTTCTAAGAGAAATAGAAACAATTTTAGGCTGAAATGCTAAAGGACTTGTGTGGCACAATAGTGAATGAATTAAGGCAGTGGTGATGTAGACACATTTTTGGAGACACAAATTACATACTTGTAGAGATAGCAAACAATCCATCTTAGAGTGTTTCTGTATAGTCATTTGAATTTATAAGATATGAAAAGACCTGATTTACAATTATCTAAATAAAAATTTTGACCACAATTATCACATTATGGTAAAACTAATTTCACCTACATCAGATTTATTGCAGATGAAAACCAAGACATCTAAGACATATCTGTGAAATGCAGGTTGATGTAAACTAGGTTTTTAAGACAGTGTGTCCATGGCCTATATTTATTAAACATGTCCATACCCATGATATTCTATGGGTGGTGCCCAAGCACATAGAGTTTGGACCTAAGACAAACCAATATCCAGCCTCCAGGTACAATAAACCTTTGCATCTATGCATTGTATTCCTGGCCAAAATCTTGATGAGTATTAGTTACCAATACCTTTATAATATTTAATAATTATCTGTCAAATGTAATTGACCAAACTTGCCATGTGGTGGCCGCGTTGTGGACTAACCCTAGATACACTCTGTATTTACCCAGTTTTTATTCTTACGTAATCTATAGAATGCTGATAACCATGCACACACACTGACAAGAAATTAAGTAAGAAACCAAGAAATAAAACATTAATAATGTATGGATTCACCAATCTAAAAACACATTCAACAGGAGTTTGAAATAAATTATTCAAAAAGTTATAGTCTAGGAAAGCTTTTCTAGAAGATATGCTGAAATTGTTTCAGAGGAATTAATAAACTACCAAATAGTTTTACATGCTTTACAGTTGAAGAGAGTTATCTACTAAATTAAGTATTTTTCTGTTTCTGTGATCTTGTATGTATATATTTGTTCTAGCAATTTCCTGTGGGATTCCTAAAGCTCCAACTAATGGAGGAATACTCACAACAGACTACTTGGTAGGAACCCGCGTTACCTATTTTTGTAATGACGGATATAGATTGTCATCTAAGGAGCTTACCACTGCCATATGTCAATCGGATGGAACCTGGAGCCATCATAACAAGACCCCTCGCTGTGTTGGTATGTGTGTTGAGGAAATGGTATCATTAGTGTTTCTATCTGCATCTTGTGTGTGTTAAAATTTTATATAGTGTTCGCATTTTAGAAATAATCCCTGGACTGAGACGTGATGTCTAAGAGGGAAATAAAAGTTAATTAAGCTGTCTTGTACTATGTACAGTTGGAAGACAGTATAAGGACTTTCCACTCATTTTTGGAAACTCCAGACATTCATATATCAAAGAATTAAAGTGAATTTTATTTTACATAACGAAGTTCCATTTACTTTATAAAAAGCCATCCATAAGTCAACTTGTATTTTTTTATATTCAAGTCCTTGAATAAAACTTAAATTTTATAATTAACAAAATTACATTCTAGTACGTTGGCTCTGATTTTTATAAGGATAAAAGACATTGCTGAAATGATGCACTTTTGTCAGTATTCTTCAAGTTACTTGCATTTAGAATATTCTCATTGCTTCCCTTACTACTTTAATAGTAAGTGAATATTAGGTAATGGTGACAGAAATTAATTCCGATAAAATATTTGTTAGCACATGAATTGTGAAATGTTGTTTTAAATAAGGTTTTTTATTTGTCTCTATATTTCATTTATTTCTTCTCACTTGATACTAACTTTCAATTTAGTTGTCATTTCATTTAAAATGCAAGTTGTTCAATTATGCAGTCTTAGCATAGTGTTTAATGATGCTTCTGTTTTTCTTGTGTTGAACCAGTTTTGAATAAGCCGAAGTTTGAAACACCTACTTGCACAAAAACACCATTCTCATAAGACAAATTTCCTCAAACTAAAATCTTTCCAAAATTTCTAAATTAATGAGAATAGGTTATTTCCATATCTTGTCTACTATGACCAGTGCCGCAACGAACATGAGAATACTGATATCTCTTTGAGATCCTGATTTCATATGCTTTGGATGTATACCCAGGTTGGGATTGCTGAATCACATGGTAGTTCTCTTTTAAATTTCTTGAGGAACCTCCATACTGGCTCTGCATGTATATTCCATAATGACTGTGCCAGTTTACATTCCCAACTTATACTAGGCTTCCCTTTTTTCTGCATCCTGTTGTTTTTATCTCAAAAAAGTTGGCAAGAAAGATTTCAAAAAGAATACTTTCATATCAGCTTCAAAGAAAGGAGACAATTTTAACAAACTAATATAATTGGAATGATGACTAAAATATATTTCATGTCTTTCTATATTAAGGAATAAATTTGGATATGATAATCCAAAAAAAAAAAAAAGAAAGAGAGAGAAAGAAAAGAAAGAAGAGAGTAGAGGCAAGGTAGTAATAAGGATTCTGTGTAAATAGAGTAATATATACACAGACTTTGAAGTGTTAAATAGTAGAACATGTTCAAGGAACTGCAAGCAGTACCATAGATCTAGGGGAGTAGAGAAGATTAACATGGAAAATATATTCTTAAAAATGCTAAAGGACTTGTATGGCACAATAGTGAATGAATTAAGGTGATGTAGAGGGTAAGATAGATAAGTTACAGCTAAGAAATACAACAGACATGACTGACTTATTAACATTTCTGTTCTTGGCTTTTGTATAGTTGTTACATGTCCAAGCATCAATTCCTTTACCTTGGACCATGGAAGATGGCGAATTGTGAATGGCTCCCATTATGAATACAAAACTAAGGTAGTTTTCAGCTGTGACCCTGGTTATCATGGACTAGGCCCTGCTTCTATCGAATGCCTTCCGAATGGTACCTGGAGTTGGAGAAATGAAAGACCATATTGCCAAAGTAAGCATCCAATCTGCTAAATTTATTTCATAAACTATTCTTGATTGAATTGCTTGATCACTTCCTTTTCCAAACACATTAGAACAATAATGAGATGATATTATTAAAAAGGTCATGTCCCATTAAATTTTTAAATGTCATTTTTTTTTCTTTTTACTAAATGCTCGTGAAAAAATCATGGGGTTCAGACACAGAAATTCTATGTTTAAATTCTATCATTCACTACAATTTGACAATTCTTATTGTATATTTAAAACTTTCCAGGCACTGCTTTTAGCTCTTGACATGTATTAATTCATTTATTGCTTAGTTCCTATCCTATGAAGTAGTTGATAATATTATACTTGTTTTGTCAAAAGGTAACTGAGTCCTGGGTTTAATCACTTTTCCACAAATCATAGAGCCTATAAATGGTGAAGAAATGAGATTCAGTCTAAGCACTCTATACTCTCTGACTTTTAATCACTGTATTATATGATGTTTATTGTCTCTCAGCCTAAATTTCTTAAGCTAGATAATTACAATAATACCTATCTTTTACTTATCATAGTGATTTAGTGGTATATTATGTTGAATATGTCAGTCAGAACCTGATTCTTAGTATGACCGCAATAAATATTTTTTGAGGTGCCTGGATGGCTCAGTCGGTTAAACGTTAGACTCTTGATTTTGGCTCAGGTCATAATCTCACAGTTTGTGAGTTTGAGCCTGCATAGGGCTCCACAGTGACAGTGCATAGCTTACTGGGGATTCTCTCTCTCCCATCACCACCCCTCCCCTCTCTCTCTCTCACTCTCTCTAAGTAAATAAACGTTAAAATATAAATAAATAAACAAATAAATGAATATTGAATGACATTGAACATATTAAGTTATCTTATTTCCATGTATCTCATAATATAAATGGCCAGTATATAATATAGACAAGCTAACTGAACGTAGGGTATTCAGATGAAATATTTTAAAATCCCTTTGAACTTTCTTTATGACATTTACTGAGTATTTACTTTGTGCCAGGAAATATGCTACACTGAAAAATTTGTTCTGTGTCCAACACAACTCTATGGGATTTTTGACATAAACATTCGTAATTTATAGATAAACTAATGAAATCGGAAATCAAATAGGGTTATGATTATGATGTTTATTTAAGACGTTTAACAGAGAAGGCAATGATTTATGTGTAATAAGTACACAAGTATCTATTATTATTTTACTTGTGAATATTCTATTTTACAATTTAATTTTTAATGTCTTATTTATTTTTGAGAGAGAGAGAGTGTGAGTGGAGGACGGGCAGGAAGAGAGGGGGAACAGAGGGACAGAGGATGTAAAACGGGCTCTGCACTGACAGCAGTGAGCCCGACGCAGGGCTCAAACTCACAAACTGTGTGATCGTGACCTGAGCCAAAGTCACTTGCTCAAACGACTGAGCCACCCAAATGCCCTATGATCTATTTTTTAATATCCGTATAAGGGGGTTACCCTTTTTTATAAAAAATGATATTTATAAATTAAGATATATAAAAAAAAGTTGTCTAAACTATAGTTGATACTCTAAAACTATGGCATCTATATTTGTAAATTTTTGCCCTGTCCTTTCAGGTTTTCTCCCAGGATCTTTCTTTGCCTCTAGCGTCATTGTTCTTCTAGTATTATTTCATTAAAAGGGCACAAGGGATAGGGATATTTCAAGGAGCTAGGGAAAAAAGCATCTACAATAAAATCTAATTTAATCAGGCATGCAACAAATGTTTGTCTGGTTCTTCTGTGATGTTTTAGAAGGGTTTAAAGGATACATAAAATGAGGTCCCAGCCTTCAAGTGGAGGAAAGACAAGGAATCTAAGGATTGCATTTCACTGAGAAAATTGAAAAATACTAATTTTGCTGAATCTCGATTTATTCCTTTTAAATTAAAATAATATAAATATTAGTATTATCACTATTAATAAATCTTATACCTACCTCAAAGGGTTTTTCAAGGATTAGTTCTGAACAATCACGACATTTAAAATGTTATATGCAATAATTTAGAGTTTGCAAATTTTCTATTTGTCCATCTAATGGCTACCTAAAGCCTAAAGCTGAAAGCCCGAGCTGGAGCGAGAATAAGATCCTGTGGGCTGGTGGTTAAGTATTGGATTCTGGAATTTGACCAAGGCATTTTAATTTTGACTTCGCTATTTACAGGCTGTGTAACCTTGTTAAAGTTACCAAACTTTAGTATATTCGCATCCTAGTACATTCAATTCGGAAAATGACCACACCTGCTTCACAGGGTTCTTTGGAGAATTACTTAAAGCACTAGTGGTAGTATCCAGTACAAATTGAGCACTCAATAAACTTTATCCACTGTCATTTCTTATTCAAAAAAGACATTTCATGTGTAGTCCTTCAATTCAAAGGAGTCATAAAAGCTGAGTTCTAAATGACCTAGTGAGTTGGTCTCTTTTTCAGGTTTTAAAACTTAGAAACAAAATGTGAAATATAATTATATCGAATGATTTTTGTGAAAATCAAGTGATATTTTGCCTGTAAATTTCTTTATAAACTGTAGAGATCTCAACAAAATTTACTTGTAGTTACAAGCCTACCCCAGAGATATCGCGGTTTCAGTTCCAGACCACCACAATAAAGCCAATACTGCAATCAAGCAAGTTAAACATTTTTTTTGGCTTCACAGTGCATTATAAAAGTTATATTTATACTATACCTGGTCTACTCATGTACAATAGCATTGTGCTTACAAAAACAGTATACATACCCTAATTAAAAATTATTACTCAAAATGCTAACAATCATCTGAGCTTTCCGTGAATGGTAATCACTGATCATAGGTCACTGTAACAAATACAATAATAACAAAAACTTTGAAATATTGTGAAAATTACCAAAATGTGACACAGAGATTCAAAGTGAGCAAATATTGTTGGGAAAATTACACCGATAGGCTTACTCAAGGCACGGTTGTCACAAACCTTCCATTTGTAAAAAGGCGCAATATCTGCAAAGCACAACAAAGGAAGGTATTCCTGTAGGCTCTTAGCATGGTTTTAGATAAAGAGGAAACTTTGGCCCAGGTAAGTCAAAAGGATTTCCCAATGTCACTGCAAATCAGAGAAAGTCTGACCAATGAATTATCTTTTTTCTCATCTTGTGATTTTTTTTTTTTTTACAACAACCTGCTCGAATGACCGGTTTGGCTAAGCACAAATGCAAAGAAAATAGCTTCATTACCTGTTACTGTCACTTAGAAGATTTTATGAGAACTCGAAGTGGATCATTTTCTCTGCATTTTCACACTCATTCATTTTTTTTACAAATGTTTTTACAAATGTCAGTTTTGATTGTAAATATGTCAGATCACAGAGAATTCAAAAGGTTAAAAGCGTGGTTTTGATACAAGTGCACACTGACTGACTGTGTCTTTAAGCGTTTGTTTTTTTTTTTCCTTGTTTTCAAGTTATTTCCTGTGGAGAGCTTCCTACACCTCCAAATGGAAATAAGATTGGAACTCAAACTTCATATGGCTCCACAGCCATCTTTACCTGCGATTCGGGATTCATGCTGGTGGGCTCGGCAGTGCGGGAATGCCTGTCTTCAGGTCTTTGGAGTGGATCTGAAACCAGATGCCTAGGTACAGATTTTTGAATTATTTTAACTACCCCACCCCCTTCCCCCACCTCTAGAAAGAAGGCAGACTTTTTTCCATAATAAGAGATGATAATTTATGTTTGCTCAGATGCTAACCTGAAAATCTTTAACTAAAAATGTCTCATGGTAGAAAAGCTATTAAACAGATAACTCTTAAAGGTAATCAACTAGTATTTCAAATGAGAATCTTCTGTCATTAAGGTGAGATGCATTTTCCTCCAGGTATGTGAAAATAAAAAGGTGAAAACTAATTGCCGAAAATTATACGTCTGCATACTCAGCTGGATTAATCACTGTAGCAGTTAATGCGTTCTAAACTATAGTCATTTCTCCTTTCACCTATTTACTTAAGGTAATGATCAAAGGAGAAAAAACGATTTCCACATTCAAAATCTTTCTCCCTTTTAACTTCATAAGATTTTAACACGTGTAATATTACTTTCTATTAAAGTTTTTAAAATGTATTTTTTAAACCTTATTTTAGGCAAATTGGATTTTTCCTTTAGGGTTTTTAAATCATTATTAAAAGGCTGTTCAGTTAAAGAAACTGAACTAGCTAATTCTGTTTGCCCCTCCTCCTTTACTAGTAAAAGAGTATTATGATTTATGCTTTATCTTTTTTTCAGAGACTAAACTAATTTTTTAATTTTAAGAGAATGCTATGATTTATGCTTTATTTTTCTGCAAAATGACTTCAAGGTATGACAGCAAGTACTGAATGAGGCATAATGAAAATTGTTCTAATAATTATTCACTTATCTGTTGGGAACAAGGGATACTCTTTTTGTTTACCAATTTAGAAATTGCTGATTATTATGAACAGGGTATTGGAAAACATAGACAATGTTTTGCCTCTAAATATTTACTGTATTTAAGAATATGAGGCATGGCAGAAAAGTCTGGTAATTTAGATACATGTTGTTTTGCTAATAGGATTAAACATATTCATGGTAATACAATCATGATTTGAAACTTAAAAAGGTATAGCTAGAGGTTTTGATTAAAATCCTTTTTTTCCACTCTCAGGCATATTTGTTAATAGGGATACCTGAAAGCCTGACAACAATGGCTTCTTTATAAGAGCATGTATATTTGAATATGCTCTAAGACCATAGTATAAAAAGTGGTACAAAATTCAGTCTTTACATATTCATATAGGATAAAATAATCAAAATATTTTTAATCCTTCCTAAACTACAGGAAGGATTACTAAAGTAAATTACAGATTACTAAATTACAGATTACACTAGTTTATATATAAACTTGAAAATGTATATATAAAATAAATTTGAACTACTATATTTTATGGTTCTATGCCTTGATGAACTCTTATTGTATATTGTGTATTATTTACTGAATCTTGTATATAGAGGGTGGTTTTATTTACCCATTTAGAAACCTGATTCTGTTCTTTGAAAAGATAGGGCAGATTTGTAAGAAAGCATTGCCTCTTGGCCTATGAAGACAAGGTTACCATGCATTGCAGAGGGTGTAGTACGGACATCTAGTATAAATCCTAAAGGATATTGGTAGAAGGAAAGTGCAATTGCCAAACAAGCAAATCGTAGATTCTTATGCTTGAACTTGATTTTAAGGATTAATGTAGTTCAGTCATTCGCACTTTTGAAAACAAACAAACAAAGAAACGAAAAAACCTTGCCCTTCATAGCCCCAGACACTTTCGGCTAAGAATGGCCACTGGAATGTGTTAAATATAGTGCCTTTATTCCCAATCCCCCAGCACTTTATGAATTTTTCAGTTTTCTGTTGAAACACTTGATAGTGACCCTGGACATATGTGTGTCTCTATGCCAACCACCTAGATTCTACAATTAGCATTTTGACATATTTGCTTATCACATATCTATTTTTCCTTTCAGGGCTCTATCAATCCATCAATTCATTTTTTTTTTTTATGCATTTCAAAGTAACTTGCAGAATTCAGTGTACTTTTTTGTTAAACATTTTAGCATGCATATCATTACCTAGAGTTTAATACTTGCTTACTTTTCTTGATTCTTTTTTACCACAGCAAAATATGTATGCAATGGAATGTACGTCTCATAAACATGCTATTAGATGATCTTTGACATCTAACTTAAACCACACTGTTGCTATATAATATTACTGTTACCTAGGAAAAGTTCCTCATGGCTCTGTAGAGTCAATTCCCAACCCTGAGACAGTAATTGTTTTTTCACCATATGTTAGTTCTCCCTGTTCTAGAAATCCATGCAGATGGAATTCTATATTGTGTGCTGTTCATGTAAGACTTCTTTCATTCTCTTTCATCATGTTGTTGTGTGTATCACTACTTTTTTCACTGTTGAGCGGAATTCCATTATATGAATATGTCACATGTTGGTCAATCTCTTAATGGTAGATACCTGACCCTTGTCCAGTTTTGGGGCCATTATCAAAAAAAGTTGTAATGAATATTCATGTAAAAGTCTTTTTGTGAGCATATGTATTCATTTCTCATAGATTTGGGAGTAGAATTCTGGAAGTCTTCCTGCCTCACATTTTTTCAAGCATGTGGTATAGCTACTAATCTTTTAATTTTATCCATGCCATTGGGTGCAAAAATGTATATCATAACTTTAATTTGTGTTATCTTGATGATTACTGATATAGTACAGTTTCTTGGGCTTTCTGGTTGCAAGGTCTTCATTATTATGTATTTTTTAAATATTTTCTCTCAGCCTGTGATTTACTTATTTTTCTTTTTAATGAGCAGAAATTTTAGATTTTGTTAAAGTCTGTCTTTGCTGGTTATTGCTTTCTGTGTTTTGTTTAGGAAACCTTTGCTCAGCCATCAGTCACTAAAATTTTCTTTCATATTTTCTTCTAGAAGTTTTATAGTTTGTGGTCTTTTATATCTATGATTTATTTTTAATTTGTTCTTGTATATGTAACAAAGTAAAATTGAGGTTTTGTTTTGTTTTGTTTTATAGAAGGGTATCTGATACTATTTGTTGAATAGGTTTTATAATAAATCTTGAAATTTTGTGTGTATATCCTCCATATGTGTTCTTAATTTTTAAGATAACTTTGGATATTCCATCTTTTCCAATCTCATATAAGTTTTAGAGTTAGCTTATCAATTTTTATTTTTAAAAGTATCTTATAGGATTATCAGGATTACATTGAATCCATAGATAATTCGAGGAAAATTGGCATCTGAAAGTGTTGAGTCTTCCAGTTAGTAAACATAACATAGTGTATTTATTCATTTATTTCAGTTTTCAGGGGTTGTTTTTTTGCAGTAGCAACATTTTGTATTTTTAGCATAGAGATGATGTATATCTATTGCTAAATTTATTCCTGAGAATGTTTAGTGTGTTTCTAATATTATAAATGAAATTGTTCATTTTTAATTGTTTTCTATTTAATTTACATTTTCACATTAGTTGTTTGCTACCAGGATAAATTTAAAAATTTATAAATTGCGTCATTTATATTTTTTATAAATTATGTGATTTAGAATTTATATAAAATTATACAACTACGCTTAAATGTAATTATTTAAATATTTATCCAGGGGTGTCTGCCTGGGTGGGTCTGTCAGTTGAGCATCCAACTCTTGCTTTCGGCTCAGGTCATGATCTCACAGTTCATGAGTTTGAGCCCCACACTTAGAGTGGAGAGTCTGCTGGGGATATCCTCTCTCTCTGTCCTTCCCCCACTTGTGCTCACTCTCTCTTTCTCTCTATCAGAATAAATATTTTACTTACTAGATACTGGTTTATTAACTCAGAAATATGGAAGAGCTGCATAGAGCAAGTGATGTGGGAAGGGTGCAGAGTCTCCATGCTTCCTGATGGCCCCGCTCTCTAGAATCTCCTTGTGTTCATCAGCCCACAAGCCCTCTGAACCCTGTACTTTTGCTTTTATATGGAGACTTTATGACCTGGGCCTGACTGATCAAATCACTGTCCATTGGCAATTAATTCAACTGCTATTCCTTCTCCCCTCCCCAGAGCTTACAAGGGTGGAATTGAAAGTTCCAACATTCTAATCATGCTGTTGGCTCCTCTGGCAACCAGTTCCATACTAGGGTGAGGTCCCAAAGCCACCTCATTAACGTAACAAAAGACACTTTTTTGGTTCTTATCATTTAGGAAATTCCAAAGATTTTAGGAGCTGCAAGCCAGAAACAGGGACCGAGATCAAATATATATTTCCTCTTATAATTCATAATGTTGGAGATATATTTATCAGGTTGAAAAGTTCCCTTATGTTCTGTATTTATTGTTAGTTTTCATCATAAATGCGTGTTAAATTTTGCCAAATTCTTTTTCTTCATCTATTGAGAGAATTATATACTATTTTCTCCTTCATTCTGTCAATATGTCAATATATCCTTTGTCAAATTACAGTGATTGATTTAATATATGTTTGTAGCTTGATTTTCAAAATTTTTTAAGGAGTTTTACATCTATTTTGATGAAGGACATTGATTTTTCATGTGTCTTCCAGGTTTACTATTAGGGCTGAATAAAAAGTAATCCTTTCTTTTCTGTCTTCTAAGAGTATGTATATATATATATATATATTTTTTTTTTTTGTTTGTTTGTTTGTTTTTTTTTGTTTTGTTTTTAACTTAAATGTTTGGTTGAAACAGTTAAAACATTTGAGCCTGAGTGGTTTTATGGGAAGGAATTTGTTTAAGAAGTAAAGTATTTTAGGGGTGCCTGGGTGGCTCAGTCGGTTGTGTCTGACTTCGGCTCTGGTCATAATCTCAAGGTTCATGAGCCCTGCATCAGGCTCTAGGCTAGCAGTGTGGAGCCTACTTGAGATTCTCTCTCTTTCTCTGCCTCTCTCTCAAAGTAAATAACCCATTAAAAAAAAGATAAAGAAAAAGAATTCAAGTACTTTAATAGAAGAAGGACTATTCATATTTTCTATTTCATCTTGCTTTAGTTTTGGTATTAAATTTCAAAGTGTTTGCCTTTCTGAATTGTTAAATATATTGGCATAAAACCTTCTTCCTTCTACCCTATCCTTTTAATCTCTGTAATCTTGTAGTGGTATCTCTTCATTTACTTATGTTATCTGTAATCTTGTTCTCTTTGTTTTTGTGTGCTAGATAGAATTAGCTAGGAGTTGAGCAGTTTTGTTGCTAGTTTTTAAAGAAAGATTTTTTAGCTTAGGTAATGTTCTCTATTGTTTTCTATTTTATGTTTTCTCTATTTCTGTAACTATTCTTAATATATCTTTTCATCAACTTTGGTTCTATTTTCTCTTCTTTATTTTGCTCCTCTTTTTCCTCTTCTTAAGGTGGAATCTTAACTCATTGATTATATATCTCTGTTCTTTCTAATAAAAACATTTAATGCTATAATTTTTTCACTAAACACTGATTTATCTTTATTCCTCAAAATTTGATATGTTTTATTTTTATTTTTACACAGACTGAAATGTTTTCTAACTTCTTTCAGACCAATGTTATGAGACATGTGTTTTCTTTTAATTCCCAAATATTTGACATTTTACTGAGTATCTTATATTTATCTTTATGTCATATGATCAAGTTTGCATTATTTGTACCATGTTTTAAATAAACTTTAAGCATTTAGTTATATTATATATGTATATAAGTACCCAAAACTTAGATCACAATATTGAAAATATTACTTTCTGACCCATTGCAGCAGGTCACTGCGGAATTCCAGAGCTCATTGTGAATGGTCAAGTCATTGGAGAAAATTATGGATACAGAGACACAGTTGTTTATCAGTGTAATCCTGGTTTTCGATTGATTGGTTCTTCAGTGAGAATATGTCAACAGGATCACAATTGGTCTGGTCAGCTCCCATCCTGTGTGCGTAAGTAAGCATGACAGAAGTCATTAGAAGCCTCTGGTCTCAATATATTTTTCTTAGGTAAGAAGCACATACACACAAGCATGCACTAACAGGCACAGAAAACCATCCATAAAACTGTGAAGGCAGAAGAAAATATTAGAATGTCTGTTATTATTTATGTTTTATCATAAAGACAAGAAATTAATATCAGCTATTCTAGTTTTAAACTTAAATATATATTATTTATAAATGCATATTCCTGTATGGAAGGTATATTCTTGACAAGTTTTACTTGTAAGGATTTTAATTTCCTGTGACCAAATGCAGCAGCATCAATATGATGTAGTATTATGAAACTTTTTTATAGTGGAAAACACTTTGGATAAATTTTTTTCTAATAATTATGATGCTATAGTTGTCACATCAAAATCAGATCCTGATGGAGTATAATTAGTGGGGAAAAACTAATCCAACATGACATGAAGAACTATTGTTCTCATTCCAATTCCATTGCTAATTACATGCCCTAATGCAAGTTATTTAATCTCTCTAGGCCTTAATTCTTTTATATATGTAGTGTATGGTTAAAAGTATTTATAATTATCATCCTTTTAGCTTCAAAATCCATCCTTTCTTAAATATATCAATATTAGATGTGCACATGTAAGGTAATTATAATATTTTCATAAAATCTTATGTGAAATATTTAATTTTTACTTAATTTTGTTTTAAAGAACTCAACTTTTTTAAAATTCATACAAAATTGTCTAACACTATGTAATTTGGGAATTGTTTCAATATCTCTCACTGGTTCAACAAATATCTATCTGATCTTTAAGTTAATTTAGATATGAACTTAGACATGAAGAATAAAGTGGAAAAATAAAACCATTTTATTATGTTTTTGGCAATTTACTATTTTATTGTTGCTTTTTAGTACCCTTTTTAAAAATAATTTATTGTCAGATTGGTTTCCATACAACACCCAGTGCTCATCCCAAGTGCCCTCCTCAATGCACGTCACCCCCTCTCCCCTCTCCCTCCCTTAACCCCCATCAACCCTCAGTTTGTTCTTAGTATTTAAGAATCTCTTATGTTTTGTCTCCTCTCTCTCTGTGACTTTTTTTTTTTCTTTCCTCTCTTCCCCTCCCCCATGGTTTTCTGCTAAGTCTCTCAGAATCCACCTATGCATGAAAATATATGGTATCTGTCTTTCTCTGACTGACTTATTTCACTTAGCATAATACCCTCCAGTTCCATCCATGTTGCTACAAATGGCCAGATTTCATTCTTCTCATTGCCACGTAGTAGTCCATTGTATATATGTACCACATCTTCTTTATCCATTTGTCAGTTGATGACACTTAGTCTCATTCCATGATTTGGCTATTGTTGAAAGTGCTGCTATAATTATAAAAAACTTATGAATAAAATTGAGAAAGACACAAAGAAATAGCTAACCATCCCATGCTCATGGATTAGAAAAATAAATATTGTTAAAATGTCAATACTACCCAAAGCAATCTATACATTAAATGCAATCCCAATAAAAATTTCACCAGCATTCTTCTCAAAGAGAGAGCAAACAATCCTAAAATTTGTATGGAACCACAAAAGGCCCCAAATAGACAAAGTAATATTGAAAAAAAAAAAATGGGAGGCATCACAATCCTAGACTTTAACCTCTACTACAAAGCTGTAGTAGAGCTTGGAGTTATCAAGACAGCATGGTATTGGCACAAAAACAGACACACAGACCAATGGAATAGAATATAGAATGCAGAGATGGACCCACAAACATATTATTATTTTTTAAATGCAGCTGCTGTGCTTTGTTGTTTCTATGTTTATGGTAGAGATTTGCAGAGTGTGTATTTAATATGACTGTTATAATACAAAAGTAAGAATATAGTTGAATACTGATAATTCTTTTACTTTTCTTACTCCACTGAATCACCAGCATTACACAATGTTTCACATCACAATCTATCCTATTTTGAACCTGGAAGACAATAATCAATGTATTTCTTATTCTTGTCTTTTTTCTAATTATTTCCATCCCTAATTACTGACATTTTCCTAAAATTGGTGTTAGAAAATGAGAATAAACACTGTAAATGTGTTGTAATTGTGACATCATATGATCATACTATAATGATTATAGAGGCTTCGGGTACATAACACATGGGACTTTAAGCATGGATTCATAAGAAATATTTCACTTATTCTGTGACTAATTACATCCATATTTATAAATTTCATTGTGAAAATTTTACACAAACAGCACATATTTGTTGAAGTTCTAGTTTCATGGAAAATACTTCCAGGGGTTGAAATGTAATAGAATAATAGAGCATAGAGTTAAAAATTAATACTACTTTTGTAACGGACGTGTGTGTGTGCATGTGTGTGTGCGTGTGTGCATGTGTGTGTGTTTGTGTGCGCGTGTGTACACACACAAAGACAAACTGATGATTGAAAGACAGCAGTCTCTGCCTGGGTCTATCCTAGATTTTTTTCCCTTTCATTTCTATTCAGGCATTGCCAACTAATACCACTGTTTTTCTTGTTGAATAATTGAGACTATAAAAGAATATTGGCCTTTGGGGTAAAAATGGTTTCTTTATTGATAATTTTAACAAGAATAAGATGCAGTTAAATTTCCAAATGAGTAGGTTGACATTAACAATGCAGCTGAAAAATAATTGCTCTTGGGTCATTTCAAAAGTACTAAAAGTGACTATGGTTTTTCACTGTGCCCAATTATGAAGCACATTTACTGGATTCGCTCTGATTAATAGAGGGAGATGATGCAATAAAACAGTTCACAGAAATAGAGTGTTTGGGAAAAGCCCAAGCACTACATAAAATCAGAACAGAACTGTAACTCTAGAAACCTTTAAATATTTTACCTCATTGATACATTATTTCCCAAAAAATTTGTGCTAAGTTATCAAATATCAATTGTGAAGAAAATAAGCCATTAAGATTGGTTTAGAGAATGTTAATCTGGAGTCTCAAAATAGTAAGGAGAATTCTACTATGGCATCATGCATTATTTTTATTGTTTACATCATATAGTCACATTAATTCTTGAAGCACATTTTGCTTGTCTGTTATCCATAAAAGTTAATTGTATAAATAATATTAAAATATTTCAAAAGTTAAATACAGAAAATCTGCCTTTATATGCCTTTAGTTCTTAAACTTAACTAGAAAAGGAAAATAAGTTCGGTTTCATTCCTTTCTGCTACTAACTAGTGACATGATCTGCAATCATTCCCAGATTTCTTTGAATTTCAGTATTTGTCCCTGAAAGAGACAGACAGAGAGGGCCGGGGAGAGAGAGAGAATGAAAAGTACCATGAAACATTAAGCATCTCTGCATCACCTGCATAAAATGATCACAGTTATAAATATTTATCTATTTACTAATATAATATTTCTATATATGAGACTATTTTGGCATTCTAAATTGCTCATTTGTAAAGGTAAAAGTGCTTTAAATATATTTTCACATAAATATGATGTTCTTTCTATGTTGTTTGAAATGATTAACTACAATCATCATGTGATAACTGATAACCAAATATTCTGCTTTGTTCTTCTCCTCTCCCCACCCCATTGCCATTAGCTGTTAGCTGTGGTCACCCTGGTAGTCCAATTTATGGAAGAACAAGTGGCAATGGGTTCAACTTTAATGATGTGGTGACATTCTCTTGCAATCTTGGGTATGTAATGCAAGGGCCAACAAAGGCACAGTGTCAGGCCAACAGACAGTGGAGCCAACCCCCGCCAGTGTGCAAAGGTAAAAGTCCAAGGATATTCAAGGATATTCCATCATGGAGCACGATAGTAATATGTCTGTGTAAACATGCATGACAACATGTGAAATAGTTTGGGCAAAGAGTAGGAAATTTTCAGCTAATAAAACATAAAGATTTAATATTAATGTCCTCTCATTTACTATGCTTTCCTTTCTCCTTGATTTTTACCTTGTTTTTAAAAGTTAAAATTAGTAGGTTTTATTTTAACTGCTTAGCTTTATCATCTTTTACCCATTTTTTCGGCTGCATCTAAAGTCATTAAGATCATTTTTACTTGTTGTTTCCTTTATATATAAGGTAACTTACCTTTGGAATTTTTTTTTCATATTTTTGGGAAGACCGTTGAGTCCTATATTACTATGATGCCTACACTGGGTGCTGATTTATTGTTTTCTCTATAGAAATAGATTAAAGAGAATTTTTGGTGTCTGTTTGCAAAGAAGTATGATATACTTCATATTGTCTGATAAAATACAATCAAGTTATACTTTTTCTACATTTTGTGTGGTTTAACTATAGCTTAAAGTATTATTCTTTAAATCTATACTCAGCAGAACACTTACGGAGGTACTGGTGTTCACAAATTTTTCAAAAACCTTTTCCTTTTCCTATGTTTTCAACCACGCGATTTGACTTCATTATCTAGAAAGCCCATGTATTAATTTTATTCCTAGAATCTTTGCTCTGATTAAATTTACCTTTGAAACTCCATTTCTAATGGAAATCTGTGTAGGTCTATGTATATTAGCCCAAGCGCAACTTTCAAAATTTGTCATTTATTTAGTGGTGAACTGCTCTGATCCTGGAATTCCAGGCAACTCCAAAAGAGAAAGTAAAATAGAACATGGAAATTTCACCTACGGCACTGTGGTATTCTATGACTGCAATCCTGGATATTTCTTATTTGGGTCTTCAGTTTTAATATGTCAGCCAAATGGACAGTGGGACAAACCATTACCAGAATGCATCAGTAAGTAGATAATGTGAATTATTCCTTGAGAAAATGCCATGGAAGCAAAATGGATGGATGTTTGTTGTCTTACAGAGTATCTAGAGCTATATATCAGAAAGGTTTTGTTTTTAATTATTTCTTGTAATTTTTTAATTTGATTTTATTTTTTGAAACTATACTTCCCTATAGTCTGCCAACTGAATGCCCGAATGCCATTTTTTAAAAATATGAATGGGACTCTTTGATTTTGAGCTTTGATAAAGCAGATCGAATATGGAAAGCAACATCCTTTATAGTCGATGGTATTACCATCCCATAAAAGGCGATTATATTTTGATTTTCATTTGTACTAATATTTTAAATTTCATTTAAGGGTGTATTAGTCTTAATGAAGGCCTTAGAATAATTGAGGATTTAGACAAATGTGTTACTTAAAACTTATTGGTTTAAACATTTATCATATTACAGACGCATACACATATAATATAGAGTAAATGTTAATTCACATCTTTCAGGTCAGTGAACATCTCTTGGAGTACATCGTGTTATATGTTGTGTTGGAGTTGTAGAAGATAAATGACATAAATTATAGCAGATATGCATAAAATTAGCATGTGTAGTAGGGAAATAATTTAACAGAAATAATTATGTGAGAACATAGAGAAATGAACATGAATTTAAAATATTTAGTTAGTGATTATGTCTCAACTATAGCTGTGTTTCAAATATTTTATGAATCATGTATAGAAAGAGAAGAACTTTATAGATTAAAGAAGTAGTGAGTCAAAAATCATTGTGCAAGTGATTTTTGGTTATACAAAATTTCTAAATTACAAAAGTATTGACACTTTATGTTTATAGGGTGGAACTTTTTGAAAATTTTGTGACATCATTCATTCATGCACTGATACTTTTGCTTAAAATGTATTTCTCTTCTTTATATACACACTTTAGTCTAATAGTTTGACTAATTCACTTACTTTACCTTGTGTGGCTAGAGCATTAAAGTTAAAAATCTTTCATTAGACATATAAACATGAACTTCTTCAGATTTTCTTAGCTCTCATTACACTTTTTTTTGTCCTTTTTAATTTCCTATAGTATCTTTGGTAATATTCAAAGTACTCAGGGTTTTTATTAAGTTTATATCCCCTTATGTTCTATTAAAGATTCTGGAGTCATATTGCATGAACTATTTTTCCAAGTTACAACTAAAAGGGGGTACACAGTTCACAAGCCACCTCTAGGTTATAAGGAGAATTCTACATGGCGCTGATATCCGATTCCGCTATGCTTAGCAGTGTTTCAGTTAACAAGCCGCTGAGTATTTTCTTCATACAGCATGATTTATTCATTACTGGCCGGGAATGGAATTATTCTAGACTGTATATTAGATTGTGAGTCACAGATCCATCTTCAAATGAATTCCCTCTCCTTTACCTTCAAAACTCTTCCCTTTTAATTTCTGTATGGGCTCATTTTGAATCCTATGTAGTATTGCAGGTCTTTATTTAGCTATTCCACATTACTTCTCTCTCTAACTTGCGTATCCTTGTCCGGGCACATACATACTTTAGACCTATGCACATATGCGTATAAACACACACTCACTACCCCCCACACATAACAGAGTTAAAGTCACTCATTTGTGCATACTTAGAGTGTTCCTGCAAAACACTGGTGAGCGGGTTAACAACATTGCTCAGATAACTGCAATTTCCACTTTATTTTTTAAAAGCCAGCCTTCACACGGATGTTTGACTTCGAGAGGTTAGGTATATTTGAACAGATAATTTACTTCTGATTTGTTTTATAAAAAGTGGTGCAGGTTGTTCGATAGGAGATATAAAAAAATTTTATATTCAATAATTATGTATTGTAGTGATTGACTGCGGACACCCTGGCGTTCCTCCTAATGCAGTCCTGTCTGGTGAGAAGTATACCTTCGGGTCCACTGTTCACTATTCCTGCACAGGAAAACGTGCCCTTCTAGGCCAGGCATCAAGAACTTGCCAGTTAAACGGCCATTGGAGTGGATCACAACCTCATTGTTCAGGTACCGCTTGGAAAATTGGACAACGGGTGTTGGAAGTTACATAATTGGTATTGTTATTATTAGACATATATACACAAAACAATCTAAATAGACAAAATAATACATTTTTAAAAATCTCATGAGAGAAACTGTAAGATAATTTATACATTTATTGGAATACTTCTTAAGGTAGTATAGATTCAGAGCATAAATTATTACTCATCTTGCAGATGATAAATTACCAATACATGTTTGAACTGTGTTGGAACTAATGTAAGTAATTAAGTGGTTTTAGGATATTACTCTGAGTATAGTGGGTTTTTTTTTTCATTAAAATGGTGAACCACTCAAGTTTGAGTATTTCATTTTAGCAGATGCAAAATGTGATTTTCCTCAGAAGACAATGTTATTTCAATGATTTTCTGTTAGAGTTCAATTCTATTGAACTTTCTACACAATCGATTACTTAATAGCATACTTTTAAAATAAAGCCCTAAATATTTTAAATTAAACTAAGCCAACTTTTATGAAAGACATTAATAGACAATATATAATTCAAGTTTCTATAACCCCAATACAGTTATCTTATAATAAACGAATATTGAAGCTATCTAAAATTAATAATTTTTGAAGAATATTTGATAAATCTTCTTTGAGCTGTTTAAGCTACTGCTTCTCTTAAAAAATCTCAGTTAATTAGGGCACCTAAGCGACTCAGTCACTTGAGCATCTGACTTTGGCTCCGGAGACAATCTCAGGATTCGTGAGTTCGAGCCCCGCTTCAGATCCTCTCTTCCCTGCCCCTCCCCCCCCCCCCCCCCCCGCTTGCACTCAAAAATAAATAAACAAACAAAAGTAATGTCTATTAAGTTTTAGGTCTGTGATGTCTCCCTTTTTGATACTACTTATTATATTTGTTTTTACCCATCAGCTAAATGTTGTTGCTTATTTTTCTGCCTGTTGTTTTATTTCTATGTTGCTCATTATCTTTATATTATTTTCTCTGTGGAGATAAGAATGACGACTCCACATGCAGTCATTATACCTTGTTTTCCCTTTAGAATAAAAGTTGTGAAATGGGAGTGCCTGTGTGGCTCAGTTGGTTCAATATCTGACTTCGACTTAGGCCATGATCTTGCTATTCAAGGGTGTGAGCCCTACATTGGATTCTGGACCAACATCACCAGAGCCTGTAGCCTGCTTCAGATTCTGTGTCTCTCTCTCTCTCTGCCCTTCCCCCACTCCTGTTCTGTCTCTCTCAAAAATAAATAAACATGAAAATATGTTCTAAAAAAAGGTGTGAAATAGTTACTTATTTCAGAATCTTCTTATAATTAGTGGTTAATCCCTGTGGAGTGACTATCTAGGAGTTCAAATTTAATCTATAGATTTAAAAATATATATATTATTTTTAATGTGACTAGAAAGCTGACTATAATGAGAATTAAAACTCTTATCCTGGAGTCATTCAATTAACTCAGACAACCTATTATACACAGAAACACAAACCTATGTGCATACATCGCAATGTATTAGAAACCTGTTTCTGAATTGCAAACAAGAATGCACATAGATATTTAAAAGTGAATAGGTGATCTTGATGTTTTGTGTGGTTGTTAAGATTACATCACATGAAAATGAGGTAATGTAAAGAAGGATTCCAAATACATAGGGCACATCAAAAAGGCATCTACACATAGCATTTTCAATGTATATGCCTTCAACTTTCTCCCTCTCCTTCTTTCTCTCTCTTAATATATAATAATACCAAGGCAACTTTGATTAGAATTATTTAAGAAATGATAAAGGGACTGAATAAATCTTAACATTAAAATCAAAAGGTGAACACCTAGCCATGAGCAAAATCCTTATCAGGAACTTAAGTCAGGGGGCCCCTGGGTGCTTCAGTCACTCAAGAGTCTGACTCTTCATTTTGGCTCAAATCGTGACGTCATGGTTCATAGGATAGAGCCCCTGGCGTCTGGCTCTGCCCTGACAGCATGGAGCCTGTTTGGGATCCTCCCTCTCCCTCTCTCTCTGCTCCTCCCTTACTCACTGTCTCTCTCTCAAAATAAATAAATAAATTCTTTTTAAAAAGGAGCTTAAGTCAGAATTTCTAATCGCTGTTTGCAATTTGTTTTCATATTTTCATATTGGAAAGGATACAATTCATTTACCTCTGGTCCGTGGCCATTGGTAGAGAAAGTTAGGGGTGAGATATTGGGCCACAGGAAATACTGTGCTGTAACTTTTACATTTCCCAGCACATTACAGTTCTAATTTAACAAAAAAGATTTTCAGCTGTTAGGAAGTACAGAGAAGGAAACATGCAAGTTATCAAATCTGCTTTTTAATTTTACTTATATAAATCCCTTGTCATTTGAGCTCATAGTACTATCAATTATAAATTTTCCATTAATTTGATTATTAGCCAGGTTTTGAGATACTGATAAAATGTCCCTAGCCTGTTTATTAGACCCAAATATCACTGATATGGCAAGTAACATTATGCTCTGCAAAATTTTCTAATTTAGGCCTTTTCTATGACTGGACTCAGATGGGAAATGTGAATTATCAATAAGATCATTCGATTCATCAATAAGAGTGCTTGGATGTCTCAGTCAGTTAAGCACCCAACTCTTGACCTCAGCTTAGGTCTTGATCTCAAGGTCATGAGTTCAGGACCTGAGTTGAGCTCCACGCTGGGCATCTAGCCTACTTAAAAATAAATAAATAAAATTTTTAAAAAACACACCTTGCACAAAAACAAAAGCCTGCAAGCATATTGGACTAAATCATGAACATAGTAAGTGTTTAATGAGATGAATTAATTTGAACTGTACTGAATTTCAGGTGATGCGACTGGGACCTGTGGGGATCCAGGTACCCCTGGTCATGGTTCTAGACAGGACAGTGATTTCAGAACCAAAAGCTCTGTGCGTTTCGTTTGTGATATTGGTTATATCCTCCATGGCTCAGAAGAAAGAATATGTTTAGCCAATGGCAGTTGGACTGGAAGGCAGCCAGAATGCAAAGGTAAGCTAAGCAGAAACTAAATATATTGAAAAGGTTGGAATTTAATGTGTATCTAAATTCAGTTGGTCACTCTACTATAGGTGCAGTCACTCTTAGCCATTCTACCTTTCCCAACCATGGAATAAAGGCACTAGTATTATAGTTTTCCTGACTTCATCCTATAGGAGACTATGATAGGTAATAATTATAAAAAATATCTCTCATGGGCTATTTATACACGAACATTGTTTACAATACAACAAACATCTCAGTTGGAAAAATTAAAAATATTTCACAAAAGCGTCTATTTTTACCTCTTTATCACAGTGCTTTACATAATAGACACTATCAGGGGCAAAATAGATTGTTCTTAACATTCCCTCAAGATTTGTTTTAGTTTTCAAGTTTATAGAAATGGAATAATATAGGAAGATGCCTAAATATAAATGAGATTTTTATGTATAGAGTACAATTGCTGATAGCTAGAATCCTTAAAATTTTTGGTGTTTAAGTAAAATTGTTAATCATTCAGACTGACTCAGAGTTAACATAATTAAATCTTTACAGATTGGCTAGAAAATGCATTGTTAGTGAAAAATATCCATATAATTTACACTGTTCTTTTTGAGATGACTTTAGTGCAAAAGCTAAACTTGCAAAGATATTTACGAAATTTACTTGATGTTATACCAAATGTAACAGGTTTTATAAATAGATAATAATTCCCAATAGAACCCTTTTGACAGTTTCCTGATTGATTATATTTCAGAATCCTTTATGATGTTTCAAATTAGTGTCCATATTCTAGGAAAGAAGGATAGTTATCTTTTTTTTTTCCACGTTACCAAATTTAATCTTAATTAAGAGACTTGCAGCTCCGTTGCTATTATAAGAGAAAAGAGTTGAGAAACAACATTGCTCAGCAAAAGACAATAAGTAAGACGAAGCTCTCCTGATTTCTCAAACTTATTTTCTAAAGGAAAAATCACTATAATTATATTGCATATTACATAGGTGATATCTAAGTCATTCCTTTGTTCAGCTGAACTACAAAATATTTTTTAGACTAAATGTGTGGTGCTGACTTTGTTTTGCTAGTATGTACCTTATGGATAAAAATGAACTAGGACTTATAGCAAATATAACAGAATTAACATTTTTCTCATGGATAGAGTTCATATAAATCATTTAGAAATACAGTTTCTCGTAGATGAGTAGACAGAGGGAATGAACAGAAAACACAGAAGAGTCAAAAAACAATATTGCAACCTATAAAAAAAATTCTACATAGCTACTTATCAGAAAATTATAATTGATCTTAAAAGCATCATTTGTCACCCATTTAAAAATGAAATTCTAGTGTATGTGCAACAAAACTAGAACTTTAAAACATTTCTAGAGGTTATTTTATTGTGATAATATTTTAGGGTAATTTGACAAAAATACATATTTATTCATAGAATATATATAGTTTTGATTCATTAACATCACCTTTGAGGATTTTTTTCCTAAGAAAATAAAAATATTAAACAAAACACACAACCGTAAAGATGCAATTTTATATTTCTAATTGATTATTACTAGCAACAACTGAAAGAATTAGACAGCAGTCAGAAAAATATTACATAAGCAATTGTATATTTACATGATGTAACAGTACATTAATAAACTATTAGAATAAAGGCCATGAGAAAATGTAAATTTCTCATGTGAGTTGCATGTAAATCTTTGTTAAAAATTAAGATTCAAAATTAGGCACTCTAGTAAAGTCATGGGAAATGATATTTATATAAGACAAAGTATAAAAGGCAGTCTACAAAAATAATCATAGAAAACAGTGGTGAAATTCGTACTATTTTTATTCTCTTTATTCCAAATGTTTTGTAATATCATATTACTTTAGGAATAGTAAAATATAAAAGCTTTCCTAGAATGTATGTGATGAATAAAAAACACGTGTGAAAATAAAAATATCAAATGTATTAAAACAATTTACTAAATAGAAAAATACAGATGTAAAGAATATAGCATTTTGATAAACTGACAAAGATTTTGAAAATTATGCTGTGCGAAGTTGCAGAGAATGTGTGAAAACAAGCAAAATGTTTTTACACCATTGATACAAGTGCATTGTTGTAACATCTTGGGTACCTCTATGCATACTTCAAAAAGTAAAAATATTTTTGAAAAATAAAAATTATTGATAAATTCCACTTCCAGAAATTTATCTTACAAATACCATATGATTTCACTTAAATGTGGAATTTAAGAAACAAAACATAGGATCATAGGGGGAAAAGAGAGCAGAAAATCAATAAACAGACTCTTAGCCATAGGAAACAAACCAATGGGTACCAGAGGGGAGGTGGATGAGGCGGCGGGTTAAGGAGCGTACTTGTGATGAGGCCTGAGTGTTTTATGAAAGTGCTGAACCACTAAATTGTGCACCGGAAACCCATATTACATTGTATGTTAATTAACTGGAATTTAAATAAAAACTTAAAAAATGGGACCAATGTACACAGTCATATATATAAGCTAGAATGTATTAAACTATATAATAGTATTAAACTATATAATATAATATTAAGCTATATAATCTCTTTATATCATAAAGAAATAAAACTAAAATAAATTAATTTCATGTTTATCAACAGGAGATTGGTTAGGTAAGTTATGAATATACATATAATAAAAACTATCCAGTTACTAAACTTTATGAAAGAAGGATGCTCTAATTATAATGATAAGAAAAATAAGATTACAAATAATCTATTTCTATCTTTTAAAATGGTAATATTTTACTCCTGTGTACTCCGTGCTTAGCACAATGCCTGAAATAAACATTTTGATGAATATATATTCATTTATATACATTTGTATTTACATTTTAATATAAGTATATATAAATATTTTATCAAGTGCTATCTCTTGAGGGATTTATACATTACATTTAGTTTCTTCTTTATACTTTCGTTTATTTTTTGACTTTTATAAATAGCTATTTATCACCTCGTTAAAAAGTAAAAAAAAATGTTACAGTAATTTAAAAAATTATCTCTGGTAACAAATAAGAGTAAACATAAAATATGATTCATATAATGCATCTGACACAAAAAAGTAATCAACTGACAAAAATATGTTTAAGCCTTTCATTTACTAGTCTGAATAATATCCAATACTGTCTTTATACACTATCAGAATCATCCTTATGAACTTGTGCTAGTTGAAAATCTGCCATTAACTAGCTGTTAGAGTTTGGGCAAGTTACTTAATCTCTCTTTGCCTCATTTTCCTACCAAAAAATGGTAATGATATTAATATCAATTCAGAATTTTTGTGAGATTAAATAATATTGAAAAAGTTGTGGCTGTCACATAGTAAGTGCTCAATGAATGTTAACCATCATTTATATTAAATTAGGTCAATTGACAGCTGAGAAACGACCCTAGGAAAAATGGCTTTGTCAGCTAGTACTAAACATGAATGGAACTGTTGTCACAGATAACAGTCAATTCCCACTTCTCCCAAATGTCAGTATTACCGAGGCAGAGTTGTTATCGCTTCTCTTCGCTGTGTTCAAAAAGCTATCAGCTTTCACTAATGATAGATTTTGCACTTACCTCCTTCATTTTAAGTTAATTTTACTTGTTTAATTCAGATAACATTCTGGGTAAGAGAAATGTATGCACTAAGGGGGAGGAATTAGAGACCGGAGAACTGGAAGAATAGAATGCTGTGTCTGTACCTAGAAACCACCCTGACTAGAGAAGTTCTTGATTTTTATTGTGCAAGAGGTTGCCTGGACCTGGGCCCTTATTACAAAATGCAAATTACATACATCTTAAAACAAGGATAATGTTTTTCAAATCTTTCTTGTGTCAAGGCTATGGGGCATGATACGTAACAAATAAATATGACTAGATTTTTATTTTAGGCAGGTACTAATGAATATAGAAGAAGATACTCTTGACAGCACATAAAAATATTTACTGTATCATATGATCTGCTGAAAATATTATTTGGAGTTTGTCGTATTATGTATGACATGTGTAAGTTTCCTGTCTACATACACATATATACAAATATACTGTACTATTACAAAGGGATGTCAAGATTAACCATTTAAGATGCAACAAGTGATTTACATGATACTTCAAAAACTATAATTGCATTTCATATTCATAAACATACACTTAAACTATAAAGTACTAAAACACCTTCTTATATTACAGCAGGATTTAGTATTACATTCTACATAGGCTTGCTTTTAAGAGATTTTAAAACTTCACTCATGGCATTAATGACAAAACATAATACAGAATATTTAATCATATAAGGCATTTGGGTTTGTGATTCTTGTTTAGGATATGTTGCAAACATAATGCAAAACATTTATAGAATTTACTTTTTGTCCATTTACATTTTGTACACTTTAGCCCAGAAATAGAGATAATAAAGATTTAATGCAAATCAGTTATATACTTACATACATAAAAATATACATGGATGTTTATAATACTTAAATTGTTCATTTTATGTCTATCCTCTTTGTACAAAGACAATAAATGTCTGTTTCATCTTGTTGTTACATCTATTCCAATTTTACTTGAATTGCTTTTTAGGCGGACTCTTGTAATCCTTCTTTGAAAGATTTTGTAGTACCCAAAGGCAGTACTCTCAAGTAACCACTTTATCGTGTAATGTTTCTACCAACGGCACTAACACAAGTCTTCAAAAAGTAGCTGTGATTTGCATCCCAGTAGTTAAACTAATAGAGTCGATACAAATTCATCTTGAATTTCAACTACTTTAAAAGATAATCCAATGCTTCTTTTAGAAGGTTTTGTAGCTCCTTTGGATAATTCGAAAGAATCATTTAGTCATTACCTTTTTGTGACAGGACTTTTAAAAACATCTTTATATCTACTCTTACCCATTTTGTTTTATAGCTGTACAGTGTGGCAACCCAGGCACAACAGCCAATGGAAAAGTTTTTCGGATTGATGGCACAACGTTTTCCAGTTCAGTTATTTACTCTTGTATGGAAGGATACATCCTTTCTGGACCTTCAGTTAGACAGTGCACAGCCAATGGAACATGGTCTGGAAGTTTGCCTAACTGTACAAGTAAGTTTCTTCTCATTATTTTAAACTGTCACTAGTTACGTGAAAAATATTTGAGGATATAAATGTGTATGTGTGTGTTTTGTATTTAATCAAACCATGCAAGGTTGTGAATAATGGTATTTGTCTTCCAGAGTAAAAGAGGGCAGAGTAGTGTTATAGTTAGAATGTACACTAGTGACTTTAAATATCAGTTGGCTTACCAAGGTACTACATTGGGAGAGGAAAGGAATCACAGAAAATCAGAGCCGTTAATTGTAATTTAACAGTTCTCTAAGGATAGTGATGAATTATCGACTGTAATTGAGATTAAATATACAAAGAAAGCAATTTTATTTTGTCAGTCAAACGCACATCAATAACTGACTTGGTTTTAAAATTTCTAAATGAGGAACATGTTGTTTCCAGGACTCAAAAAGGTATTGGGCTTTTTTCAAATGTAGTGTTACAAAGGTCAGTAGTTGCTCTTCACAGTGTCCGTGGTGGAGCAGCCCTTGGCTGACCTAATAATTCCCAGAAATTTAACTGAGAAGAAGGCTTTATACTGTGTGTGGGCCAATGACCCATTCCCTTCCTTTTAAAAGTTTAGCTCTTTTGTGACTGTATTTGCATTCCCTGAATGACTGGCTCAAATGAATCACCCAGAGGAGGATGCCATCAAAGTCATGTCATGACCTATCCATCATGACACATGATTCTGGAGAAAGCTGCTTGTAGTTACTATCTTGCCTGCAAAGATTGTGTGTGCAATGACAGGGCTATTGAGGTGCCTAGTGTCTCTTCAAGTGTCTCTTCAAATGTGAAGGCAGACTACGGCTAGGAGACTATTGAAATGACCACCGAATAGAACACATTAGCCACATAACAGCAAAACAGCAAAACATTTTCCAGTTGCTCATTCGAGTCAATAAAAAGTAATATCCCTGGCCTTATCTCAGCCCCAAACATTGTTACCTCTAATCTTTTGGGGACTTCTTTACCTGACCTTGGGCAGCTCCTCACAGACCGATCAGTATTTTGCTGAATACTCAGGGAGTTCTCTTCCTGCATCTCTCTTTCTTTCTGCGCACATCCTGTCTGGTACTCCGTCTCACGGACTCTATCCATTTTGTTCTCTCCTGCCTCTCAGATCCATCTCTTCAACACAAAGAGTTGCATGTGGTCCCCGCCTCTGTCCCAAAGCCCAAGTTCTCTTTGGGCAGTGAGATGAGGCAGTCATAAGATTCAACTCCTTTGTTTTCTGTCCCTCGATGATCATGGTGCTTCTGTGCTTTGCTGCCTGGTTTTTCTTTCTTGTGTGTGTGTGTGTGTGTGTGTGTGTGTGTGTGTGTGTGTGTGTCTATGTGTTTCCTTTTTTTTTTTTTTTTTTGGTTGTTTCAAATGGAGAATAAAAATAAATTCTTCCTGATTTCTCACTTTGAAGGAAAGAAATCCTTCTGCTTACTTTGTAAATGTCTCATTTTTGGTTATACTGAGAAATCTAACAATTAACAAAGATGAATTACTATTTCCGTACTATATTACCCCATTCAAGTCTTTAGAACAGAATCCTGGTATCTTTTAAATAGCAGTTCAACTGACACATTTGGCAAAGCCTTCTCAAGACATTTCCTTGCATCCCTTTTAGCTAGAAGTGATCCTTCCATGGTTTATAACTTTTTTTTTCTAGTGGAAATTACTTATAATGCTGAACTGTAAACTTTACAGGGCAGTAGTAACCATGTCTATTTATCTCAGTGACTTTCTGGAGTGAAACACAGAACCTAAATCCATGGGTGACTAAGTAATCAGTTGTTGACTAACCAAAATATCTCATTTGCATTTTACTATTAGTATACACAACTTATCATCTCACTACGTGTTAAAATATTTGCAGGAAGGACTTGTAATTTTGTAGAGAACATGGCACATAATTCTTGGAAGATAGTATGTGTTTAATATAGTTATCGAACAGATGAAATCATGAGTATATTCAGAGTAAAGGAAATCTGTTGAGTAACACATCTTTTGTTTTCCCCACCACGAATAAGAATTTAATTTCATTTTCCAATTTGAGTAAAGATAAATAAACATATCCCAATTTTTGAGACTGAAAGTTGCATTTAATTGGATCATTTTCATTTTTCCTAAAATTTTTAAATCAAATTAAAAATCACCAGATTCAAGACAGATTGGTTACAAACAGCATATCAAAAATATGAAGAAAACTTCTTTACTTATTTCAGTTCTTCAAGGAGAAAAATTGTATTAAATAAGGTGTTTCAACCACTTGCTTTTAAATGATGAATCACTATTAAGTTAAAAACAGAATTTGTAACAGTTGACTTACTTTATAGGCAAAAAAAAAGTGCCAACATCCAGTAGCAATCCAAACCAAAGCAAAAAGAAAAATATCCCTTAAAAAGGAGCCCAAAGAGGTTTCAGTGGAAGTTAAAAGAGGCTAAGCTTCTATAATTAAAGAATCTAACATACTGATAAAACTTATTTGTGGTAATAAAACAGAATTAGAGCCTCTGTCTCAGATTTCCTCTTATTAATTTACAGTGGAAGTTTATTTAAACATATTATTGCTAGAACCAGGTAATTTTCTATCTGGAAAAGATTGTATCATAGATTTGCACATGTAGATCAGGAAACTGAGGCACCAAATCATTTAACTGACTTAACTATTGTCAGAGTTCACTGCTAAACAGTTATGTCTCCCGCATACATGGATGCAGTTTTCCATTAAATTCAATTATGTTCTCTCTCTCTCTTTATATCTATATCTATAGATAGATACATAGATATAAATATAGATATACCATAAAGGTTAAATTCAATATATAAATATTTGAATAAATTTTGATTTAATATAATTGTCTTTTGTAGACATCATTTTTTAAGATCTATACACAAGGACTTAAATGTAACTTCGAAATGAATTATGTTACACATGAGGAAAATTTAAAGTTACTGAATTAAATTTCCAAACCAAAGCCTTGGTAGCAGTTCTTGGAAAAACCACCTAAACAAAACAAAACTTTCCTTTTTTTCCCCAAATGGTTATTATTTTTATCCATATAGAATAACATCTGTTATCGAGTGTTTGCCAGTGGTTAGGTTTTTGCTAAGTGCTTTATATGAACCCACTCCCTTATTTCTAATAACAAATCCATGAAATAGATACTATTATCCTTTCTATTTTACATTTGAAGAAATGGTATCTTACAGAGAAAACACAACTGTTTTCCTCATGAGGACAGCTAGCATATGCAGGATCTAAGATTTAAACCCAAATCTACTTGATTCAAGAAGCAGTTTCTCAGATTCACTCATTCTCAACTTTAGTATTTTTCCTCCTTTTTGTTTTTCACTTTATTTTCTATCTTCAGTAGCATAATCAAGCATATATGCATGATATCAATATAAGACATTGCTTAGAATGCATATGGAATTGTTGCATTAATTTATGGCCTATTCCTCTCTAATTATTTTCAGTTTCTCTGCACTTACAATTTGAGTTCTACAAGGTTATATTCTTTCTTAATGAGTTGGCTACTTGTAAGATTTGTCCTTTTCAACAATACTTTCTGCTTAAAATTGCAATTTCCTCTATATATCTTGTCAATAATTTTGTTATTTGTCTCAAGACGAATGTCCAAACATACAGTACAAATATATGTCAGTAATAAATCTGCAAATCTTGCAAGAGATGAAATATTTTGATGTGGTGAGTCAAAGGAAGTGAATCAGGCTACTATTGAATCACATACATAATCATTGACAAAGTGGATTTCCTGGAATTGGAACAATATCAGCTGAAAGAGATACGATCAACAAGACACATGATATGATAAACGTTTAATATAGGATGATTCGAACATAAAAGAATTAATAGACACCTGTGAAGAAATTAATAAAGCCCTTAAAACATAAGTGAATGAAGTATCCATATACAATGATGTGGTGAAAGTAAAGTGAAAAGAATTCAATTCTTTTTAGATTTTTTCTATCTTTTTAAAAATAAAATGTTGGTCACTCTAATTGGTTTTTTCCTGGGCTTGTTATCCTTAGGAAACTAGTTCCTCCTTCATAGTAAAAAACAGAGTAGTGTTCTCATTTTTAAAATATGATTTTATTTTTTGGGACGCCTGGGTGGCTCAGTCAGTTGAGCGTCTGACTTTGGCTCAGGTCGTGATCTTGCTCATGGGTTCGGGCCCCGTGTCAGACTCTGTGCTGACAGCTCAGAGCCTGGAGCCTGTTTCAGATTCTGTGTCTCCCTCTCTCTCTGCCCTTCCTGTGCTCGTGCTCTGTCTCTCTCTTTCTCTCTCAAAATAAATAAATGCCAAAAAAAAACACCCAATTTTAAATATAATTTTATTTTTTAACTTACAGCAGAAAATAATTTACCTAAAACTGCAGAACTGTGGCTATATACAGTAATTGGACGACTTATGGATTCAGTTAATAAAAAATCATTTACACAAAGTCTACTATCTTTGGGTACTTTCCCAGGAACTGAGAATAAAGAGTTCAGTAAGTAAAGTCTGTGGGGTCTAATATTTCATAGGTCAGTGAAGAAGCATTGATATTCCAAACACTTTCACCCTTAGAGAATTTTCTGCTATAGTGATGTGCATGTGTACCTTTCCTTTGCTTTATTGGCTAGTAGAAACACACACACACACACACACACACACACACACACACACACACACACACATTCCTCTCTCCTTAAAAGAACTATAGTCTGATCTCATGGGTAGATTTGCTTTGTTCATTTTAATGATTTTTGGAAACACTTTTGGAATAAACATAATTTAATAATAATGGTAATGCCCCCACCCTCCCTCTTTCATATTTCTCTAGAGTAGAAATGTAGTAAAATGGTAAAATTTCCCTCACAAAAATTCTGCTAATACCTGCTAATATTCAGCCCGCTTAAGATATAAATGAATTGAGAAATTGCAAAATGAATTAATCTTTCTCTAAAAGCATCCTCACAAAAGGAACTCTTCCGTCTTCTCTAGACAGATGCTTATCCAGAACCCATTGCCAGTTCTGGAGTGTGAAGCTTCCCCCAAATAACTAGTTTCATCTTGGGTAGGTAAAAGAATATATCATGTGGTCAAAGTCATGCAGCTAAACATCATGCACGCTTTGGCAGAGGGATTATGTTAAGAAACATCCAGGAAACTAAACCAAGCTGGAAGGAAAAGATATTTGTGATAATACGGAGAAGCTCATAAAAGTACTCTGGTTACAAAATTTGATGAAGTTCTTTTCGGTGATGTTTAAAATGAAAAAACGGAACTAAAAACTAGGTGACTGGGTGGCTCAGTCGGTCAAGCATCTAACTCTTGATTTTGATTCAGGTCATGATCTCACGGGTCATGAGTTCAAGCCCCACGTCAAGTTCTGCACTGACAGTGGGGAGCCTTCTTGGAATTCTCTCTCTCCCTCTCTCTGCCTCTCACTTGCTCGCATTCATTCTTTCTCTCTCTCTCTCTCAAAATAAATACATACATTTTTTAAAAAGAGCTAAAAACTAAGCACAAGCAAATATTCATTTAAAAATATGGTACAAGAGCCTGGCCTTTTGGCGTCTTAACGGGCAGACACCTCTCTTCCACTGGCACTTAGTGCACACATGAAGCAAGGACTGGCTTTCAATGCTAAGAAGAAACAAAGTGTTTGTTTCTTGGAATTTTTTTAACCCACTAGGACTCCTTCCCAAATGATTAATGTCCTGTATCTGGCAGGTCTTTTCGTTTGGGCCAAGGATGGCATACTCAACCAGATCCGGTCATAAATGAATCTGAGGCTTTTGTTCCAAATAACCAGGGCAGAAATGGTCCTTACTGGATCTTTGTTACTAAACCGAGAATTCTCAAAGATTTTTCTTTCTTTTTTTCTCACTTTTTTTTTTTTTTTTTGGTAGAGAACAGGTCAGGGACATGAGGCTACTCGCACACAGGAGAAAGCTAGAGGAGCTATCCCAGCATCGAACTGGGTAAAGTGAAGCTAAAAAGTCATCTAAATCTCCTCAAGGAGAGACAGCTATCTCTGAGTGTAGTGGTTCTCAAACAGGGGAGATTTTGCTTCCCAAGGGATATTTGGCAATGTCTGGAGATAATTTTGACTGTCACAGTGCAGGTGAACGAAGGGCACTATTAGCATCTAGCAGGTAGAGGTCAATGCTTAACATTCTCAAAGCATAAAGGAGCCCCCTACAATCAAAACTGACTTGGTACCAAATATTAATAGTGCCGATCTTGAAGTTGAGAAAATCAACCACTGAGATCTAAAAATGAAACCAATGTTTCAATTGGGAGATTATATAAAATCAGAAGTGTTATCAGAGAAATGACCACCTTTCTGGAACTTCGTTCTGCTAGGGTGGAATTTTTTTTCTGAACTCTAAAGCTGGAAGAGCACACGTATAATTTTGTCTGAACGAGAATGTCCATTGCTGCATTGTCTCCCACAGAAAAACAGTGACGTAACTCAAACATCCAGGGTTTGGCTACATAAATTCTATTCTGTGTATATCCATGAAAGGGAATAAAAGTGTGATTAATGTGAGCCTATGTTATTTAAAAATGCATATTTATAATTCTCACTTAGGAAATTAAAAGAGAAAGTAGCTTTGAAGTGGCAAAGACTAGAATCCTCACAATTGTTTTATTTTTAGCATAGATATTATCTACTTAGATTTATCATAAATGATGTCGAATGGGCCTTAATTCTATGATAGAAGCTAATGAGAAAAAAACCTCCCACATCAACAAATTCAAACCTTTAAAACATTGTATTTTTTGAGATTTTGAGCTAATCATTTCTTACAGATCATTCACATATTTATTCTTTAAACAAATATTTACTTAATCTTTTTTTTTTAAGTTGAGTTATGTACTAGACTAGGCCCTGGAAATACCACAATGTAGAAAAGAGACAAAATAATTGTCTTCACAGAGTTTTTCAGGGTGTGTGTGTGTATGTGTGTGTGTGTGAGTATTGGGGTTTTGGAGTGGTGGGGGTCCAGAGCTGATGGCCAAGAAAGAATTCTTGAGATGTCTTCTGTACGAAAAGGTGATTTTATTAGGGCACCTGGGACAGGACCCCTAGGCAGGAAGAGCTGCGCTGGGGTTGTGAAGAGTGACTGGTTATATACCAAGGAGTGGGCAGGTAAAGTCACAAGGGAGGCCTCCATAATGACTTTCATATGCTAAGGAGGACTCATTGTCAAGCCTAGCCAAGGTGGTTTTCCCCTGTAGTAAGGCATTAACAATAAAACAGTAGGGGGTCCTGGAGAAATTTTATATTCTGTATTTGCCTCAGTATTTGTCAGTGGGATGCAGGTTATGAAGAAATTTAATTTTACCTGCTATTCTTGCCTTTCTTTGTTCCCCACATGACTGTGGAGGGGAGGGTGATATTGGGACTCCAGGAAACTGAGTCTATAGCTCTCTGGAGATTAGGCTACTGATAAGATAGCCTTTTTCTTGTCATTTACTAAGACTTTGGAAACTGATGGAGACTCATGTCCTCCTTGACTGTGATTTCTATCAGGTAACCATTTGTTTTCTCCTTTTAGCTTTAGGGCAGTCAGGAATGTCTGAGGAACCTCACGCACCTGCCACTTGGGTGGGGGAGGGCTGTTTGCCAGCCTGTGCTTTGCCCTCAGCTTGCCTTAGCCCCTCATCATAGGTACTAGTGCACTGAGTGCTTAGGGGATTTGGTGACTTTTGAAAAGATTTTTCTTGTCATGAAGTGATGTCTCTGAGTTTTAGGGTAAAGCCCTACACAGCCACTATTCTAAGGTTTTGCCTGGAAAGACCAAAAGCCTCTTTTTTTGTTGCTAAAAACAAACTAGTGGCAAATGAATTGACCTGCGGAGCAAGCGCTGTTTACAAAGACTGTTGCTATTGGAAACTGCCTCCTCGGCCTTTGCTTTGCTAGAAAGCCACCAACAATTCCTTGTGAAGCCCTTGTTGTCAGGCATTTCATTCATGAGGCTGCCACATATGCAAACTCTTTCTTGGCGCCTCTTTGTAGACTAAGTCCTCTGTCCTCTCTTTGAGTAGCTCCACCTCAGCTCCTGTGCCTTAGGACCAGATTAGCTGTTCCTTCTTGCCAGGCTTCTATTTCCATCTGCAAAGTGCTGCCTAGAAAATAACAATGTATACATGTGCTCTTTAATGTCCCTCTTTATTGGAATGTAGGTTTAAAACACACACACATACACACACACACACACACACACACACACACACACAGACACGGAAGGTAAAAGGAAACAAAATAGATTGAAGGCTTATATTCACTATCATATTATAAATTTTGACACAAAACTGAAATTTCGAAATGATATTCCTGGTAAATAACCAGGATTTGATTTCCTTTTCAACTCAGTTGCATAATTTTAAAAATCATTTCCTTTACAATTATTAAAAGAACAAAAATTATCCTATATGCAAAACTCTTATTAGGATCAGACAGAAACACACACTGGGTGTGATTTCAGCAAACTGTCCCCAGGGCTCCTAGGATTATCAGGTGAAGTGCGGTGAACATTGTTCTTTAATTTAAATGTCATTAGTTACGGTCTTAAGACTTCTTAAGCTTAGCGGATTAGAATAATATGAAAGAAATCTTGACATTCATAGTTTTAATGGTAAATTAATAAATACAATGTAACTGAAGTGCTGTTAAGGTCTTCCATGCCTTAATCTACTTTTAGTCTTTGACCCTAGCCCTCCAAAATACTTCTCTAATCTGATCACTCATCCTGGTGGCACTGATTAGATGATCAGGGAATCTTTGCTGAAGAATTAATTAAAAGTAAAATTGAAAGAATATAGCCCAGATTTACCTTATGAAATTATTTACTCTTTTATGAACAAAGAGATTTGGGGCGCCTGGGTGGCTCAGTACCCAGGGTGGGTAAGTGTCTGACTTCTGCTCAGGTCATGATCTCGCAGTTTGTGAGTTTGAGCCCCAGATTGGGCTCTGTGCTGACAGCTCAGAGCCTGGAGCCTGCTTCGGATTCTGTGTCTCCCTCTCTAACCCTCCCCCACTTGCACTCTCTCTCTCTCTCTGTGTCTCTCAAAAATAAATTTTGAAAATACAAAATTATCTATGAACAAAAAGATTTAAAGGGCAAAATAAAAAGATAGTAAAAAGAAAGTAACTGTGTGTTTCTTTTTTTTTTATCTCTAGAAAAGAAACAGTGTAGCCTTGTATTTTTCTTTTTCTCTTAGTTGTCAGAAAGCTTTTAGAAATTCCTTGCCCAAATCAGGCTTAAACCACGTACCACAAAACAGCAAATGCTTTCGTCACCTATGTATAATCTCTGTTATGCCTTATTATTAATTATCATATTTAAAATTATTTCTCTTTTCTGTTGTCTTAGTCTTTCTGAAAGATTTTCGGTGGCATTATAAGTGATACTATTATATATATAAACAAAACCAGCTTTAAAGACTAATAAAATTGATAGAACCTCATATGGGGTTTTAGGGTGATGTGGGGGTTCATGGGGTCTGGAGTCGATGGCCAAGAAAGAATTCTTGAAGACCTCTTTGGTTCAAAAAGGTGATTTTATTAAAGCACGGGAATAGACCTTTGGGCAAGGAGAGCTGCATGGGGTCATGACGGGCAACTCATTATATACCCTTAGGTGGGGAGGGGGTCAGGGATAGAATAAGTCTCTAAGGTATTTTGGAAACAAGGTTTCCAGGACCTTGAGGGGCTAGCTGTTGCTAGAGAAACACCATTTATTACTGTTTAATAAAACCTCAGTCTTAAGACCCTTCAGATGTGTTTTGTGGGGCCATATGCTTGGAGTCTGACTGCCAGCATACATCTTGGAGCAGGAGAGATAAAGGAAGTAGACCTTCAGGATCCTCGAGGTTGGGATAATGTTAAACTAAGGTTCTCTTTTTCCCCTAGCTCCTAAAAGGAGGTCACAGCCAGTTTCAAGGACTTGTCGATGGGCCGTAGGCAGTAAGGGAATTCAAGTTTTCCTTTGCCTTAGGTTCCCACATCACCATGGCAACCACTTAACCCCACCTTACAACTTCGTGAGGTTGATAGTAGGGCTCCAGGAAAGGGAGTCTATAGGTTTCTGGAGACCAGGCTATTGATAAGGTTGCCTTTTTGTTGCAGTTTACTTACGTTATCCATAAACTGAAGGAGACTCCTGTCCTATGGGACCATGATCTCTATCAATCAACCATTTACTTCTTTCCTTTCCCCTGTTCTTGGGCAGCCACGTGTGTCCGAGGAATATCACACATATCCCACCTTGGGTGGGGTGGGGGTGGCGGTGCTGTTAGCTTCTACTTTGCCCTCAGCTCTCCCCATCCTGCTTCATTACCTCAGGCTCAAAAGGGTCCTATGCTGACGTTTAACGCTCCGTGATGCCTGCCTTAAAATTCTTAATTTCAACTTTAAATTTGTGTTTTGTAACTGATGTCCACTGAGACAATGGAGCATGTGCTGAGGGTTTGGAGCCCCTGCTGATGCACGGTCGGCCTCTCTGCCTCCCTGTCTTCCTATGACGGGTTATAGGCCAGTTGCTCCCTACCGTGTGGTGCCACTGGCCTTGCCTGACCTCCCCATTCCTGCTCTTACTCTGGGGCCACTGATGCTCTCTCCCCAGCCAGTCCATAGTGTCATCAGCAGAGGGAGGCTCACAGGCAATTGTCTTCCACCCCTTTGTGGGGGCCTGCATGCAAGCGTGAAACAGGTAGGGGGTGAGTATATTCATAGCTTAGCTCAGAGCAGGACAACAGCTACCCCTTCCTGGGCTGGCAACGACAAGGCGTATTTAATAAGGGCTTGATGCCGGCCCCTCATTCACCCCCAATTCAGAAAGGGAATGCCTTCTAGAGTGGAGGCAGCAATTTCTTGGAGGTCATTCTTTCCCTTGAGTTGCCAGTGAGTTGGTGAAAATGGTAAATTGATTTCTCTGTCTCCGGCTATGGCATTTTCATTGCCACAAATCAAGTATCCTGCCCTGCATGTAATAGATTCACATTTGATCATTTATTCATTATATCATTTATTCAATTGGATGTATTCTTTTTGCACCTTGCATTATTTTAATTAAAAACTATTATAATATCCAGCTGAGCAACACTATGCAGAAAACATGCTCTCAGTCCAGCAAGCCTGATAAGTTAGAGATTTCAATTGCATTATGGGGAAATACATAGATTCCAAATATTATATCAGAAATCCTGATTCTAGGGGCGCCTGGGTGGCTCAGTCAGTTAAGTTTCTGTCTTCTGCTCAGGTCATGATCTTGCAGTTCGTTGGTTCAAGTCCTGTGTTAGGTTCTGTGCTGTCAGCTCAGAGTCTGGAGCCTGCTTTGAATTCTGTGTCTCCCTCTCTCTCTGCCACTCTCTTTCTCATGCGCGGTCTCTGTCTCTCTCTCAAAAATGAATAAAGGTGAAAAGAAATTAATAAAAAGGAAACCCTGATTCTACAGGATGACGTCTGCGTGATCACCTAATGCAGATTAAAAGAGGTTAACTGAGTCAGAGTTCCTTACGGTATAATAGGATATTAACCTAGCCTTTTCGGAGTCCACATGGCAGTGTCTGAATGACATGAATAGAATCTGTAATAAGCATACCTGATCATAATCAAGAATTGCCAGTGTGTGGCTTAAATATGCTTATGTTTTGTGATTAAAAATGAATGTGATAGCTATATTCCCTACTTACATATTAAGCATGCCATATGCTTACTACTTCTCTCCATTAAACGCACGGCATGTTACCATCTGCTCTTTCTAATCCAATACCGATAGTCATCAGTTGTGGAGACCCCGGTATACCAGCCAATGGACTGAGATATGGAGAGGATTATGTGGTTGGACAAAATGTTTCTTACATGTGCCAGCCGGGCTATACCATGGAATTAAACGGTTCCAGAATTAGGACATGTACAACTAACGGCACGTGGAGCGGAGTGATGCCAACTTGCAGAGGTATGATCATTTCTTCAGTATTTATAAGTGATGACCACCATGCATTTAATTTTTAATATGCAAATTTAAGTTTAAAAAATGTTTTTGTATTATTTCACTTCTTTCTGATACTGAAAATGGCTGTAGTTTTTATTCTAAAACCATATAGATAATAATATATAGGATATAAAGTGATATTTCAAGAAAGATATTATATCTTATTGTGAATAACGACAATGAACTTTACTGCAAACGCAACAACAAAAATATATGCTCTAATATGTACTTGCCATCATCATATATATTGAGGTAAATATTTAAAAGAGAATATATCCTTAATAAATTAGAATTTTAATTTGATGATCCACTTGGGTCAAATAATTCAAAGATGGGAGGAAAATTTGTATAACTTGAGAACAAACATACGGAAGTATAAAACTAACATTTCATGAATAAAGGATCATGTTTCTTAAAAGAACGTGATCTATAATTATTATTTTAGTCAATATAGTCATACATTTGCTACTTTAATCCTATCTACTTAATGCTGGAAATATTTTTATAATTTTTTGACAATTTTCTGATTATGTAATACTGTAGATGTAATGTCAGACAATTCCTATTGTCTTATAATGATACTGAGATTTCTCATTCAGGTGTCTTTCTAAACATCCGTGAATTCACAGTTTAAAAAAAAAATATTTTCAACATGCGTCTCTTGCTTGATTACACTGTTTCTGAATCAGATCACTATCTATAGTTAATACGTGAAAATATATGGACAGACATTTTATATTTTAGAAGTTATTTCATACATCATTAATTGATTCTGATAATGGCAATGTTATATAACTCCAAAACTTATTCATATATGTTGCAAGTCATAAAAATAGTCACTCCTCATTTTTAGATTTTGCATTGGTTACCCCCACCCCTTTTTCCCATCATCCTCTGTCACATTATCCTACACATTTCTGCTTGAGGCCAATTTAAAATAAATTTTAGGGGCATCTGGGTGGCTCAGTAGGTTAAAGTTCTGACTTCGGGTCAGGTCATGATCTCATGGTTTGTGAATTTTAGCCCCACATGGGCTCTCTGCCCTCAGCAGAGCTTGCTTCAGATCCTCTATGCTCTCTCTCTCTCTCTCTCTCTCTCTCTCTCTCTCTCTGTCTCTCTGCTGCTTGTGCTCTTGCCCTGTCTCTCTCTTTCAAAAATAAATAAACATTAAAAGAACACGATTTTTAAAATTAATGTTTAAACATTTAGTAATTTATTTTAAAGCCCTACAGTAAAGTTTTTTTTAAAGTTTATTTATTTATTGTGTGTGTGTGTGAGAGAGAGAGCAAGTGGGGAGGGGCAGAGAGGGAAAAAGTGAGAAAGGGCTCCATCAGCACCGAGCCCAACGTGGGGCTCAAACTCAGGAAACTTGAGCCATGACCTGAGCTGAAATCAAGAGTTGGATGCTTAACTGATCGAGCCACTCAGGTGCCCCTGCAACAAATTTTAACATATGAATCTAAGTGGCTAATAGAATCAATTTGGATATTTTAATGAGATACATGATCTAGGTGTTTTTTTTTTTCCCCAAATGTCACAAAATTACTTGCAAATTCTTTGCTACAATGTTGACACTATATATAGCTAAACAGTCCAGATCTTCAGTTTGTTTAAAGGTCACTGGAAAATAATTTTATATAAAACCAATAATTTCTCAGTTACTGTTTACTGGATGGTCGCCCTCTATTTGCTTCCCTAAGCTGTCAGGCAGCTTGTTATTTTGTAAGAGTATCTCTGACAACCAGTAGCCATTATGTTGCCAAGAAACAGTCACATTCTAGAGGGATTAATTCCAGGGATGTTTCAGGACTGCCACTAGGAGAATAAAACATGTCACACCATATTGTCCTCCAAAAGGTTAAATTAGCACATATGCTTCTTCTAATGATTTTTTTTTTACACCCAGCTGTGTCTAATCACTTTTAATGTAATTGCAGCTGTTACCTGCTCAGCTCCTCCCCAGATCTCTAACGGAAGGTTGGAAGGAACAAATTTTGACTGGGGCTTTAGTATTAGCTACATCTGTTCTCCAGGCTATGAACTATCCTTTCCTGCTGTTTTGACCTGTGTGGGGAATGGTACCTGGAGTGGGGAAGTACCACAGTGCTTACGTAAGTATAATTTCTATACTTAAAATTATTTTCTCATGTTCACTCTCTTAGCGCTCCTTTACAGAGACTACAGCTGTTCCTTAAAATTTTCAGATTTTGCTAGAATAGGAGCTTGTTAAAGCTCATTTCAAGGCATAATTAAAATTCAACAGAAAATCATATTTACGAGTGTAGCTACTTTTCCTGTCATCCAACTATTATGTTTTTTTCCTCCTCTGACTCTAAATATTAGGCTGAACTGCTTTGTTTGCAAACTTATTTTAAAAATATTACTCAAAGTAAAGTTCCTTTAAGATGAATTCTACCACTGGAAAAATATTGTCTACATCCAGTTTGTCTCAACTGAACACTCTCATTTACTCCCAAATTTCTTTCCAGAGTAAACCCGTGTCACTCTATATGTTCATTCAAATCAAGTTCTTATGATGGCATTTGTCATGATAATGATTGTTATTATACATCTAAAATGATTAGGGTAAGCATGGAGAAGAGAGATTATTATTAGTTTCTTGTGAGGTTATTTTACAACATATATTCAAGCAAGTGTCACTTCAAAATTAATTCGAAGGATGACAAAACAAAATAAAAGTCAGCATTGTGTTTTACACAAATTATTGTAGCACACGGTATGTGCAGTGCTCACTCAGAGGTGTCCAGTGCTGCCCTGTTCCTAGACTTCCCTCCCTTCACTGCATGGGGTAGAGGAGCACCCATCACCTGTCCTCATGACCTTGAAAGTTAAGCAGAGCTAACTAATGAAACCCCTTGGAACCCTCCAGTCTTCTCTCATTCACAGTGGAAACCATATTGCTTATAGGCTAGTAGGTTCTTTTTTTCTTCTTTTCTCCTGATCTCATTATATCCTCCTGTTCCCCAACACCTCAAAGTTGATGGCATGATGTCACACAAATTGTCCCTTAAAATTCTGATATATGCTAAGGATCATCTTAGGCCAGTGTGTTCTAAATAAGAATAGATATTCTATGGCTATTTCAGAACAGATAAGGACAAGATTTACAGAGATGAGTTTAAGATACAGTTTGTTTGATGTGACTGGGAAAATCTCAATCAAGAAGTTATCTTGATAGGATGTTTTATTTTCAGTTCTCTTAAAATGCAAATAATAATGAACTACCTACTGTTGAAATTGAATTATAACTATCCAAATATAATAGGACTAACTGTGTCCAAATTGCTTGACATATATTATTTCTAATACACAAAACAGAACTCCTAGCAAGTATGTTTACGCATGACATTTTAAATAATAATGACTTGGGCTCAGAGAGGGGAATCAAATTATAAGGACACTGTGTGACCCTGTCATCATTTCAGCTACATTGTTATATGGCCTAAGGTCGCACTGCAACTAAATGAGGTAGACTAAAGAGACAATGCTCTTATCCATTGAATAGCCAAATGCTTTCATTTTAGGTATTTTAGAAGGGAAAGTCTTTTCTGTTTATTTTTTTTCAAACTATGTCCTTTTATCTTAAAGTTTATGTCATTGCAAACTGAAGCCTTTGGAAAATAAACCCTGTGCCTTAAGCCTCTAAGCTTGACACCAATAGGTTGTTTGGTTTTAGTACATGGAAATCTACAGATAAAAAACAATGGAATAATGAGAAAGTAGGAGGGGGGTAGGGAGCAGGAGTGAGGAGTTTATGGGGTTGAGTCTTACTGGTTTTTTGTTGTTGTTGAATAAAGATAAGTTTCTGAGATGAGTGACTCAGCAGAAACATGCAAGACAAACTGTTGAGAAGAAATAACTTATAAAATAACTTAGCGATAGAAATGGTTGCTAACGTGAGATGCCCTTTGATAGTCTTCATTGAGGAATTAGCCACTGACTTCAAAATGTGCTAAAGACACAAACGTTAATAAGACAAAGACCCTGGCCTTTTGGGTTTGATGGTATATTGCTAGAAGTGCTTACAAGCCAACTAGCACAAAGATTTACAATATTTAGGAAATGTCAAATATTAAAACAAAACACAGTAAACAGATGTTTACCTGTTACTTCACTCTGAAAATTTCCCCTAAATTTATGTTGTTGAATATTTATTTCATAAGTACTTTTACTTTTCACTGTTTTAAGAAGAAAAAAAAAGTTCCTAAAAAAGAGGTTTGAAAATTCAGGTCCTCCCTGAGTCTTGAATTTCAGGAAAGAGCTTTCTTTGAACATTGAGCGTAAGACTAAAGTATTCTGTTTATAGGGTACTTACCCATTCCTATTTGCCTGGAGCATTCCTAGGCTAATCCTGTCGTCCTGGTAGAGATCCTACCCAGTTGGAGGTATCTTTCAGCCTCAAAATCATCTTTGGTTTGTATAATGTGCCAATTTAAGGGAGCATTTATACCAAAAAATATTCAGATGTTAATGTTTGTTTGTTGTATAGGGAAATAAGACTTCAGGTGCTACATTTGCAAATTTAAAAACCAAGTATACTTAAAAATCAATAAAATGGAGAACATAAGTTATGTATTTTTTATTACAATAAAAAATTTGGAAGCATATGACTTTTTTGTCTATGTTCTGCTCCAGCATCACTGGCCTTATTCTTCCTCCAACATGCTAGGCTTTGGCAATGTTGTTTCCTCTATCCGGAAGGCTCTCCCTTGGGATATCAACGTGGCTGACTGCTTTGTTTCCTCCGAATCTCCCTTCAGTGACAGACACCCTTATCACATTGGTTAAAACCTACCCCTATCTCTACATCTATCCCATCCACAAATACGCAGTCCAAATCTCCTTCTCCCACACCATTTCTCCACATAGGACTCACTGCCTCCCCACATACTACCTTTTTCACTTACTATGTTTATTTTTGTTTGTTTGTTTGTTCCCTCACAAATGCATAAACTCCACGGGAACAGGAATCTTAGTTTATTTACTGTTAAGTCCAAGTACCTGAAACTTAGAATAAGTTCTTTTAGTTGCTGGGAATTATACAATGAATGCAATGATCTATTCAATTTAGATCAAATAGTTTAGGAATTTCACCAAGACAATGTTTTCAATAGTTGTGGAAACTTGAGATTCCTTGGTTTTGTATAGATTTGGACTCGACTGGGCTTCTTTCGTCTTTGAAAACACACTCAAAAATCCCCCACAATACTTCAAAGAGGAAGACAACAAAATACTGGGATATGTGCTCTGAGTGTTCTACAGAGTACAACAGAACAAAGAAGCGTATCTGTTATATGCATATAAAAAGACAGAACAATCTGGAGAGAACCAGCCATAGACCACTATGAGCTGGTTCTTTCCAACAGAGCTTTCTGTGAATCATAGGCCTTTTCAGGAGGATCCTCCAACTCTGCAAGTGATTTGTACAACTATGTGGCTTGGTTCTGGTCAATACAAAACAACAACAAAAATACAAAAAATTCTATGGTTGCTTAGGTGGTCTCCTAGGTGGAGACTTCCTCAATCAGACTATTTTTAAACGTATCATGCTGAGTCATAAGTTCAATATATATCACATAGACAGAGCTAAAAAATTTTTTTGAGATACATTAATGTGAATCACCAGTCACTATAGTTCAATATTCCAGTTATTTTCATCATTTTTCTAAACTGTTACTCTGATGAGTCCTAAATGTTCACTATGATTGTCTTTTCATTTCTAGCAAAGTTTTGCGGTGACCCTGGCATTCCTGCCCAAGGAAAAAGAGAAGGCAAGAGCTTCATATACCAGTCAGAGGTTTCTTTTAGCTGCAATTCTCCCTTCATATTAGTGGGATCGAGCACCAGAATATGTCAGGCAGATGGCACTTGGAGTGGTTCGTCACCTCACTGCATAGGTAATATTAATTAAAGGTTGATTATTCTCAGTCATTTTGGAATTACTGGATACTAGTTACATTTAATAAACTAGGGTTGACTAAATATGAAAAATAAATGTAAAATACAGAGCAGTTAAAAGGCACTGAAAATGCATACTGTTAAGCCATATGATGTCATATTTACCATTTAAAACTTCCTGAAGAAATGCTCAAAATAATTTTCTTATTTATTAGTTAAAATGAGAAAGAAAATAAGCTCTCAGATTAATAGAAGTAAGTACTAGCTTTTTATAGTTAATGACTTTTATTCAAGTGACACTAAACTTGATCCAAAAGTTTTAAAAAGGTACACCGATTTCAAACTGACTCTAAGCACATTTCTGTAATTTTAAATTAAATGCCACATTTGGTAGAACAACCAAATAATCTTTCAGTCAAACTAGCCAACTCAATGACTACTAGTTCTACCTTTTTTACATCTGAATCTCCTATAGGCGTTCATGAAAAATGCAAATAACTAAGCCTTGTTTCTGGAAAAACTCTTGCTTCTTCAGGGGAATATTATGCTACCTCAGATTATAATTTAGCAAAGTCCCTGAGCAAATGTTTTATGCATGTGTTCTTCTTTTATATCCTTCATTTTCCCTTCCCTTTTTATCCACAGTCAGTTGGATGTCAAATGCTTTTATGTTAGAAGTGTTCAAAGTTCAAGAACTGCAAAACTCATGTAAAAGGCAGTGCACTTGGCTTCTTGCTTGAAGATTAACTTCCGCCCCTGCAGAGATGCTGTTAGATTTACACTCTTCACTATCACCCCCCGGTCCTTTCATTGAGCCTCAGATCACTCAAAATTGTTTTGTATGAAAGAAATATACATTAGATGTAATTATAAGTTTTAAAGAAATATTATGTTTATAATCTTTGTTTTAGAACCTACGCGTACCTCATGTGAAAATCCAGGAGTCCCAAGGCACGGGTCTCAGAACAATACATTCGGATTTCAAGTGAGTACATTAAATAAATATTTATATTTATTATAAAACGAGATCAAAAGGCTTCTTTGATTCATGCTCTTATAATCCTGTTGGCACAAACAGAAAACCATCATGCTTATATCTATATTCATAAACATATTTTTAAAAGAGTAAATGGCAGCAAAAGCATGAATGTAGAAGGAAATTAGGAGAAGAAAAATATGGTTTAAGAAAATTGTATAACCGATCATGAGGATAAAATAAAAGAAAAATTGAAGAAGCTGTGAGCATTAAAAAATCAATAGTAGTATATAATACAGGGGTGAGTAAGAATCAGTGAGCAGGTAAATGATTAAATTCTAAAGGATGATGTACAGGAATGAGGAAAAGGTAAGATAACAGAGGATAAAGAGCAAATATATAAAAATGTTTTTCAGGGGCACCTGGGTGGCTCAGTCGGTTAAGTGTCCGACTTCAGCTCAGGTCATGATCTCATGGTCTGTGAGTTCAAGCCCCGCGTCGGGCTCTGTGCTGACAGCTCAGAGCCTGGAGCGTGCTTCGAATTCTGTGTCTCCCTCTCTCTCTCTGCCCCTCCCCTGCTCATGCTTTGTCTCTCCTGCTCTCAAAAAAATAAATAAAACATTAAAAAATTTTTTTAAATGTAGTTTTTCAATAAAGCAATTACACTAAAATATGGTTCTCTTATAATACGTGTTAAATACTAAAATATTTTTAAATGTTTTCACTGCTTTGGGACAGGTCTGAGAAAATAATTTAACCTATTATTACACAACACAGAGCTGGTTTGTTACAGTGGAGTTCTTTTAGCCTGCCCAGTCGTGTGTGGCTGGCTTTCTTATTTTCTCTTTTTTCAGTTTAGATTTTATGTAGAGATTCAGCAAGTTTTCATTACAGGGGCCTAGCAAGAGCCAAAGTGCATACTGACTCCATAAGGAAATAACCAATATACATATTTCCTAATTGCCTTGTGTTGCAGGGTTTTCTAAATTGTACTATTTTGTGTGAAATGCAGTGGGAACCTGAGAAACATCCATTTCAAAAGGAAGTACTCATCAAAGGTGCCATATTTTTGTTGCTAAAAATAGTTTCCATTTATCAACAGTTCAGGCACAGTATGAACATTGATTTGATAGCATTTCCAATTCTTCCGGTTTGTGTCAGGCCTGTCTGCATAATGCAAAAGTGTAAAAAAAATGTGTCTCGGTCTCTACTATATTGGTGTTTTTAGAAAACTTTAGATGCATATCTTTATAAAAGGTTTTATCAATTGAATCTCAATCCTGATAAATGGACAACTAATTAAAGAACATTAGTTCTCATCATATAGATGAAGAAACTGGAACAGAACATGACTTAGCTTTAATCACAGAGCAAGTCAATGAAAATATCTTGAGAGAATACAGAATTTTGATGTTAGTGTCTGTGTACTAAATCAGGTGATTTCTGAAGAGTATGAATCCATTCTAATAAATACCCTTTGAAATAATGAGAGTAGAAATGAGTAAGAATGAGTTTAGTATAGCCATCTAATGAAATGAATAGAATCATCAACTTTACATTGTAAGTATTCTACTATAATCATTGAAAATTGTTATCCTAAAGTTAACCCAACCCTTAATTCATATTATTTGACTAATAAACATACATTGGATTATCATATTCTACTTAGATAAATATGAATAGACTAGATTTTTAAAATAATAAATTCTCTACATAATTAATATTTATAAAAATTACAAATGACACACTGAGTATGTTAAATTAGGGACATCAACTTTCTTACATGCATGTGACTGGTGTGTGTGTATGTTTGTGTTATGTATGTGTGTGTGTGTGTGTGTGTGTGCGTGTATTATATAAATATATTTACTAAATCGGTATAAAGCCAATGGAAATTTTAAAAGCTTATATAGTTCTCACTAATATTAATTTATTGATAGATTCCAAATGGAATCCTAGAAAAGTCATCTTCATGAGTTGAGAAAAGCTCTCACTTGTAAGTTAACAGAAGCTATTTTGAGCTAGCTCAAAAGAACTATAAGCCATCCACATGTATGTCAAAGACCCCAAGAAAATTCTGGTGATTTATTTATAATAAACTCTGAACAAAAATTAATTAGAGAATTTGTTTAATTCTAGTTATATTACATATTTGGTATAAATATTTGTGAATTTGACAAAACTAGTTATTACATGTTTTAGTGACATAAAGAAAATCTTTAAATAATTTTTATTTCTCTGGTATCTGGTTAACACCTAAAGCAGTATTTATGATGACTTCAGAAAAGTTTACAGGAATAAGGAGAAAAGTCTTACAAGTAAAAAAAAAAAAAGACTATGTAATCAAACATGTTTCTTGTATCTTATGAGTATCAAGTCTTTTCTTTTAGCATTTCTATGTTAATTTTGAGAGACATAGAGACAGAACGTGAGCAAGGGAAGGGCAGAGACAGAGGGAGATACAGAATCTGAAGCAGGCTCCCGGCTCTGAGCCGGCAGCACAGAGCCCGACACGGGGCTTGAACTCACAGGCTGTGAGATCATGACCTGAGCTGAAGTCGGCCGCTTAACTGACTGAGCCACCCAGGCACCCCTATGAGTATCAAGTCTTAATGAAGTAGCCTAAATGTACTCCTCAAAGAATAAATAGGGATTTAGTTTCATGCTATGTACAGTATAGAAGGGATATCCCTGTATTTAAAGAAACTATAGACATGTTAAATCTTTATTTTTTATTTATTTAAAAAATTTTTTAACATTTATTTATTTTTGAGAGAGAGAGAGAGAGAGAGAACAACTCAGGGAGGGGCAGAGAGAGAAGGAATATGATGGAGCAGGCTTCAGACTCAGCTGTCAGCACAGAGCCCAACACGGGGTCCGAACTCACAAACCATGAGATTATGACCTTAGCTGAAGTCAGACGTTTAACCAACTGAGCCACCCAGGCGCCCCAACATGTTAAATCTTTTTAAGTTAGCTAATCAGCTGATTTTGTAAAATTAAATTATGAGTCCCCATTCCTTCAGTTGATCTAATATTTTCAAGAGCTCTTGGTGTGCAAGCGTGAGTAACACAGTTCCCTAACCCAGAGAAGCTAACCTCTGGAGTGTGGGTGACTTTATAGGATAGGTTATAACACTGCTAACTCTGAAAGTTGCTAAGGAAGGACATAAAAGAAAGTTCTCCTAATCTGTTGCTACAGGGAAGCCTTTCTAGAAATGTTGGGCCTCTCCCAGATCTACCCAGTCGGAACTCTCAAGGGAGGCTCAGCTATCTGTGTTCTGGAAAGTCCTCCTGCTTCTGATATCTGCTAAAATCTGAGAACCAAACCTGTAGAAAAGATACTGAGGACTAAAACAGGATATAAAAGTGGAGAAAGACAGAAGGGGGCAGTTTGTGAAAGATTTAGGAGGTAAAATTATCAGTATTTGGAGATAGATTGAATGGGGGGAGATTTAGACTTATGAGTGGAAGGTGGCAGCATTAACTGAGTTCGAGCCTAAAAGTAGGCTTGCTAGTGTGATGGAGGTGTAGGTTTTGTAAACCCAATTCGACTAAAGAACAAATGCAGAATCTACCTGCTCAATCATGTAATCTAGTCCATGTAAGAAATGGATGCTAAGCATCTGACTTTGTTTGGCTCAGATCATGTTCTCACTGTTTGTGAATTGGTATCTGGCATTGGGCTCTCTGCTGTCAGAACAGAGTCCACTTCAGATCCTCTGTCTCCCCCTCTCCCACCACCTACCCTCCCCTGCTCTCTCTTTCTCTGTCTCAAAAATAAAGAAACATTAAAGAAAGAAAGACTAGTCCATGCAGCACTATACTGCACAACTTCAGAGTACGCGAACTGCACTCTCTGTAACACAATTTGAAGGATTTCGTTTACGTTGAATACAGGATGAACGGTGCTCCCTGGAGTTGAACAGTGGAGTGGCCCTGGACAGAATGGGTCCTTGAGGTCTCTTCAAGGCTATCGTGAGGCTGTGTTGGAAGAGACAATGTAAGATAACTGAAAGAATAAAGGTTGCTCTTAGAGAGTGACCACTGGAATTAAATCTTCTTGATAACATCATTCTGGGTTATAATGAGAATGTGAGAAATGGTAGCATTTAGTTGGTCTCGAGGTCCAAATGGAATCTTGGATCAAATTATGTCACCTTAAGTTTAGCCGCATGTTGTTTTAGCAGGTGCAGGTAGGAACTACCAGGGAAGAAAGGAAACAGGGTATTTGTGAAGAGCACTGTGAGGATGACCTGTCACTCTCAGACTCCAGTTGCTGGGGAAGGCCGAAGTGGCAGCCGCTAAATACTCCTCCCCTTGTCTTCCAGCTGTAGTCATTTAATAAATCTTGATGATTTTTTCCTGTAATGCAGTTTGAGCTAACAACGTCCTTCCCAGGTCTACTCCCACATGTTCAGTTTTTAGCCATTCAAATCGAATCCAGTAGGGCTGGCCTCATGATTAAATTACCGCTTGCCATTCTTTTTGCTGAGTAGTTTCTTTCTGAAGTGGCTAATTTAATTTTCCAAAGATATTTTCAACACTAATTTTCCTTGCTCTGAGAGCTTTAGCAACTTTATGTTTTCATTAAAAAATATTTTTTAAATGCCATAGCCTGCCATTTGAGACTTCTCAGAAATGGATTCTTACTTATGTCTTTGACTTAATAATTAGAGCTAGAATTTATTTAAAACCTATGTGCTATCCCTGCATGGAGTAGATTACATGGCCTATTTCATTTAATTCTTAAAACAAATCTCAAGACAAATAATATTACCATCTTTATTTATAGATGAAGTCTCAAAAGAGGAAATATACCTTATTCAAGCAAGATCAGATACAGAGTTAAAGTCACATACACATTATTCTGGGGTCTGTTTTCTTTCTTTTTTTTTTTTAATTTACTCATTTATTTTTTGCTGTATCTCACTACTTCCCACTTTACCTCCCCTCACCTTCCCAGCGCACAGTGGGAACTATCCATGCCAATCAATCAAATGTACTTTCTTTTCTCCTAAACTATATGATGTATATTTTAACCTTTCTCCATTTTCTCATCATGCTCTTTTCTTTTCTACTTTTACATCAGTGGTTCTCAAACTTTATTGTTCATTAAAATCATCGGGAGGACTTATTAAAATGCAGATTGTTGATTGCCTACCCAGAGCTTCTGACTTAGTGGGTCTGGGGTAAGGTCCCAGAATTTGCATTTCTAATAAATTCCTAGTGATGCTGAGGTACTGATCTGGGGACCACACTTTGAGAACCATGTTCTATGTATTTAGCTAACTTTCAGATCCTGAAAGCAATGCAAACTGCATGTCTCCTGGTGTATATTTGTTACAATCACAACCTTCAGTAAACACTTTTGCATCTAATCTCATGTTGCATTTTCTGTCTTCCACATTCATTTGCCTCTTACATTGTTAGTTATCTTTATTTCCTTTTCTGAGTTCATCCATATTTATTTATCTGTATTTAACTGTCTGTCTTGTAGTCATATGTAGCTTATTGGCCTTTTAATATCTTGTATATTTTCTTTAAACTATCATGGAAAACTGTTCAGCAGCTATGCATGCATTGGGTACTCAAATGTTTGATGGTGATATATACACAAAGAGATGTAAATTTTTCCTTATTTTTGATTTCCCCCCAATTTTATTTTAAATCAGTTTTAAATATATTTTCCTTCCAGCTCCCACCATGCAGAAATTCTTTTGAAAGCATTTATTCATCCAAGGTTTTTTCTATTTGTTGGCATATTTGAAGTGACATTGGTATGTTTGTGTTTTTTTCTCTGAAATCTGCTATAGGTAGGAAGTGTTGTGCAGTTCCATTGCAAAAAAGGACATCTTCTTCAAGGGTCTACAACACGTACTTGCCTTCCCGACCTCACATGGAGTGGAGTTCAGCCTGAGTGCATACGTAAGTATTGTGGCTAAGAAGTTATACTTATCACAGATCAGAATTTATATAACAAGTGGGAAATAAATCTGTATCTATACAAAAGATGTAATACATGATTTTTTTTAGATTATGATAGAACATAACTTATGTAGATAACTTTATGACTAAATCATGACCCCGATGCCAATTAAGAAGCATTCTTTTCTAGAGAAGTCAGAAGGCATGAGGCACAGTTTTGTTCCTTTTGCAAACATCTTTGATTGTGTTCAGCGTATTATTAGTGTTCAATGCATAGATATGCACCTATGAATCTGAAGCGCATTGAGATACAGGAGGCTTCAACGTAGCGGCTCCTAATCTATCACTTCTGAAACTCTCTGAGAATGACAAAAGACAGAAACATCTATGGAAGGAAATACGCATGAACATCTTGACCAACAATTTGAATACTATTTCAGGCTTTTCCAGAGCTTCTAAATACGCACTGACCCTAAGTTGAGAGCACTTGTTGTAGAGATTAAAGAACAAAGCCCAAGGTCATGAAGCTGTCTTTTCTGACTTGCAATAAGAAATAAATTTCAGCTGGTGAATTACTTATCTCTTTCCCTCCCACTTTCTCTTTTTTATGTCCTTTCTGATCTTTTAAAATCATGAGCCTCTCAGGGAAAAACAGTAAAGAGTTAGCAGGAGTAGAAATATTCATCGGATGGTGTCCAGCTTTTAGGACTTGCTATAGTCAAAATAAGTCTTGTGAACTCATTCCAGCCCTGTTCAGAACCACTCGATTGATCCTGGGAGCCCCTGTGGACCAGCGATTACTGAAAAGTAGCAGAACATTCCACTGAGAAGTCATGTCAAATGCCTGTTGGCTGAACTTTAAATATGGCAGAACTCCTTAACAGAGAATTCAGTAGAGTACCTAGTTTAGACCTGTGTGAGATCTAACTAGGTGTTTCTTAGTAAACCAAAGTTCTTTGATGACTTCAGTAAGAGATATGATGATTTAAGCAAAGCAGTTACTGAAAGTATCTCAAACTGCCACTATGCGCATAATGTGAGGATTAAGAATGTAGGAGAGACAGACTATCTGTGTTTATCTATCGCAATATTTCCCCCAAATGTATTAAATGTCAATAACTGAATTATATTAAATAAAAAACATGTAACACACTGTTTATCACACAATATTTAAAAATGTTAGGTCTTATTTACAGTTTTGTGAATCTCCATTGGGAAAGAAGTGGAAATTTGTTTTTCCAAACAAATTTGTCCACTGAACATTTTTTCAGAGACAAACTTTTAAGTTTTAAGTATCCATATCCATGACCAAATCATCAGAAATGCTGTCTGGTTTAGGGAGAAAATTCCATGTAGCATCTATCTCTGAGAAAATGAATGCTATTTGTAAGACATGAAACAGGTAAGCTGGGGGCAGAGCCAGGAAATGGCATACCAATAGGTAAAACAGGACTAAGGTAGGGAATCAAGAGTGGGAGGAAGCCTGGGGAAAAGGAGACAAAAATTAAAAGAATGAAAACACTGCTACTTATGGACCCAAAATATGACCAGAAAATTTCACATGTAAAAAATTATCAAATTATACTTTCTACATCAGGAAGTATTAATGTCAGAATGACATACTGAGCTGTGGTTGTATTTAACTTTAGAAAATGTTTTTAAATTTTTAAATAAATTTAAAAAATAATAAAATAAGATTCAATAACTGGTATAGAAAATCTGAGTTTCACAAACTTTGACAGATATCTTCCTATTGGACCTCTTAGATCCTTTAAAATGCTAATGTTTAGGGGCACTTGAGTGGCTCAGACAGTTAGGTGTCCAACTCTTGATTTCATCTCAGGTCATGATCTCATGGTTCGTGAGCTTGAGCCCTGCATCAGGCTCTGCACTGATGGTGGGGGGCTTGCTTGGGATTCTCTCTCTCACCTCACTCTCTGTCACTACCCCCATTATTCTCTCTCTCAAAATAAATAAGTAAACTTAAAAAAAAACTTTTTAAGAAAGTAAAATAAAATACTAATGTTTATTGTGACTCTCGAGAATAGTAATATAGTACACATATACTAGTACACATATACTTAATTATCCTCAGTACGTTTCCCCTCCCCTCCCCCAGCTTACATTATAACAGCTACCAGTGTTCCACAGGTGATTGCTGAGGACATGCTAGTCTATGAAATTGATATGTATATTGACATTGATATATCTTCCTTGATTAATTAGAATAACTGTGCAAACAACATGATTTTATATAAAATCATTGACATGCCTCTAATATATACTATGACTCTCGTCTCAAAATTTTCTGAGCATGTCTATAAAAAATGAACACTTTTTTCTTAATATAGCCCACAGTTGTAAACAACCGGAAACACCTGCTCATGCAAATGTAGTAGGAATGGACCTTCCATCTCATGGCTATACACTCATTTATACCTGCCAGCCTGGCTTCTTCTTAGCAGGTGGAACAGAACATAGAGTGTGTCGGTCTGATAACACCTGGACTGGAAAAGTTCCTGTTTGTGAAGGTAAGTTTTCATTATGGAAGTTTTTAACAGAAGCCGTTATACTATTTCAGCCTTCCTAAAATGCAAGAGACAAACACTCAACTCAGATTAGCTTAGGAACAAGGGAAGTATGTCAGCCAACTCCAAAGGTAGGCACTTCTGGATCAGAGGCATAGAAATATTATTGAGGTCATTTTATAGTTCCTTTTCCACATTCTTCTTTCTCTTCTTCATTCCCTCTTCTAGTTATCTAATCTTGGCAGGTGTATTAGTTTTCTGCTGTAATAAAGTACCACAAGTTGGATAACTGAAGAGAGCAGAAATTTATTCTCTCACAGTTCTGGAGGCCAGAAGCCCCAAATCAAGGTGTTGGTAGAACCACGCGCCCTTTGAAGTCCTTAGGGGAAAGTCATGCTTTAGCTCATGCTAGTTTCTGGCAGCTTCTGGCGATCTGTGGCATTCCTTGGTTCATAGGTTGCCTCACACCAATTTCTACCTCCATCTTCGTGTGGCTTCCTTTCCTATATATCTCCGAATGTCCTCTCCTCTTCTTAAAAAGATGCCAATCACTGAATTTCAGGATTACTTCACCTCAGGTTCCTCAATTAGTTACATCTTCAAAGTCCCTGTTTCCAAATAAGGCCATATTTTGAGATTATTGGTCAACATGAATTTTGGGGGCACGATATTCAACCTACCACTGTAGAGAAAATTGCTGCCAGTATCGCCAGGTTCATACAAAGAGGTTTTGCCAAAGCTTCTTGGTCAGGAAAGCACTATTCTGGAGTATGATCGTCAGTTTTAAATGGAGCCTGCCTCCAAATCTGTCATTCAGCCAGGGTGATACAGTATTTTGACCAGGTCTAAGTGAAGTGTCTATTCCTCTCGTGCTTGATCAGGACAATCCCCATCTGAATAAGATGTAGTGAGTGCACCAGAGACAAAGTGTTATGTGTCCCGAACAAGGAATACAGCAAAGTTTTTCTAGAATTCTTGATAAGGTCATCAATAAATTCCTTTCCCCAGTTTTGTTTTGTTTTTTTTTGAGCCCTTCTAATTCCTCTTCTCTTGTCGCATTCACACATATTAACGACCTTCTCCTCTTTGAAATGTTTTCACTCTCTTAGCAAGAACACTTCTTGGTTTGTTTTAAATTTTTCATGAGATTGAAAGATTAAAAGCCCATTTAAATCCAACAGCATTTCAATAACATTTTTATCTATCCACTTTGCTGTTTATCATCACTACCATGGTAAGCTAACTCAGCATATCTCTCCTGGGACTACTGAACAGCCTTACTTCCCTTAAAGCCTTTTAAAGACATTATATTGTTCTTGGGAAAAAGATGACCCTTGACACAGTCTACACTGCCAGGATAGGAAGGTCATAGCTCCTATAACTTTACAGGTGCATCCAGCAACACACGTGATTTCCTTACTTTGAACTACCTTTGATTTGTCTTAAAACTTTAGTATTAACTCTTTAGTTTTGAGTCTAGCAAATTTCTTAAAACACCATGGGCCACCTTAACAAATTCTGATTTTTAAACACATACCCTACCAAATTATCTATGCCTTCTTGCAACAGCAGCATACCCTTAGCCTTCAGCTACTATGCTGTGATCAACTGTTTGCATGTTGGTTTACGACTTTAAAATAAGAAAGAGAATCTTAAAATGATAAAGCAGCACTAATCTTTCCCTTGTCCCACTGGACTATAATGGGGTAATTATTGAAGTTCTTAGAGTTGTTAGCTGCACAACAAAAGTGTTGAGAGGGTACTGAGATGTTAGGATGAATAGGACGTTTTGGAGAAAATTATATGATATACCAGAGAATAAAATGGATAATACATCACGGTGTGCATTATTAAGTATATTAATTTCTGTAAACCTTTTAATTTTTTTTTTGTAGCTGGTTCCAAAATATTGGTGAAAGATCCGAGACCTGCACTGGGAACACCCAGCCCGAAGCTAAGTGGTTAGTCATTTCAGTAGTTTTTCTATAAGTCGTGATTTCTAAAAGTCATCTACTATTTTCTTGACAAAGTGAACATTATTTAGAATATATAAAAATATATTCAGTATGGGAGAACTATGAATTTGACTACTTGAGTTGAAAATTTATATTTTAAGATGTTGACTTTCAAGGAGTATAATACTGAGACATGCTAATATTCCAAAAATAATGTTTATAGTTTTCTCTAGAAAATATCCCTTCAGGAGTATCTGAAAATGACTATACTCTGATGGCAATATAGTTTTTAATTTTTTATGCTTATTTATTTTTGAGAGAGAGAGAGAGAGAGAGAATGCATGCTTCAATGGGGGAAGGTCAGAAAGAGATGAAGATACAGAATCTGAAGCAGGCTCCAGGCTCTGAGCTGTTAGCACAGAGCCCAATGCAGGTCTAGAGCTCACCAGCCATGAGATCATGACCTGAGCTAAAGTCAGTCGCTTAAACAACTGAGCCACCCAGGTGCCCCGGCAATGCTTTATTTAAAACATTAAAACAAAAAATGAGATAAATGAGATGTTTTATATAATTTTTAAATATAGATTTTTAAAAAAGGAACCAGATACACTTGGTACCAGAGTAAAAGTTCAGCAAAATCTTCAATTTTTTTCAATTATTGATTTAAAAAACAAAATTTTAATTTAGTCATTAAATACGTGGGCTTTTAAGTCCTACAACCTTAATGTAATTACCATGTTATACACCCCCTATGCCAAGACTTTGGAAAAGCTATACATTTGAGCCTACATTTCTTTATGCAAAAGAAAGAATAATTAAATATAAACGAACCTCATGAAAAGGAAGTGTGAAGCACTTAGCCCATAGTAAGACTTCAGTATACGAGAGCTGCTTTTTTAATATTAGTTTGTATTTTATTTACATGATATATAGCAAAACTACAAATAAAATTAAAGACAGCATTTAATCTATAAATTGGAGACAGATTTGATATAATTATATTAAGCCAGAAACAGTGTTAGTTCTAATTTTAGTTGCATTTAGAAGTTCTCAACATACATGTTATAAAACTGGAGTACCTACAAAAAAAATCAGCCTGAAACACTGATTTATTCAATGTGCAGTGGAAATAGGCTGAATGCCACTAAGGCAATCAAAGAATATGTCAACATAAGAGAGTAAGTTTAGCAACGGAGTAAGAAAACCTCAGTAGTCAATCCAGAATTTTCCAAGGGAGATGGTTTATCTAGTAGCAGATAGGTATTTTGAATAATAACTCTAGTACATCAAATGTACAAGTGGGCTATCCCAGGCAAAACATGACTATGATCCCCAATAAATAAATCAGGCAGGCAGAAAAAAATAAAAAAGAATATGGAAGAAAAACACAATTACCTTGACCCAATATTCATGCATAAAGATTTCTGTATCAAACAATTATAGAATATATATCTTATTCAAAGGCACATGGGATAGGTGTAACAACTGATTAATTTTTAAATAATACATTTCAAAGCAAAATTAGCCTTCGGGCCCTGGTATATGACCATGATGCAACTAAAAGCTAATAAGAAAATAGGTCATTTGAAAAATATCTGAATATTTGGAATTAAAACCAAAATCAATATTTATGAATAATTCCTAAATTAAAGAAGAAATTTAAAATATATATAACCCTAGAACTTAGGTATATTGAAAAATCTAAATATCAAAACTTATATATTAAGTTGTGAGGGGAATTTATAGCTTTATATTCTTACATTAGAAAAGAAGAAAGCCTCAGAATTAATGAATTAAGTATCCCTGTTAAGAAGATATATAAATTATAATGTGGTAGCCAAAAGAAAGTAGAAAATCAATGTTATAATAAAAATGAACAAACAAAACTTCCCCGAGAGATACAATAGAAGAAACAGAGCCAAAGGTAGTACTTTGGGGGGAAAAAAGTGGAAAATTTCTGGTAAGATTGATCACAAAAGAAAGAAATATTAAGTAGTATAACAAAATGAAATGTGAACAGAACTACCTAAGAGTTGATTAGATGAATTATAAGTATATTAATGAAAAACTATCAACAACAGTCAACTTTAAATAAATGGACAAATTACTAGAAAAGTATATCTTACCATACCTAACAAAAGAAAACTTGAATGATCCTATAAAACTAAAGTAGGAGTCTAAAACTGTTTCCACAGAGAAAAAAACAGGTCCTTATGGCTCTACTGATGAGTTCCACCAAATTTTAAAGGAACAGAACAGATCATCCCATTTTGTAAAATCTCTTCGAGTCAAGAAAACTCATTCTGTGTCCAACATAACACTAATAACTCAGAAAGAGGTTATACAAAAGGGAAAATGACAAACTCATTTGACTCAAATATAGAGATGAAAATATCCTACATAATCTTTGCAAATCAAATCTAAAATTATAAAATCTAACAGAATAGCCAAAGATGACACATCAGAACCAAACTGGGCTCGTGATAGATATGCAAGGACATTTTATGTTAAATAATCCTTAAAAGTAATCTATGACATTAAGAGATTAAAATGCAACCAGTTTTGATCAGTGCAATACCTACACAGAAAATAATTGATAAAATCAACACCTTTTTATAATTTTAAAAGACGCTTAATAAATTGGAAAAGGAAAGGGATTTCTTTAACCTGAGTAAAAATATCTATAAAACTTCAAAGTGAATGTTATCTTAAATGGAAAAACATTAGAAACATTTAATTGAAAATCATGGGGCACTGTGATTAGAATACTCCAAAATAACAGGAATGAGATTTGGGAATTGTATCAGAGTCAGAAGCATGATACTGCATTTAGCAATGCTATGAAGCCTGTGAGGTAAAGTTTAAATTCAAATGTCTTGAAAGAAAGGATCATGACATCTTAGTCCTTTTTTCATCGATATCCACATCAATGATAGTGGGGTGACATTTTAGAGTTTACAAAGAACTTCCAAATACACATTCATATTTAAATCTCAAAATAGACTAAACAATAGAAAGAAGTTTTATCATTCTCATTGTACATGGGAACATAAATGACCAAATAGCATCTGCTTTGTCCAACTTGAGTTACATTTCTCAAAAAGTAGAGAGTAGAAGTGGCATGGTGGAGCCAGCAGGTGGAGGCTTAACACAGATAATTCCGTGCATTCTTCCGAACTTTGCATTCAGTGATGTCATGCTGGTGGTAGGTTGAAATCTGTTACTATGGAAGTATATACACTGAGGAAATCAGCAAATAGTGCATATCAGGTGTTTTTGTTTGTTTTGTTTTGTTTTGTTTTGTTTTGTTTTGTTTTTCTGGAGCCCCAGTTATTAAACATTTACTGCCACATCAAAGACTAAACCTGATGAATTTACTTTGCTGCTCCTACTACCTACTTCATTCCATTGATATTTTCTCCAGCCACTGAAGTGCCAGAGTCCGTTCTGAGGGAGGCCAGCTTCTGCTTTAGGAATTCCTGCTGGTCCAGGGTTTCCTGCGTGAGGGCTGGTCTAGGACAAACGACGCGGAGCCAGTCTCGTATCAGGACTGCCCGAAATTTATTATTCTTTTAGGGTTTTAATAGCTTTTTTCTAAGCACAGCAAGTATACGTTTTGTAAAGATAGACAGGATGAGATCATTCCAACTTCTCAAGGTTCCCAGTAAAAAAACTGACTAAAATGACCTTCACACTTCATAGGACTACAAAGGATACTTGTTTTTTAGATTGCATAGAAGGTTTAAACAATCAGTATATGAGGGAAAAAATAGCTCACAAGGAGTCAAAGCATAACTAATGGATACATTCTGGTAAATATTATGGGTTGAAAGAATAAGAACAAAGTATACAGATATCAGTTAAAGGCTCTGGCTACAGTTGAAAGATTATATGAAAAACATGTTACTCCCTAAGATTATTTATTATCTACTGACCATTAATAGTATCTTAACCCAAAGTCTGTAACAATTACCACATTCCTGAGGGTCGGATTGCACTCTTGAGTATAGGGAGAAAAGATTAAGAATTATATTTTATGTCATTACTATTGAATGATTTTCTTTTTATTTCTACAATAATCAACACTATATGTCTCTAAGGCTTATAACACTAAATAAACAGGTCAGAACCTATTCCGGCTGGGGGTGGGGGGGCACTGGAGCCCTATTATTCACCCTGCAGCTACCACAGCAGGGGCTTTTCTTGAGAGTTCTTCTTAGACCCAGGTTAATGATATTTCTTAGGCCCTGCACAGATTCTCCTGCTAGCCCCATAGCTACTGTGCCTGTCTTAGGTTGTCCCCCTTCTGAGGGCTCTTACCCGTCACTGGCTAACAGCCATCCTCTGGGGTCAAACAGGGCAACTTGGATTGGAAATCATAGCTCCATGGCTTCCCTGCCCAGCACCGGCCTGTAGACACCCTTGCCTTCCAGCAGGGTCCAGGCTCTGGGCAATTGGATTTTGAACCTTAGGTCTGGGCATCGCCATCAGGGCTATTGTCTTCTGTCCCCAGCACTGAGGTCCCCTTTCATCTCCTTCAACCAACACTATTTCCACTAAACACCATGGATAAGATCGTCAGGTATAAGAGATTTTCTTTAAAGGTTCAGAGAGAGCAAAGGTAATCACAGTCCAGTCCAGATGGAAATAGATGTAGAGACAATCACATTTACTTAAAGAGCACCTACTGTTTTCTAGGCACTGCCATTGGAGTATCTTTCTCCTTTGCTCCTGCTCTTACCTCTACTAGGTAAGATCCTATTTTCTCCAAATTCCAGGTCTTTCTAGCGCAGGCCAGTATAACTTATGACTCCTCCTATACACTCGTTTTAGGTACACTTTTTTTTTTCTCCCTAAAGCTTTAACGTGCTTTCCAAATCTAGGGCTTTTTACAGACACTGTATCAAAGTTTTAGGTAAGACTCCTGTATACATACAGAGCACAGCCTCTCCCTAGAGCATACATAGCTGTGTAGTTTGAGGTTTGAGAAGGGAGTGCCACAAAGTCACCCGACTTTGCAAATATCACAAAGCCAAAACTGTGGATTATTCCTTATATTACTGTATGTCTGCTAAATATACATTTTATTAACAATTACGTAGTGAGTTCTAAGATCCACAGTTTTCCTGGTTCATCTGAATAACAGCTGCAGCAGCAGTAGTAGTAATGGCAGCAAGCTAACACTCGGCTAAACACTTTATATTCCTTATCTCATTTAATCTTCCTCACAACTCTAAGCCAACCTCCTTTTAATTAGGAGGAAACACAGGTTTCGAGAGTTAAGGCATTTATGCAAAACCACACTTTTGTTTATAAATTGCAGAGGAGAGACTTAAATATAACAATCCAACTCTAGTGCTTGCAGTTCTAAACTTTCAGCTATTTTACTTTTGAATTATCATAGAAAAAAATCATTTTGGTTGAATATTCAGTAAAACCTCAATTCTTGATTGTACATTTTGTGTGTTTTATGTCTACAGTAGTTTTGTTATTTTCATTTGCTGACTAGAATTCAGGGAATGTAACCCCAGTGATCTGGGTTGTAAGAAGTGTGATGCGTGCAGAGAAGAGCAGGTGATGAATTGTCAATAACTTGTTAGGAAAAAAAAGGCTTTTCCCTATTCTGTTATTTACTCACTTGCATGAATCAGCATGGCTCCCTAGAATGGCTGCTTTTGGGGGATGTGCTTTGTTGTGATGTATAGGATTAATGGAAGCTTCTCTCAGCCTATTTTCAGGAACTGAGTAGACTTTGCCATACTGGACTTATATAACTACACGTTAAATAACCAATTTGTATAAATATAATGCCTTGTTTGATATATCTAAAATTAAGAGCATTTCTTATTTAGGTGAAAGTTTCATAACATTTAGAACGTTATTTGATTCTACCAGAATTTCTCTCTCTCTCTCTCCCCTGAGAACTGGACAATTCTAGTGACAATTCTTTTATTTCTAAAAATACCTATAAATTCAAAGCTGTCAATATGGCGGACCCCTGTTCTTCCTCAGGAGCATCTATTATTGGAATAACTGAACTCCGTATTCTGTAAGGGGACAAAGGAGCCTCCCTCCTGACAGTCTTTCAGGGCTATTCTGCAAGAAGGGGTTTTAACTCTATGCTCTTCCTCCAATAAATCTATTCACACTGCCAGGAGAAAACCAGACCTCTTGGAACTTGTATGTAGACTGATTTGGCTCAGTAAAATCACTTTATCTTCCTTTTGAAAAAAAATATGTTACTAATGGAAACCAAATATAAGTAAATTTGGTGTTTAGCTGTTTCTGACTATAAGTGTTATGTCTTTAATTGGTGTCGTCTATCTTGAATTGATGACTCATATATGAGTACAAAACATTTTGGTTTATTCCCAAAAACTTGAAAAAAATATATGAAGAATTCACTTTATAATATACACTTCACATTATTGTCTGTTTAGCAAAATATTATTATTCAATAAACTAATACTCACTAACCCACTATTTAATGTTTATATTTACAGGACACCATGAAATAAATGTGTATTTAATCTATTTACAGTTCCTGATGACGTGTTTGCCCAAAATTACATATGGAAAGGCTCTTACAATTTCAAAGGAAGGAAACAACCCATGACCTTGACAGTTACTAGTTTCAACGCTTCCACTGGAAGAGTCAATGCAACACTCAGCAATAGCAACATGGAACTGCTACTTTCAGGTATCACAGCAAAGAAGAGCAAACAATGCCACCTCCATTATTTCATCGTTTTTATTAGTGATTTTATACTGTGAAATAGTTCTTAAATTTTAATGACATTCCTAATTTATTCAGAAACAAAACTTTCCAATGTTTGGATTGATACAAGAGTATTACTACACAAATGTAAAACTCTGATTCTGAAATAAGCTCACACATGCATATGTTTTTTTATTCAAGTTAGTTAACATGCAGTATAGTCTTGGCTTCAGGAGTAGAACCCAGTGATTCTTCTCTTACATATTACACTGAGTGTTCATCCTAAAAAGTGCCCTCCTTAATGCCCATCACACATTTAACCCACCACCTCCTCCCAGCAACCCTCAGTCTGTTCTCTGTATTTAAGAGTCTCTTACGGTTTAAAGCCCTTTTTGTTTTTATCTTATTTTTCCTTCCCTTCCCCTATGTTCATCTGTTGAGTTTCTCACATTCCATATATGAGTGAAATTACATTATATCTGTCTTTCTCTGAATGACTTATTTTGCTTAGCATAATACCCTTCAGTTCCATCCACATTGTTTCAAATAGCAAGATTTCATTCTTTTCCATAGCCAAATAGTATTCCATTGTATATTTGTACCACATCTACTTTATCCATTCCTCAGTTGATGGACATTTGGATTCTTCCGTAATTTGGCTATTGTTGATAGTGCTGCTATAAATATTGGGGTGCATGTGCTCCTTTAAATCAGCAGTCCTGTAGCCTTTGGATAAGTTCTTAGTAGTGTAATCCTGGGTCATGGGGTAGATCTATTTTTTATTTTTTGAGGAACCTCCACATTATTTTCCAGAGTGGCTGCACCAGTTTGCATTGCCACCAACAGTACAAAATGGTTCCCTTTTCTCCATATCCTCACCAACATCCGTTGTTTCCTGAGTTGCTAATTTAGCCAATCTGACCATTATGAGGTGGTATCTCATTGTGGGTTTGGTTTGTATTTCCCTGATGATGAGTGATGTTGAGCATCTTTCATGTGTCTATTTGCCATCTGGGTGTCTTCTTTTGATAAGTGTCTATTCATGTTTCTGCCCGTTTCTTCACTGATTATTTGTTTTTATGTGTTAAATTTGGTAAGTTCTTTATAGATTTTGGATACTAACCCTATATCAGATATGTCATTTGCAAATATCTTCTGTCATTCTGTTGTTTGTTTTTTAGTTTTTTTGGTCCCAATAGTTCATTATTGTTTTTAGTTCCCTTGCCTTCAGTGATGTGTCTAGTAAGAGGTTACTGCACCTGAGGTCGAAGAGGTTGCTGCCTGTTTTCTCCTGTAGGATTTTGATGGTTTCCTGTCACACATTTAGGTCTTACATCCATCTTGAATTTATTTTTGTGTATGGTGTAAAACACTGTCCAATTTCATTCTTCCGTATGTTGCTGTCCAGTACTCCCAGCACCATTTGCTAAAGAGACATTTTTTTTTTTCCATTAGATACTCTTTCCTGCTTTGTCGAAGACTAGTTGACAATATATTTGTGGGTCCATTTCTGGGTTTTCTATTCTGTTCCATTGATTTCTGTGTCTGTTTTTGTGCCACTACCATACTGTCTTAATGATTACAGCTTTGTAATATAGGTTGAAGTCCGGGATTATGATGCCTCAGATCTGGTTTTCTTTTTCAACATTACTTTGGCTGTTTGATGTCTTTTGTGGTTCCATAAAATTTTACGATTGTTTGTTCTAGCTCTGTGAAAAATTCTAGTATTATTTTGGTAAAAATTGCATTGAATGCATAGATTTCTTTGGGTAGTAACGAAATGTTAAGAATATGTTTTCTTCCAGTCCATGAGCATGGAATGTTTTTCCATTATTTTGTATGTTCTTTAATTTTTTCATAAGCTTTCTAGTTTTCAGTGTACAGATCTTTTACCTCTTTGGTTAGGTTTATTCCTAGGTATTTTGGTACAGTTGTAAATGGGATTGATTCCTTGATATCTCTTTCTGCTGCTTCATTATTGGTATATAGAAATGCAACCGATTTCTGTACATTGTTTTAATATCCTGCGACTTTGCTGGGTTCATGTATCAGTTCTAGCAGTTTTGGGGTGGAGTCTTTTGGGTTTCATGTGGAGTATCATGTCATCTGTGGAAAGTGAAAGTTTGACTTTTTCTTTGCCAATTTGGATGACTTTTATTTCTTTTTGTTGTCTTATTGCTGGGGCTACGACTTCCAACACTCTGTTGAACAATGGTGGTGAAAGTGGACATCACTGTCATGCTCCTGATCTTAGGGAGAAAGCTCTCAGTTTTTCCCCACTGAGGATGACATTAGCTGTGCGCCTTTTATATATACCTTTTATGATGTTAAGGTATCTTCCTTCTATCCTGACTTTCTTGAGGGTTTTTATCAAGAAAAGATGCTGCATTTTGTCAAATGCTTTTTCTGCATGTATTGAGGGGATCATATGGTTCTTATCCTTTCTTCTCTTAGTGTGGTATATCATATTGATTGACTTGTGAATATTGAACCAGTTCTGCAGCCCAGGAATGAATCCCACTTGGTCATGGTGAATAATTCTTTTAATCTACTGTTGAATTTGATTTGATAGTATCTTAGTGAGAATTTTTGCTTCCAGGTTCATCAGGGATATTGGTCCTTAATTCTCCTTTTTTGGTGGGATATTTGTCTGGTTTGGGAAACAAGACAATGCTGGCTTCATAGAATGAGTTTGGAAACTTTCCTTCCATTTATGTTTTTTGGAACAGTTTGAGAAGAATACCTATTAACTCTGCTTTCAATGTCTGGTAGAATTCCCCTGGGAAGTCATCTGGCCCAGGACTCTTATTCGTTGGGAGACTTTTGATAACTGATTCAATTTCTTTGCTGAATGGGTCTTTTCAAATTTTCTATTTCTTCCTGTATGAGTTTTAATGTGTAAGTATCTCAGAATTTTTCCATTTCTTCTAGATTGTCCAGTTTGTTAGCATATAATGTTTTGTACCATTCTCTATAATTATTTGTATTGGTTGTGATTGCTCCTCTTTCATTCATTATTTTATGTATTTGGGTCCTCTTTCTTTTCTTTTTGAGAAGTCTGGCTAAGGATTTATCAATTTTGCTTATTCTTTCAAAAAACCAGTTCTTAGTTTCACTAATCTGTTCTACTGCTTTTTGTTTGTTTGGATTCTATATCATTTATTTCTGCTCTAATGTTCATCATTTCCCTTCTCCTGCTGGCTTTGGGCTTTATTTGCTGCTGCTTTTCTAGCCGCTTTTGGTGTTAGGCTAGGTTGGGTATTTGGGAACTTTATTGCTTCTTGAGATAGACCTGAAAGACAATGTATTTTCCTATTAGGATTACATTTGCTGCATCCCAAAGGGTTTGAACTATCATGTTTTCATTTTTATTTGCTTCTATGTATATTTTGATTTCTTCTTTAATTTACTGCTTAGCCCATTCATTCTTTAGTAGGATATTCTTTAACTTCCAAGTATTTGGGGGATTTTCAGATTTTTTTCTTGTGGTTGATTTCAAGTTTCCTAGTGTTGTGATTTGAAAATATGTATGGTATGATCTCAGGCTTTTTATACCTGTTGAGGGCTGTTTTGTGACTGGGTATGTGATCTATTCTGGAGAATGCTCCATGTACACTTGAGAAGAATGTGTATTCTGCTGCTTCCGGATGAAATGTTCTGAATATATCTGTTAACTCCTTCTGGTCCAATGTGTCCTTCAGAGCCACTGTTTCCTTATGATTTTCTGCCTAGATGATATCTCCATTGTTGTAAGTGGAGTCTTATTAATTTAGGTCTTAAATAGATTTAAGTAATTGATTAATTCTGAAGTAATTGTAAGTCTCCTATAGTTATGGTGTTATTATCAATAAGTTTGTTTATGTTTGTGATAAATTGATTTATATATTTGCGTGTTTTCATATTGGGGGCATAAATATTTACAATTATTACTCTTCTTTCTTTTAACATTTATTTATTTTTGAGAGACAGACACAGAGTGTGAGCGGGGGATGGGCAGAGAGAGGGAGACACAGAATCAGAAGCAGGCTCCAGGCTCTGAGCTGTCAGCACAGAGCCCGACACAGGGCTCAAACTCAGGAACTGTGAGATCATGACGTGAGCCAAAGTTGGCTGCCCAACCGACTTAGCCACCAAGGCGCCCCAAACTATTACCTTTCTTGATAGATAGACCCCTTAATTATGATATAATGCCCATCTTCATCCATTGTTACAGTCTTTGTTTTAAAATCTAGTTTGCCTGATATAAGTATGGTTACTCCAGCTTTCTTTTGATGTCCATTAGCATAATAGATGGATTTCTATCCCCTCACTCTCAATCTGCAGGTGTCCTCAGGTCTAAAGGAGTCTCTTGTAGGCAGCATATAGATGGATCTTGATTTTTTATCCATTCAGATATCCTATGTCTTTTGATTGGAGCATTTAGTCCATTTACTGTGAGTGAGTATTGAAAGATATGAATTTAGTGCCATTGTGTTATCTGTAGATTTCATGTTTGTGGTGATGTCCTCTGGTCTTTTGTAGTCTTTGTGGCTTTCCACCCACAGAGTCCCCCTTAGGATCTCCTGCAGGTCTGGTTTAGCGGTCATGAACTCCTTTAGTTTTTGCTTGTCTGGGAAAGTCTTTACCTCCCCTTCTATTCTGAATGACAGCCTTGCTGGATAAAGGATTCTTGGCTGCATATTTTTCCTATTCAGCACCTTGAATATTTCCTACTACTCCCTTCTGGCCTGTCAAGTTTCAGTGGACAGGTCTGTTACTACCCTTACCTCTCTACCCTTGTAGGTTAAGGACCTTTTGTCCCTAGCTGCTTTCAGAACTCTCTTTATCTTTGTGTTTTGGCAGTTTTACTATGATATGTCATGCTATTGACTTGTTTTTGTAAATTTTGAAGGAAGTTCTCTCTGCCTCTTGGACTTGAATGTCTGTTTCCTCCTCAGATTAGGGAAGTTTTCAGCTATAATTTTTGTTCAAATAAACCTTCTGCCCCTTTCACTCTTCTTCTTCTGGAACTCTTATGATATAGATATTGTTTCATTTCATGGAATCACTTAGTTCTCTAATTCTCCTCTCATGATCTAGTAATTTCCTTTCCCTCTTTTTTTTCAGCTTCATTATTTTCCATAACTTTATCTTCTATTTCACCTATTCTCTCCTCTGTATCTTCTGTGCTCTCTGCCACTGTGTCTAGTTTATTTTGCATCTCAGGTCTAGTATTTTTTAATTTATCTTGACTAGTTTTTAGGTCTTTGACCTTTGTAGCAAGAGTTTCTCTGATATCTTCTATGCTTTTTTGAAGCTCAACTATTAGTCTTATGACTACCATTCTAAATTCTTGTTCAGGTATATTATTTATATCTGTTTTGAGCAATTCTCTGGCTGTGATTTCTCCTTGAACTTTCTTTTGGGAGAGTTCCTCAATTTTGTAATTTTTGTCTAAGTTTCTGTTTTTCGTGTGTTTTAAAATCTTGTTTTGTGTCTACACCTGAATCATTCATGAATATTTTGATGTAGCTAAAATGAGATATCATGAAGTAGGAAAAAACTTTTAATTCGAATAATTATTTTTCTCTGTATTCTCATAACACCAAAGAGACCAGATCAGTGATCTGTAAGCTAATTAATGGACACAAAATCATTTATTCAAGTGAGAATAGGTGGACACCTTAATTTCAGACAGAAAAGGTAGAGCTACACTACTTTAACAAGTATAAGGGATCCCCATCCAACTACTCAGCCTTCTCAAGTGTCTGTGTCCTCTCTCTAGAATACATTTCCCTCGTTATCTTTGATTGTTCTGTTTTCCTTACATTCAGATATTTTCTCAAATGTCATCTCATCAATGGTACTCGTGACGACCCTATCTAAAGTAACTTTCTCATTACAAATACAGCCAGACACACTCTTAGATAGTCTTACTTATTTCACTTTCTTCTTTTCATTATTTGAATTTAGTATAGTATTAGTATAGTAAGAGATGGTATTACAGGACATGACATGACATCATTTATTCATCTATACTCCAACATTATAAGTTCTAAGAGGGAAGCTCTTTGCCTTCATTCAGGTCATCACTGTTTCTCAGAAGTTAGAACAGCAGCTGGAACCGTATAGGCCTCCATGAATATTGTCAAAGTAAGGAATTGAATTATTGCTCTCATTCTAAAAAATATTTTTAAATATTCATATGGCAAAAATGAAATCTATTTATTTAAACTTCTCGATTATGTATATGTCCTAAGTAATTATTAATAATAATTTGTGATATCAATAAAATAGAAAATAAAACTATATTTATTGATTTTGTAAATTTTAGAGAACTATCAAACATCATTTTGTATTATTGAGTGATTCCTCATTGAACCCAGAATTAAAGTATTAGAACTTAATATGTATTATATTTTAAAAACTACATACAGCTACAGTGATATAAACTGCAAGCAGTTATATATTAGCAAAAGAGATTCATTTAAATTGTGACTACTGATTTAACTTTCAGACATAAACATTTTTTCTTTATTTTATTAAAAGATATTTGACAAAAACAAATGTATATTTAATCTAACCTAGAAAATTTTCAAAATATATTCCTGCAAATATTTAAAAATAAATATATTAATTTGTCATCATGGTGTCCATGTAAATCAATTATAATATCTTCTCACCAATATTATCTTTTATTACATTTTGTCTTTCCTTATTAAATATAACTACTTATGTCAAGATCTCTGTGTCATCTTTGTATTCCAATGCATTCTTATGATACCTTATTACATAGGTGACAGATTAAATAAATTAATTAATGAGTCACATTTCAACCATTGGTTAATCACAAAATTTTTACTTAGAACTTTTATCTCTTATTTTCCCCTAAGCACACTTATGATGTTGTTAAGAACAGTAACACTTAATTTTAATAACATAGGTAATTTAAACCCCACAATAAGATTCAAGTTGAGAAAGTCAGATGAGTGATTAACATACATTGCAGGATTTGTGAGAAGCATTATGAATGAAGCTGGCCTTGACTTGGCCTTGTTTGGTTTCTTTTCTTTTCACATGTATTACCTTATATATTTAAGGAGTTAAAGATAATAATATGAAGCATAACTATTTGCAAAATTCGTAGACTAAAATGTCCTTACATTTTCCAGGGGTATATAAAAGTCAGGAAGCTCGCCTAATGTTACACATCTACCTTATTAAAGTACCAACGCATGCTTCTGTGAAGAAAATGAAAGAGGACAATTGGGCTATGGACGGCTTTGTAAGTACAGTGTTTTACATACCTTCTGCTGACTTTAATAACCAATTTGTGCTTTGGTTTGTCGTTAAAATTCCTGAAAAAGGTAGACTTCCAAATTAGGCTAATTATGAATACACCTCCATATGTAAAATGGGAAAATTACTATTATGGGTAAATTTTTTTTGGAAAAAAGGATTCAGTGTAAATACTTAGTAATCTAGAATGTTATACCTAGGGTTATTGGATTCCGATTAATTTTGCTTATATTTATAATGTTTATATGTATGAGAGTCATAGTTTTTCATTGTTTTCATCGAATGTATTTTGCCTATAGCCAGTGTTATGAAAAGTAAATCTGGATAAAATATAATTCATTCTTTGTCTGGAATTACTATTTAAGACACCTGCAACATATTTACAAAATGCATAAGAAAAATTAAGTATGCCCATTATATTTGTTTTTTTTTTTCTCTAAATTTAACAGATTTAGAGTGTTTTATAAAGTTGTTTATGAAAAGAAAGTTATGTGAATTACTTCATTTGGGGAGATGGTTACCGTAGTTTCACCGTGGAGTCACTCTGTCCTACTCAGCCGCTTACGTGAATGGAGTTTCTAAATTGGCAGTCGGAAGTAACTAGTCTTTTATTCACATTTTTCCCTGGAGACTTTGCTAAAAAAAATGAGGAGAGCTCTGACTACAACCCCTCAAGTAACAGGTCTTCTTTTACAAGGAAGACCTAGAAGGAAAGAAGATAGTAGGTCATAGGCTTCTGTAAGTTTAGTGCCTAAGGGGGTAAAATGTTTAAACTATTTCCCATCTGCTATTACTCATGGAATTGGAAATGAATTCATGTCTTCGATGCACTCAAATTGTTCAGTTGTATTATTTTATTGAAGAAGCAAACAAAATGAATTCATTTATTTAAATATTAGAGTTTAAGCTATTCTATTTAGAAGCATTTCATTTTTAAAAATGACCATGGCCAGAGTATGATGTCTGATAATAAAGAATTAATCACTTGTTTCTGAAACGTCTGACTTCTGTAGATGGATTTGTATGATATTTTGCTTTCTAGGGTGAAGATTCAAGGCTTTTTATCACTTTAACTAGTTCAAACAAACTTCAGAATAAATTCACTTTACTAGTTCTCAGGAACACTGAAATATGTCTATTTCTATTTTATTTATGAAATCAAATTACATTATACATGTAAAGCATTTTTTAAATGTAGGATTTTATACACATGCAAAGTACATGAAATAGCATTTATAGCATTAGACACAGCCACAAATCTCAGGGTCAAACAACAAGTATTTCATTCTTGCTCATGTATGTGGGGTTATTGTGGGTGTTCCACTTGAGGCTGTGGTAGCGAGTTGTGGTCTGGTCTGGGTGTGTCATTTTGGGGCACAGCCTGGAGCGGCAGCAGCTGCCCCAAGCACACTCTGTCAGAGGTCAGAAGCTCTGAAGTGGAAATGGAACCATGCCGCCTTGCTTTAAATAGCTCTATGGAAATATATTCATCTTCCTTACAATTCACCCATTTAAAATATACAATTCAGTGGTTTTAAGTATATTTACAGATTTGTAACCATCGCCACAGTGATTTTAGAATATTCCATCACTTCAAAAAGAAGCTCCACCCTCTTTAGCTATCACCCCACCCATCCATCCCTCATCTCCACTCTGGCCCTAAGCTGCCACCATCTATTTTCTGTCTCTATAGATTTCTCTGTTTTGATATTCATATTTATGGAATCTTATAGTATATAGTCTTTTGTGTCTCGCTTCTTTCACTTATTTTAATGGGAAACATGTCTTTTAAGGTTCAGATAGAACTGATAATAGGTCAGTTCCACCTATGAGTCATTGGCCAAAGTAAGTCACAGGACCAAACCTAATGAGTTGAAAAGTACATTCTTCCCATGAAGGTTGGTGGGAGGGGGAGAGGGAGTGCATACATGCTAAACAGTAATTGAATCTACAAAGTAGAATTTTATTATATTTTAATTTTTAATAAATTTTTTAACTTTTTATTTTTAAAAGAGGGTGATAGCATGAATGGGGGAGGGACAGAGAGATCGAGAGAGGGGGAGACACAGAATCCAAAGCAGGTTCCAGGCTCCAGGCTCTGAACCGTCGGCCTGGTGCGGGGCTTGAACCCACAAACCATGAGATCATGTCCTGATCAAGCCCAAGTCGGTTGCTTAACTGACTGAGCCACCCAATTTTTAATTGATCATTTGCTTTATTCTGTTTAATCATATCATTGCCCACATTTTTTTCTTAAGGGGGGAAGGGCAGAAGGAGAGGGAGAAAGAGAATCATAAGCAGGCTCCATGCATAGATTGGAGCCTGATATGGGACTCGGTCTCATGACTGTAGATCATGACCTGAGCCAAAATCAAAAGTCAGATGCTTAACTGCCTGAGCCACCCAGATGCTCCTCATTGCCCTTTTTGGACAGCAGGTTTCTTAGCCTAAGAGAAATCTGTATATCTATATCCTTATATTAATGACCAACCCCCGCTTTATTCTAATATCCCAATTACCTAAAAACAAAAATTTTGTTTTTGCCTAATGATAGTAAATTTGCACAGTATGCTGTGTTTTATATTAGAGGAAGATAAAGAGGAAGGGACTCTGCATAATATTCATTTAAGAGTAAAACTGAATATTTATTAAGGCTGGGGAAATATAGCTGGGTCCAATCCTCAGGTTTAATCAACCTTATAAATATTTTTAGGTGTCTGCTGAGCCTGATGGAGCAACTTATGTATTTCAAGGATTTATTCAGGGCAAAGATTATGGGCAATTTGGACTACAAAGACTAGGTAATGTATTCATTTTCATTTTCATGTAGTTCCTTTATTACCCTAGACATCATAAGAAAATACGGTGGATTCTGTACATTAGACACACTTACTGCATTTTGAATTTTGCATTGTCAGGATTATACATTGGCAAATTTGAAAGCCTTTTAAATAATCACACTCTTCAAAATATTGATTCTCTATGTACCAACGCTGTACAGTGTTTGGTTTTTGTCATATTTCTAATAAATATGACACACTGTCTTGCCTTTAGCAAGTAAGAAGGAGAAAAGTGATACAGATAGAAAAGAAAATATTAAGCTGTAAATTATTTTATCTCATGAGAACTGCAGTACTTCTCTTCAGTTTGAATATTGTTGCAACTTTATATATTTTTCAAATGTAATGGCACTTTAAAAAATTCAGATGGTCCAGAAAAGGAAAAGAACGTTGAGGAAGAGACCCCTTTTAGGGCTTTGTGCTGTTCAGCTATGTAAATTTTCTGTAGTGGGAGGCACAGGGTTTTTTCATTCTTCTTTTAAACTCTTTTAAAATATACATAGACGTTTAATGGTCTTCCTTGAATAATAATTATTGCCATAGTTTGTGGTATGTAATTTTCCTAAAGTATATTGTCTTCCATTATTATATCGTGGGATTGACATATAAAGAATAAATTCAAGCTCTAAAAACTACTACTTAATATTTATCTTAAAAATTCCATTACTTTGAATGCTTATGTAAATATTCTGAGCCCCTGGAAAAATAAGGAAGGGAAGAAGGTCTTAACTTTTAACCTGGACTAAGGTGTGACTTAGTTGAATATAACTATTTATCAAAAAAGGAAATTAGCTTTCTTTAGGTGAACAATAATAAGAAGATGTTCAATTCAGATAATGTCTTGCCAAAAATTGTGTTAGTTTTGAAAACCGAACAAAACATTCATTAATACAGTGCAGTTACAGAGTCGTGCAATTTAATGCAATATGTTTACACACTCTATTCTCAAAAGCATCTCAAAAACTACATGCCTAAGACAAAATCTTAAAAAAAAAAAAAGAAGCCGTTATTTCTTTCTGGAGAAAATAAAAACAACAAACAACCCGTCCATTATTTTCTGTTCCCCTGTCCTGTGCCAACACGTCGACAAATCTGATTTTCTCATTTCCTAATTGTGCTAATGTCTTCATCATTTACTCATCCCCAAGTAGAACACTTCTCCTGCTGTGCTCCCTTACCACGTATCCTCACAAACAAGTTCCGTTGATTTTTAACCACAAAATGTTCCCTCACTTCTGTCTTTTCATGCTCTTCCTAATGCACTAGTATACAGATCAATTTCTACTTTTATTTGGGTTGTCGCTCTAAACTTTGATGTACAGCTGCTTCCAGTCTGGCTTCCCTCAAGTCCATTCCACCCTAGCCGCTATCCTGAATTGTGTGTCTTATCGTAGGGCCTTTTATTTCTAAACACCTTCAGTCGTCCCTCACTGCTAGTAGATACAAGTTTGAATTCTTTAGAATGATATTTACGGCTTTTCAGGGTCTGGCCATAGCTTTTTTCATGTTAGCACCCTACTCCTACCACACAGATACATACATGTCTACCTCCCCACATCCTTTCCACACAGCTACACCTAGTGCCTGTCGCATATTCTTAATATGTCATTCACCTTCCTATTTCTATCTTATAATGATCCTGCTTCCTTCTCCATTCATTGTTCTACTGATTCTTCAAAGCCAAGCTCATATCGATCCTCCAAAATACATTCTTATAATACCACCAGGTGGAGTTACCCCTTCTTTTCCTAAAGCACATTGGTTGTTAATTCATGCCTGATGTATATTCTTTTTTCATGTCACTGTATTCTTCCCACAATGTATAAACTTCAGTTCAGAGGGTGATTATTTGTTATTCTGTGTCCTTTCCTGGAAGAATATCTTATATATAGTAGACACTGTACAAACTTGCATGGAAATGAATTGAAGAAGTTTCCTGAACTATTTCTGTTTACTATGTACGTTTCCAAGTAGGTATCTTGATAAGGAAAGAAAATAATTGATTCGTAAAAATAAAAATCAATTGTGATAAAATCAAGTTGATTTTATTTTAATTTTGTAGGACTGAATATGTCAGAAGGCTCAAATTCTTCAAATCAACCTCATGGTACAAACAGCAGTTCTGTGGCCATTGCTATTCTTGTGCCTTTTTTTGCACTTATATTTGCAGGATTTGGATTTTATCTTTATAAACAAAGGTAAGTTTATTGATTTTACCGACAAAACATTTCCCAAATCTTTCACCTCATGTTGATTTTACTCCTCTAGTTCAAACCCAAACTTCCATTTTTTTTTCTGAGCTGTTGAAAACACTGTGTGCCAAATATTGCAACAGTTGTTAAAAATCTGATTTCTCCTGCCTGCCCCCTAGGATGCCAACATCACGAAACAAATATCACTCTGTTAATTTGCATGTTCAACTTAACCCTGTGACTTTTGACTGTCAATTTCCTGGCAGGTACTTAATTGTATAAGTTAGTTTTACATCATCCATGATGAGGCTTTAGAGACCAAAAGCCAGGTGAAGGTTTTAAATTGAAGAGGTGGTAGCTGCTGCCATATTTATTTAGAGAACCAGAGAGAAGCTTGTGTCCAACCCGCGTAGCTTCCGTGACAATACTGACTAGTTTTACCCAGGCAGACAGATGGAAAAATCTTCTAATCTTCTCCTTTTCTTCTGCTGCTTTTAGAAGATTATGTAATGTTATATGTCTGACGTATCTAGTGTATGACTATCATATTATTAGTTGGTCCTTGTTTTACTACGTCCATTGCAACATCCCGAGTGAGGGGCTTTATTATGTAATTGTCTGCTATTTGGGACTACCCTTTATCAAGAAAAAAAAATATGTAGGCCAGCAGATAATTAAATGAATATTACCTAAATGCATTTTTCTCAAAACTGATATTAGTATTACACATTTCAGTCTAGATTAACTAAGAATGATTTATGTAATATTACACAAATCTGTAATCATTGAATATTAGCAGCTGCTTAGGCCTTCTCAGTATCAGATTTTCTTAACAACAACAAAAAATCATCACTATATTTATTTATAAAGCAATCTGTTCCAACCCCTTTTTATTAAACTTTCTTTGTAAAATACACATAACATAAAACCATTTAAACCATTCTAGACATACAGTTCGGTAGCACTTAGTGTGTTCACAGTGTCTGGGAGCTATCATTGCCAGTTCCAGAATATTTCCATCACCCTAAAAGGAAATTCTATGCCCATTGATAGGTCATTCCCCATTCCTACTTCCCCTGGCCTAGGCAACCGCTAATCTTCTTTCTGTCTGTATTTGTTTGCCTATTCTGGGTATGTCATATAAATGCAATCAAATAACATGTGACATTGTCTCTTTGGTTTCATAAACTTACCATGACGTTTTCAAGTTTTTTCAATGTTACGGCATTTATTGGTGCTCCATTCCTTTATACAGCTGAATAATATTCTATGCATGTTTGAATGTGTTCTCTTTAAATATGGCCATTCATCAGTTGATGGGTTATTGGATTGTTCCTATATTTTGGCTATTGTGAATAGCGCTTATATATATGCTTTTGTACAATCTTTTGTTTGGACACATGCTTCAGTTCTTTTGAGTATATACCCCAAAATAGAATTGCAGGTTTATGTGATAATTCTACATTTAACTTACTGAGGAAGCACCAAAATTTTGCAAGCAACTGCAACATATTCTATTCCCACCAGCAGTGTATGACTGTGCCACTTTCTCCATATCCATGCGAACATTTGTTGTTTCATGTTTTCTTTTATTTTCTCTTTTTTTCTTACTTTAATTATAGTTATCTTAGTTTATGTGTAAAGTGGTATCTCACTGTGGTTTGGATTTGCATTTCCCTAATTACTAATGACATTGAACATCTTTTCACTGCTTTTTGGCCACTTTTCTTTGAAGAAATGCCTGTTCAAGTTTCTGCCCATTTTTTAATTGTGTTGCCTTGTTGTCGAATTGTAAGTGTTCTTTATACATTTTGGTGAGTAGACTCTTAGCATATATATGGTTCGATATATTTCTTCCTTTCTGTGAGTTGTATTTTCATTCTCTTGATAGTGTTCTGTCCTTTGATGTACAAAAGCTCCTCATTTTGATAAAATCAACTTCTCTATTTTCTTTTGTTATTTGCGGTGTCATAACTAAGAAACCATTGTCATATTCAAGGTCATGAATCAAGGTCAGATTTATCTGTATGTTTTCTCCAAAGAGTTTAATAGATTTAGCTCTTATATTTAAAAGTTCGTTTCATTTCAAGTTAATTTTTGTTGATGGTGTAAACTATCCTGAAACTTGATATTATTTTCTATAAAGCTGTTTACCATTAGTAAAATGACACTTCTTTATATCTTCATGATTCTTGTCTAATTAGAAGGAAATGATGTTGTTCCTGGTTTTTATTGTGAATCTAGTTTGAAAAAAAGAGAGATAAATACTATCCATTAGAATTATGTACCTGGCACGAGTAAGTTTTAAGCAATATGCCTATATAGGTAATACCTTTGAAAAAATACTTGAGACAGCTTTACCAAAATTTATTGTTGTATAAATCACCTAACAATTTTTAGTATGGAGAAAAAAATCAGAAAATGCATGAGGGTTAGTAATATAATATAATAGCAAACAAAATAAGATAAAAGAGTTGGAATTTGTGATGTTTGGTGTGAACAAAGGAGTTGAGAAACAAGTTTATTTTAAGATGTATCCATTTTAGGAATTAGGTCCCAGAAATGAGTAGGGACAAGTCTGCCTTTGTACCATAACAAATGTCCTCAAATTATGCAGCGGGATGTGGGAAATTAGAAATAAGAATTTCTCAAAGGAGAGAGAAATAAAGAAATGCAGGAATTCAAGACCAGCAGGTTATGCCAACCATCCTAGAATCCATATATTTTGTTAAATAAAACCAAATGTTCAGTTATTAGTAACTCTTTGGAAACTATATTCATGACTTCATTATTAGTATAGTAATTTCTTCATTGATATTTTGGATTTATTGTTCTAATGTGTATCATTTTTTTAATTTAAATTTTATTTAGGTAATATACCATTCAATATGGTTTCAGGAGTAGAACTCAGTGATTCATCACATATATACAATACCCAGTACTCATCACAAGTGGTCCCCTTTGTACACATCATCCATCTAGCCCATCTCAAACCTCCCTCCCTCCATCAACCCACAGTTTGTTCTGTACCAATAAGAGTCTCTTGTGGTTTGTTTCCTTCTCTTCCTCCCCTCTTCCCATATGTTCATCTGTTTTCTTTCTTAAATTCTGCCTATGAGCGAAATCATATGGTATTTGTCTTTCTCTGATTGACTTATTGTGCTTAGCATAATATATTCTAGCTCCATCCATGTCATTGCAAATGGCAAGGTTTCATTCTTCTTGATAGCTGAGTTATGTTCTATTGTGTGTGTATGTATATACATAATATATGCATTATATACATAATATATACATTATATACATAATATATACATTATATACATAATATATACATTATATACATAATATATATACCACATCTTTATCCATTCATTAATCTCTTCATAGTTTGGCTATTATTGACATTGCTGCTCTAAACATTAGGGTGCATGTACCCCCTCAAATCTGTATTTTTGAAATCTTCTTTGAGATTTTGAATTTATTGTTCTAATGTATATCATTTTTAAGAAAATTGAGTATTTATGTTTCTGGGATACTCTGAGTACCTTCCCAAATAAGGCCTCAGTGTTAGTTGTCTGCTCCTTCTGAAATCCTTTTTTAATTAGTGCAGTATTGGCTCCTTTTTGTTCTTCAAGTCTCAGACTACATTTTACCTTCTCAGGGTGCTTTTCCTTATTACTATTCCGAAAGTGGGGCCCAGTTGCTTCCTGTCATATTAACTCTTTTCCTTTTCATCTGAACACTTCTCATTATCTATTTTTGTTTTATTTTTTATTTTAATATATTTAATAAATATGTATTTGTTAATTATTTTCTATCACTACATTACGAGCTCCATGAGAGTAATACCTTGTATGGTTTTTAAAAAAATTCCATATACAATGGCTAGGATCATGCTTGATACATAGCAAATGCTCAGAAAATATCTGATGAATGAATGAATAAACGAATGAATGAATGAATAGTAAGGAGATTTAAATTTTATTATCCTCATAATTTATTTATACTATACATGCTAATTCTTAATGAATATTATTGTATTATAAAATTTAAGTTTATGAGATTAGCTATAGTATATTATTGATACTTGTATTACTCAGACCGGTACTGTGTATTACCATGTATTATGTATAAATAATAAAAGTCACTCAAGATTTAAAAGTAACATGTAAATAGTTCAAATTTGATCTTTTGAGTTTATGATTTCTCAATGCTTTGAAGTTACATTATGCGTTAACAAAGATAACTCAAGTATGTCATGTCTGAGCCCTACTCTGCTATTTTTAGAAATTTAACGCATAGCTAATCAATGTTGTCATCAACAGGACCGCACCCAAAACACAGTACACAGGATGTTCAGTTCATGAAAATAACAATGGCCAAGCAGCTTTTGAAAACCCCATGTATGACACCAACGCGAAGTCAGTGGAAGGGAAGGCAGTGCGATTCGATCCCAACTTGAACACGGTCTGCACAATGGTATAACGCGGCATCTCTTTGCCTTCTTCTGAAGCTTGGAAGTCGACACACAGAACAGTGCACATTTAGTTCACTGCGAAACAAATTAAAGCACACTTTTCAGGACTTGCTGGGTCACCTTTTCCTGAGGAATGATAGAGAAGAGTGTTTTTTCATAAACTGGACCATAATTCTTCTTCATGTTTACCATGGAGAGTTTTACAGAAATTTGGCTGCACTCTGGGAGTGCTTACTCACAGTTTATTTGCTTTTTTTAAAAAGGAGATTATTCTAAAACATAAACTTATTTGCATATATTGGAGGAGCATCCACTATCAGTATTTCTGTGCTTTATAAAGTATATTAGAGGGACTGGGTTTAAAAAAAAAAGATATAGGGTAGAAAATAAGAGCTATACTTACAAGAGTCAATAGATCACTGACTTCTCTTTAACAGTCATAAGCTACATCATCCCCATGAGTCTATTTCACACTACTCTATCAGCTATTCGTTCTTGTTAATTGACTCATTGTCTTCCTTATCTCCATGGTTATTTCAGATTGAGTCATGCCCTGAAATGTTTATGAGCTAATTTCTGCCATAGAAGAGATAAGATTGCCGACTCTGATTTGATTCTTTCTAGTACTTGTCTTTCAGTATCATATTGCTCTTCTGTTTTTAGATTGGTTGTCATAGTTTCTGCAAATGGCAAGGTCATTGTGCTATTCTCCCAGTTTCCCTCATTATCGATATTATTCACTAAGCCATGGGGCAGTGTTTAACACCTTGCTTCAATCTGTTTTGTCACCCAGAAACCACTCTAGCTGGCAAAAATTATCTATAATAATGATGATTTTGCAGTTATCTGAGACACCAAATTTACCATCCTTTACCACACTTTTCAAAGTTTTTGAAAGACCAGGTAGAACCAATTAATCTATTATATTTAGCTTATGATATATCCCATTTTCCTTCCAAATGAGCATTCGAATTTATTTAACATTGTTTTGAACTTTTATCAACAACGAGTTAGAAATGTAAGATTTTAAGCTTTGAACTTTTATCTAAAAGTGAGTTAGACTACATTTTGGTCCAGACCATAAATATAATGACTACCAAAAATTTACACTTTCAAATTACCAATATAAATTTATTTCCTAAAGTCATAGGTTTTCCAAATTTTCGTGTATTTTCAACTTTCTATACTCTTATTCGTAAGAAGCAGGTTTCAGATATGACAGGTTTCTTTCATTGTCAAATTAAGATATGCATTTGCCAATTATTGGTGGCTCATTTACAACTGTATCACAGTAATGCCAGCATATTGGTTTAATAGGTCATTGTCTTCCTTTTATAGCATGTTTTACTTCATTGAATAAATTATGTGCCCAGTGTGAACTCTTTGTTGATGTCCCTCTCAAATATGGATAACTCTGTAAACAGTCTCGACTTTTTGTATCATGAGACAGAGTGCCTAAGAGAAATCATTGCACCCAGAAGCGCTGCTTGGATCTATCTCTACAACATTTAGTGAATTTCTTGTAAACCACTTTGAGATACATTGTTTTGGAAATTCATACAATTTTCTCAACATTGTATTCTACTGACAGGATGCTGTTTTAAATTTTATGCCATTAGTTATTTATTCTTGTTTATTCAAATGACTGCAATAACAATGATCCATTCATTAATGTTAAGGTTAATACATTTAAGATCTTGTTTAAGCAATGTTTCTTCTGCAACTGGCTACTCCTCTTATATTAATGCACACACTTTTGTAAAGAAGTATATTTTTATGAAAAAAAAACTTTGTAAAAGTATGATGTAAATTTTCAGTGCCATGTAAACAAAATAAAAATGGATAATTGCTTTTGTAAAATGTGTGTTCTTTTAAAAATTGTTACTATCCTGGATAGCAAAAGGAATAAACAGCCCACATTTATTTGGTGTTTTAAGTTCCAAACTGCATGTTAGATATACTTATTTAGCAACATGATAATGAGACATGGGTGTTTTTCTTTATATTTTACTGTTCCCCAAGTGTGACACTCTTTGAGAAGTAAACAGATTCCCACTAAACATTACAGCCTCCTAAGAATCTCATCCTAGACTTTTCCTTAAATGTAAATATTTTTACACTACTATCTACATTTGGGTATATCTGATGTTTTCTATCATTTCTACAGTGTATTTTTTAGAGATACTTATTTTTAGCATACTTCGTAGGTATGAACTTAATAATCTTTTGAATAGCTACATTAACTGATATTCAAAAGGAAATCTATTTACCAGGGTGTAACATGTAAAATTTTGTAGTGAAGAAATTCATCAAGTTTCTATAAACACAAGTAATAAGTTGTGTTCTAAAGTTCAAAACACAAGTAATTTACGTTCAATTTTAGTAGAGAACTTTTTTTTAATTTTTTTAATGTTCATTTAATTTTGAGAGACAGAGCATGAGCTGGGGAGGAGCAGAGAGAGAGGGAGACAGAATCTGAAGTAGGCTCCAGGCTCTGAGCTGTCAGCACAGGGCCCAATGAAGGGCTGGAACCCATGAACCATGAGATCATGACCTGAGCTGAAGTTGGACGCTTAATGGACTGAGCCACCCAGGTGTTCCAAGAACTCTTTTTCCCAAAACATATTGTCTTTATATTTCACAGCCTCAAACTCTAGCCTTTAAAAGTCAGTCTCTGTGTATTACACTTTCATTTGAGAAATGACTGCTTCTTGATGTAATTATAGTTTCTTTTTAAACTTCAACTGTATTACTTCCACCTTACACTCATTTCATGCCTTCTATGCTTCGCCTTGTTGCTGTTTGTCCTTATTTTTCTTTCCTTTTTCTTTTTCTACTTTTTAATTTGCTTTTCCTTTTCTTCTATTTTTTCTTAATATCCTTTCCTGTTTTTTTATTTTTATTTTTTTTAAATTTTTTAACATTTATATTTATTTTTGAGAGACATAGAGACAGAGTGTGAGCAAGAGAAGGGCAGAGAGTGAGAGAGACACAGAATCAGAAGCAGACTCCAGGCTCTGAGCCATTAGCACAGAGCCTGACGTGGGGCTCGAACTTACAGACTGCGAGATCATGACCTGAGCTGAAGTGGGCAGCTTAACCAACTGAGCCACCCAGGAGCCCCCTTTCCTGTTTTTTTTTTTTTTATGCCTTCTCCTTTTTAGTCTTCGATTATTTCTCATCTTAATGTTCTTTATCCTTAAATGTCTCAAAAGTTAGCAGCAATTTTAGTGGAAGAAATTTCCTTTTTACTTTTTTTCCAGCCTTACTGGAGTATAATTAACAAAATAGTAAGATCTTTAAATGTCATGGTGTAATGATAAATGTATACTTTTTTTTTGATGAGAGCATTTTAGCCTTACTCTCTTATTAAATTTCAATTAAAGAAATAATTTTAAAGAGGCATCTTGTACTTTCTTGTGCTTAAGAACATTAAACCAATGGGTTCTCCCAGGATCTCTTGATACTGGAGCCTAAGGGTAATGATTGTGGAAATAGACCCAAGGGTCAAAATTTTTTTAACCTGTCCTTTGCACTTACCAATGAGAGAAAGAAAAATAAAATAGATATGACATTGGCTCAAAGAGTCAACAAAAATAACTAGATGATACTTTCTTAAGGAGATTAAGAGAATACATTGTCTGTCAAAGTATTAATCTGTGTATTGATATCTATAAATTTAAAATAGGCACAGTTTAAGGTAAAAAAAAAATCTCTCTGTAGGTTATAGAAATTCATGAGTCTAAGAACTATATTAGAACAAGTAGTTTGAAATTTGGCCAAAAAATATTGATTTGCATTTTTTTTTTAAGGATAACTTTGGAGGAAAGGAAATATTGATCCAAGAAGATATACATTTTGTAAAATTCTGAGAAATATCTTTCTGTCATCACTACGTGAGCTTGGTATTCCAAAATAATTTAAGAACAGACTTAAAAGTTACTGGGGAGTAGAAATGGTCACCAGATATTAGATTTCATTCTTCAATATACAAACAGTGGAACTAGTGAGCACCTGCCAAATACTTTCCCAGCTTTTAATAAGTTCCCATGTATAATAATTTTATTAGCCTTGAAAAAGAAATATATTCTATATATTCAAATTCATAGCTATAAATTGTATTACAAATCACAAAACAAGAAATCTGTGTTTAAACTTTCATAAGATCCAAACATTCCTTGTAACTATTAATATGCCTATGAAATAGGGATGAACCCATGTGCTTTCACGGGACCAATAAGATAAATAGATATATAGAAAAATACAGAACCGTCCATATAGTATGACTTAAAAGGAACCTAAAGACCTTCGTTCTCAGCAAGTGTCTTTACAACCTTGAGTAAAGATTGGTATCTCCTGAAGGAACTTGTTAGAATGAAATGTTTTATCTGGAGAATATCATAAAATAGTGTTATAATCCCAATAGTCAATTAACACAGCCAATATGAAGCAAGTTGGTAAAGCTAGCATTCCTAATCCTATTTTTAAACCAAGACTTTTCCCAGTCTATGGTATTTTTCAGAATGATGCATTTAAGTACATAAGTGAAATACACAGGAAATTATAAATAAATAATAAAATAGTTACAAAAACATTTTGAATATTATAGTATATATGTAATAATATGCATATGGATAAACGTATGTACTAATATCCATATGTATACATATATACATATATATACTTCTTTACTGATACATTAAATATGCAGCTAATATTTTCTGTAATTTTGTAGAGTATTATAAGCAATACTTTGAGCTATTTGTGACATTTCACATGACATGAAAATATCTGTGATTTTTGTTAGTGACAAAAATCAGAGATTATTTTGGCCCAATTCTTTACAGAAAGAAAATACTATATTTTAATGAAAAGATTAGTGGAGATAAAGGTAGAACTTTTCCCCATGTAAGTTTCCAAACTCTTTGAATTCTACTGGCATACCAAGTTCATACCCCTGCCTTAGATACTGGCATTCATAGCAAGTACTTTGAGGGGACAGGGATGAAGAAAACATTGATTGCTCTCTTGAGCTATTGGCAATGAAAAGGGAATGCTTAATTAGAACTTTGGTTACCAAATAGCAGCATAAAGTCAATGGACTCGAAGAAGAAATCCCCAGTGAGAAGGAGAGAGTATAGATACTAAAATGTCATTAATTAATTTATTAAAAATGAATATTTTCTAACATTAAACCTATGTATACTACCTCACTGTGAGGTGTAATTGATATCAGATATATATAAAAATATAAGAAACACATGAATCTTATCTAAAGTAACTTAAAATCTTGTCAAGCTATAAAATAATTCTTAAAGTAGATCTAGAATATGCCACACAATAATCCTGTGCGGTAAACAGTCACAATTTCCATGAAGAAGGCATGTTTTCTCTTTTACTTAATCTGTGTGTATTTCCAAAGAATCTTTATGGGGTGAAGATTTATCTACCAAATGTCATTTTCAATTTAATGGAAGAGGAAAAAAAAACCCTACATTTCAATAGAAATCAATTAAACAAGACATGACAAAGGTCAAATTTATATTTAAAGATATGCTATTTGTTGAGTAAGGGAAATCAGTATTCCTTTTTACCTAGTAGTTCTACTCAATACGTTATTTACAAAAGAAAAGCCAGAGAGTGGCTATTTGACATGGCTTTTCAAATTATGTACTATTTATAGATGGTGGAAAATATATCAGTAGTCACCAGTGCGCAAGTGTCATAAATGTTCACTGACCTGGGAATGTATTGAAATGATCATACATTTATAACTATTAAAATCATCTTCCAAGTTAATGACATGATTTTAATGTTCAAACAAAAACTGCTCTTCATTTCTCTCTTCTCCCTTTTCTCCGCCCCTCTCCATTTTTCTTTTTCTCTTCCAAATACATGCATATACAAACATAAATGTCTTGAAGCAAGGAAATGAAAAGAAATAGTAGTTATGATCATTAGGATTGTGATGATTATAATTTTTTTTTGTTTTGGATTCTTTCCAGAGTGCATATGTTTAATGTTATTATAAAAATATAATAGTTTTAAATGAAAACACAGCCTAATTTAAAAAAGTAGATTTTACTTTCCTGATACCTTTGCTTAGAAGAATATCCACATCTAGAAGTGATAGCAGAAGAGCCTGACTTTAGGACACTCACATCTACTGTGTCGATATAAATAAACACCCAAAGAATTAAAAGGCATAATGTCTACACACAACAAATTGTTTAAATGAGTTAAATTAGTGAGAATAAAAAATAAATCTATTAATTTTTTTGGTCAAATATCTATATGCTTTTACTTTCCTTTTGTGGTTTGAATTACATCATAATTTCCTGGAATAAAAATATTGGATGAACAGGTAAATTTTCCCTTGAAAATTAAACTTCCTCTAAAAACGTAAAGTATGGAAAAGAACCCGAGCCAATTTTTTTATTTTATATGTTTTAAAAAATAAATACTTCTCCAAATAACGGTCAGAGTAGATGCTTAACTTATAGAATATTTTTTAAATGTCAAAACTCTTAAAAAATAAGGGCTTTCCTATGATTATCCCTTTGAGTCTATGGAGTTGATGAATCACTTTTTCTTTAAAGCAATAACACTAAGCACTAACACTTAGGTAAAAACCTCAGTTTTTTACTTTACATTGCATTTTCCTGTTACTAAGATGTATTTAAATTACTTTTTCTTGAATAGTGTCCTGTAACTAAGTGCAAAGCATCATTATTGACACTTTAAAATATTCCTTAGCACTGAAAGGGAGCAGAAACCATATTATTTGCCCAGGAATTTAATAAGTGGTTTCTTTATTTAAAGGACATTTTAGCAGTTTATATGCCACTCCACCCCTACTCACTACATGATGTAGCTAATGGTAGATCCTCCCAGCAATCGATTTGGGAAAGCAAAGCTCAAATTTTTACATATAAATGATTGGATGCACTATTTTAGTAATAATAGACTTCAGCAATACCTTATTGTTTAAAATTGCAATTTCACTTTCAGCTCTCAGGATATGACTGACATGCAGATGACAAAGATGCATATTTAGAGTGTGAAAGTAAAAGTTATATTGGTATAAAGTTTGGAAAAGTTCATGTTAACGGAGTCACTTCAAGAATCAACAAAGTAAATTTATTCATAAAATAAGTTTAGTATGTAAACAATTTTTGAATGCCAAAACTAATAGTTCTTCTATGCTACTTGGTTTTGAAATGCAAATCTATTCCAACATGATTAATATATCAGGAAACAATTTGGGCGTGATGGTATTTTGAGTTTGCTTACACATGACTCCTCCCTTCCCCGACCACAGACAAGCCTGAACAAAGGCAGCTCTACGGCCATTGGAACTGAGCAGGATGGGAGTATGTAACACACACAGGTAAACACCCTACCAGCCACCTCAGGTCACTATATGTGCCCTGGGAGGGTCCCATGTACAGCTAGTATTACAAACGTCAACCAGATTTCAGATAATTCTCCGTTTTCCACCACACGATAACTCACAAGCTGTAATCCTTCAGACATACACTTTTAAAACACACTCATGTCTCTTTCAGGGTAAAGTGTTACACGTATTGTAGTACATATGGAGTTTTAACCCTTTAATATGTGTATGGCTATGTTGTGTGTAGTATCAGTATCTGTCAGCAGAAGACCACCGGGAATACAGATTTGCTTGAACAAGTTTGTTTTTTAACTTGTCTCAGTGAAAAAGAAAACACACTATGGGGAATCATGGTATGTCTTAGAAACAGAGTTTAAAATAGAATTATTTTAGTATTTCAACTTGTTTTAGATGATGTTAGTGAGTGTTTACAGAAATGGGATTTTTCTCTGGATTAGAAGCATGGGTAATTCTATGTGTAGACATTTTAATAAACACTATGGAAGAGGAAACACTGAACTGAAGTTTATTCACATTTGTAAAGAAATAACAGTTACTTATATTGGTCAGAATAGGGGGATATTTGGTCATTTCTGTGGTTTCTATAATATTTATGTTTTGTCTTGGTTTAGACATGATTCCAGAGTCATCTGATTTTTGCCTTGATTCATCATATTCCTCTAATATTGATGGTCCATGAAACAGCCCATATTTAACAGGAGAACATCAGGACCTAGCTATAGTCCCACGCTAAGTGAAGGTCACGCTGGGTCCTAGCTGATCGTACCAGGTCAGTGCCTGGATGTCAGGGACTGTTTTTCTCTTTCTCAGATGTAATCTACTTTGAGCTCAATACTTACATGACTTGTACCAAAATTTAGGCTCAGAAAAAAATTCAGTTTCTTTATTTCTTCTTTTAGCTTTAGTTGAGGGAATATGTTAATTTATTTGCAGGATATTTCAGCAATGTTATCAATTGAAATGTTTTGTTAAAATGGTGTAACTAAGGGATTATTTGCTATCTCCTTGTACATATTTTTGATTTCTACTTATCGGAATTTATGAAAATAGATTTTTAGTAAACTATGGATATATCTTAATAAATCCCAAACAAATCCTGAGGAAATATTTATGCAGCATATTTAGTTATTAGTGTCATAACATGAAAACTAGATGCCCATTAAAAAACTGTTGGCAAACAAACAGAGTGGTTGAAATCTCTAAGTAATGAGTATGTGATTGTATATAGTGGATTTAAGTGGATTTTTGTTTGTATCGTTAGCATTCCCATGGGAGCAGCTTTTGGCCAACTTAAAAACCTACTTTAAAACTTTGAATTATTTGCATTCACCTAAAATGAAGCATATCAAGACTAGACAGTTTCCCATTTATGTGACAGCTATCTCCATGATTTGTACCTTGCCTATCATGTTAAGCATGCTAGTAATGGGGACGTCATTTCCCAGTGAGTTCTTCACCCAGTTCCCATAGGCCAGTATATGTTAGGCCATGTTAATTATACCAAATAAATATGTCTTGCATTCACTCATTCTTCTCCAATCCCACTGCCAACATCCTAGCCTAAAATGACCTTGTCTTGGGGTCCCTGGTGGCTCAGTCAGTTAAGTGTCCAACTTCCGCCTAAGTCATGATCTTGCCGTTCCCAAGTTCAAGCCCTGAAACGCTCTGTGCTGACAGCTTGGAGCTTGTAGCCTGTTTCCGATTCTAGGTCTCCCTCTCTCTCTCTCTGCCCCTCACCCACTCATGCTTTGTCTCTATCACTCAAAAATAAATAAACATTAAAACAAATTTAAAAATGTTGTCTTTCTCTTGGACTGCTTGGTGCAGTAGCCTGCTACTTGCACTTTTCATATCTAATTTTTTTCTGATGTTTTCATCTTTTTTTTAATTTTTTTAACGTTTATTCATTTTTGAGAGACAGAGCGTGAGGGGGGAAGGGGCAGAGAGAGAGGGAGATATAGAATCCGAAGCACGCCCCAGGCTCTGAGCTGTCAGCACAGAGCCTGATGCGGGCTTGAATTCACGAACTGTGAGATCATGACCTGAGCCGAAGTTGGATGCTTAACCAACTGAACCACCCAGGCGCCCCTAATCTGTTTTCTATAAAGCATCTTAGTAATGTTTCAAATCACAAATCATGTCTTGTGATAAGTGATATAAAATCTGTCCAAAATCCTAATGAAGCATGGAGGAAAGCGTGATTAACCTTGTTGGTTGAAGTTGATTATAAAATTAAATATTTTTTAGTTGATTCTTGAAGGATGAGTAAGAGTACAAAAGGTGGATAGATGGTGATGGAAAAGGGAAGATTTCAGGCTAAATAACAGCACATGGATATAATAGAGGGAGATACAGGTATGTTAGAGGAAACCGTTGGTTAGAAATCCTGAAGCCTAAGGCGCATATGGAATAATGGTAAAAAAATGAATCTAGAAACTTTAGAAGTACAAAACAGGAAAGTCTCAGTATGCTCTGGTACACCAGTTCAACTCTTCTTTGTATTAAATTGGGATCCAGTTAAAGACTGAGTAACATTGTTACAGTTCTGCTGAGGGGGAAAAATCACCCTGTAAGCAGAGAAAGAACACCTTAAAGGAGATGAATTTAGGATAAAATGTTTGGTTGGAAAGACATTACAGTATTGTACTGAGGTCAGAAATCTGATGTGCAACAGCTCTGGCTTGGAGATGAAGTATGTAATGTAGAGGAAATGGACTTGGAAAATATGTGGTAAAGACTGAATGTGTAAGAAGAGAGAAAATGACAATGAGTTAAAGAAGTCAATGGACTCTCCAATTTTCTCGTTTTTAGAGTGTGGTCGAAAAATGGTAACACCGGCCACCATAAAGTATGAAAGAATTAACACGCTAGTTGATCAGTGGAACACAGGTCTTAAGCCCAATTTTAAACATATCAAGTCTCTGGGATCTATTCCAAAATTTAGGCTCAGAAAAAAAATGCAGGTTCTTTATTTCTCTTTTAGTTTTAGGTGGGGGAATTTGTGATTATTCTATTAACTTTAAACTTCATAGTTCATTGAAAACACATGAAGGTTCTCCATTTTAACAATGATCTGAAGATGTTATTGGTGCTATTGGCAACAGTGGGGAAACAGTAGCTGTAAATAACTACAAAATCTCATTTATATAGCCTTACAAATCATATCAAGAAATGGGAACTGAGTGATATTACAGTAGAGATGATTCTTAGCCAGTTGAATATTCATCTGTAAATATGTTCACCAAAGATTTCTTTTCAGTGAAAGAACATTACTGGTTACATGGCATAGGGACTCTTCAGGTAAGTAGGTAAGTAGGTAATTAAATAATAAATACTATTGAATAATTAAAATTTGTAAATAAGAATCAAATACATATTATAGCAAATAATTAAAGTAACAAACTAACTTTTTTCAATTCTTCAAATCACAGGTAATAGATATTCATTGTATTATTCATATTTACTATATTCTTAATAATATAAAATAAAGCAAAAGCAAAATGACATCTAACAAGTATGTTTGCAATCCTGTATGATAGATTTCTTTGAAAAAATCTACATAGGGAAGAACAAGCTTGAGATATGACAGCAGCATATGAAAATATTAAGTACTGATCATTTCAAATTTAGTATTGATCAATAGTGCTAGTGTAAGGGGCAATTTAATATTTGGCTAGATTAATAGACAAATACTATATCAAGGGAGAATGCACTCCTCACTATCTTTATATTAAAATGGTTACACTGAGGCGCTTGTCTGGCTCAGTCAGAAGAACATATGACTCTTGATCTTGGGGTCACGAGTTTGATCCCCACATTGAATGTAGAGATCGCCTAAAGAAAACTTTTAAAAATTTTGAAATGTCAGTGCCCTAACATTTTATTACTTACTTACTTAATTAAATTGTCACATTAAGTTCTAAAATTTGTTAAGTGGTAAACTGATATTTGGGGTATCTGAATTAAGGCAAGTAGGTTCATTTGGTATAAAGGTAATTACTTGATATTTTGTATTAGCCAGGAATTTTTCCACGTGTTGAGTACGTCTTCTTGCATAAAGCAGAATTCTCTGCTCTTATTGAGGCCTGCTTTCTAAGGAAATAAAATGGACATTAAATAATAAGCATGAATGTCCAGGAAAGGTCCAGATAATGCTAAAAAGAACAATATGAAGAACCAGCTCTATGTGATGTCAAGGTTTATTATAAAGCTATGATGATTAAGACGTTGGAGGGGCCCCTGGGTGGCTCAGTTGGTTGAGCATCTGACTTCGGCTCAGGTCATGATCTCACCGTTCCGAGTTCGAGCCCCACGTCGGGCTCTGTGCTGATGGCCCAGAGCCTGGAGCCTGTTTCAGATTGTGTGTCTCCCTCTCTCTCTGTGCCCCTCCCCTGCTCATGCTCTCTCTCTCTCTCTCTCTCTCAAAAATAAATAAAAACATTAAAAAGAACATTATAGAAAAAAATGTTGGGGTACTGGGGCACCTGGGTGGCTTAGTCAGTTGAGTGTCTGACTTGGGCTTAGGTCATGATCTCACAGTTCATGGGTTTGAGCCCTGCGTTGGGCTCTGTGCTGACAGTGTGGAGCCCGTTTTGGATTCTCTGTTTCCCTCTCTCTCTACCTCTCCCCTGCTCATGTTCTCTCTCTCAAAAAATAAATAAACATTAAAAAAAAAGATGTTGTGGTACTGCTATAGACCAGTAGACCAAGGTAACTGAGTAGCAATATATATATATATATATATATATATATATATATATATATATATATATATATATTTGATTTGTAACAGACTTGGTGCTGTGAAGGAATAAGACAAAGATAGCCTCTTCAATAATAGCAGAAAAACTAGGTATCCATATTGAAAAAGAGGGAGAGAAAATGAGAGACAAGATGGGGAGGGGCAGAGAAAGAGGGAAAGATTACACCATTTCACATCATTCATAAACATCAAGCCTAGAGAGACTATAGAGCAAATAATAAAAACGTGACCATAAAACTTTCAGAAGAACTTTTCATAGCCTTGTGGTAGGGATGATTTCTTAAATAAATTAATAACTCTAGTAGGAAAACAAACCTGTAAGCAAAGGGAAAACTTGAACAAATTACATGCATGAACATTTATAGGATATTGCTCTCAACAATTAGAAAATACAAATAATTTTCTCAAGTACACATGGAACATTTATCTGAGGTCATTGAATTAAGAACTTCCTAGCATTTAGTGCTATAAAATTTTCCTCTCGGTACTCCATTCCCTGCTTCCCACAGAGTTTGATATGTTGTGCTTCATTTTGATTTAGTTGCCCTGTAATGTCCCTTTTGATTTCTTCTTTGATATATGTTACCTAAGAAATGTATTATTTGGATTCCAAATATTCGAGATTTTTTCAGATATATTTCTGTTATTATTATCTAATTCCATTGTAGTCAGAGAGCATACTCTGTATCATTTGAATTCCTTTAAGTTTATTAGAACCTGTTCATGCCCAGAATATGATTAATCTTAATGAGCATTCCAGGTGCTTTGAAAAGAATGTATATGCTGCTATTGTTGAGTGTATCATACTATAAATGTCAATTAGGTCAATTTGGTTGATAGGATAAAGTCTTCTATATCCTTATTAATTTTCTGTCTGAATTTTCTACCAATTTCTACAAGAGTAATGTTTAAATTTCTGATTGTAGTCATAGATATATGACAATAGAAATAACTAGTTTCTATAATTGTAGAAAATAATCTATTTCTCCTTGAAGTACTCTCACATTTTATTTCACATATTTCAAAGTTCTGTTTTCGAGTGCCTCAGGTTTGTTGCTATGTGCTCTTTATAATCCCCCTCTTCTATCATTATGTAATACACTTTTTATTGCTGCCAATTGCTCTAAAATTTTCTTTGCCTCCTTAATATACATATGGTATATTACATATTATGCCATGTCTTTTCTATCCTTTTACTTCTTAAATACCATATCATTCTACTTCAAGTGAGTTTCTTACAAGCAGCGTATAGCTGGGTCTTAGATTTTTATCCAAAACTATAGTCTCTGCATTTTATTTGGAGTACTTAGACCCCTTATGCTTGATATGAATATTGATATGGATAAGCTTAAATGCATGATTGTGGGGAGTTTTGTATTGATTTCATTTCTTCTTTTTACTCTTTCTTCCTTTTGCTGTATTTGTGATTGAGTGCTGTTTATGATGTATTTTATCTCCACTAATGGATTATTAGGGATAACTACTTGTTATGTTGTTTTAGTGGTTTCTATGGGGTTTGTGCAATGATAATTAACTCACAATCTACCTTCAAGTAATATTACACTACTTCATGTGTCATATTAAAACCTTATAACAATATATTTTCATTTCTTCCCACCAGACATTTTACCATTGTTTTCATACGGTTTACTTTTACTTATGTTATAAAACTAACAATACAATGTTATTAAAAGTCAATTAAATTTTAAATAATAAGAAAAAAGTTATTTCTATTTACTTATATAAACCTTTCTAGTGCTCTTCATTAGTTGTATAGGTCCAGAGTGATTTCCGTTATTTTCTTCTGTCTGAGAGACTATTTTTTTGTTTCTTGTCTAAATGTTAGCATTTTAACAAATCTAAATGAAGATCTATTGACAATTATGTTTTTCTTTCGATTGTTTCAAAATTCACTGGATGGGCTAAATAGTAGAATAGAGATGACAGAAGAAAGAGACAATGAACTTGAAATACAATAATATATATTATTCAAACTAGACAGTAGAAAGAAAAATGATTGAATAAAAAATGAACAGTCTCAGAGACCTGTAAGAAAATATCAAAAGGTCCAATATACCTGTTATTGGAGTAGTAGTAGAGAAGAAGTTTGGGACTGAGCAACTCTTTGAAGAAATAATATCAGAAGTCTTATTAAACTTGATGAAAAACAAACTTACAGATTAAAGGAGCTCAGTGAGCACCAAGGAGATGCATTCAAACAAATCCACTTCTAGACACATCATAACTAAACTACAGAAAAAGCTGGTGGACCTAGATTGAGTAAAGGAAGGCAATGTGATGAAGGGGCTGCATCTCTATACTGATGCAAAGCCCTGTTCTCCTCCCTGATGTCTTTTCAGAGAACAGAGAGATTAGCCAGAGATTTTCCTTAGGCTGTGGTACTCACTTAAGCCAAGTCTTATGCTCTGAGCAACTTTAGAAATCTGTAGACATGTTTGGTTTTTGTTAAAATAAGCTCTTCACCTCTAGAGTGCATCCAAACGTCTTGATCTTTCAGAAAGAGCTGATAGTCTAGGGAGATCCAACACGAAGCAGGTATAAGAAAAGATAAATTCAGCTTTGATGATTTTCCAACAAATCTGAAGACTGGAAAAGAAAACAAGACAAAAACAAGTGTTTCAATTTCTCAAGAATGTCTTCCAGCTTGAAAGTTTTGCTTTATTCAACAAAGATACAACCAAGCTACTGTAAGCTCCTGAAATATTTCAAATTCCTTCTCATCTATAAAGAAGAGTTTAGAATTGCAGTTAAAAGCATGTTGGGAAATTGAAATGTGGATATGAGTGTCTATAAACTGTGACTGACAGCAAGTTGCAAGTTCATCTCTGTATTTCTCTAGTCCAATACCATAACCCTTTTCCCATTAAAAAAATCATATGTATAATTTAGAGACAACATCTCACTTGTCAAACACAACAAACTCTTAAAAAGCCAAGAGAAAAAATAGTTGATTCATCCAGGCAAGAGTTAATCAAGATACAACATTCGGAAAAAAATAAATAAAACCTGAAAAATTTTCAAGGGTTGGCGAAATCTCTTGAGGGTATCAGGGGCATTATATCAAAAGGAAATTTATTACAACAATCTCTTTAGACAAAGGAGAGTAAGATTATTAGTAAAACCATACTCATAAGAGAGTTTTTTGTAGTGGAAGAGGTTCGACAGGATTATTAATGTTTCAGCTGCCTAATATTGCAACTAGTTTCTGTTCCCATTAAGTGCAAATAACTAAAGAGGGATAGAGGTAGACACCTTTGGCTTGATGAGAATATGTATTCCATGAACTTCAATCATTCATAATGCTTATCAAACTCAAAAGAGAAGTTTGTTGTTTATTTTTCTTTAGTTTAAGAAAGCATCTGAAAATAAAAGAGAAAAGGAAAACAAAGGAATACAAAATAATTAGGGAATTGTTCAAGTCAACTGAATTACAATGATATTAAGGACATTGAAAATGTGTTTTCTGTTTAAGTTTTATAATATGTATGTTATTTTTCAATGTCTTTTTTCTTTAACCCGCTACTGTATTTGGCTTTCTCTTTTATTGATTCCATATGACCGTTGTCAGCTCTCTCTTTAACTCCTCCAGAGTAGGCACTTCTCATTATTTTCAGAAAAATTGAAGAAATAATGTTGCTTGGGGAGGGCCTGGTTTGCTCGGTTGTCAAGCATCTGACTTCAGCTCAGGTCATTATCTCATGGTTCCTGAGTTTGAGCCCCAGGTCAACTGGTGACAGCTCAGAGCCTGGAGCCTGCTTCAGATTCTTTGTCTCCCTTTCTCTCTGCCCCTCCCTTGTTTGTGTTCTAACTCTCTCTCTCATATGAGGATGACTCCCTCACCCTTAAATTTCTTGTCATATAAAGTAATATTGTCTGTATTTTTGAAGCCAGTTGAATTTTCTATTACTTACAAATTCAAGTACACTTCAATGTCCCTATACTACAATTTACACAAAAAGTACAGATGTTTGGGTCTCAAAAAAAAAAAAAAACATAAAAAAGGAAAGAATATCGCTTGAATTATTTGCAAGTATATGCTACATAATTTCAATTGGATTCTTGTTGCTACTCATCACTATGTTTACTGTTTACTGCTTTCCTTTTTTCGGACATATTTTATCCAAATATGCTAACGTCCATACTCTTAATTATTTCAAGAAATTCCTATGGAACACTTTTAATTCCTTTCCTTTGTACCTCTAAAAGTCTTCTTATCTTTTAGCCTTTCTATTCTGTTGTCAATTTGCTGTCTTATAAAGTTATGTTTTTCCACTTTATTTTCTTTTATCTCACAACTTTTCCCTAGTGGTCTAAGTCATTCTTGACATTTTGACTATCACTACTTTGTAAACTACTCCTAAATATGAGTATTCTCAAACTTCTCCCATTTGAGAAAAATATTTAAAAATTATTGTAAATAATTACAATTATTGTAATTTGTAAATTACAAATAATATTTGTAAATTACTCTTAGATATGAGTGTTCTCAAACTTCTCCCATTTGAGAAAAATATTTAAAAATTATTGGCTGAATATTTCAGCTATAGAGTCCTCCAGATTTTCAAATTCAACATTTTTGAAATTGAAATTGTTATGTATTATGATCAGTCTCTTAACTACCCTAAGTGTGTGAATGACATCACCTGGATCTACCCAAGCTAGAAAGTTGAGATTTATCTGATCTAGTTACTCCTTTCAATATTAATATGATGTTAATGAATCTTTTCAATCTCAAACTTCTTGCACGTATTTCTACTCATATTCTCTTGCTCAATGTTTTAGTTTATCTATTGTTGTACTATTCTTGGACTTTTGCAATGATCTCAACGCAAATTTATCAGTCTTAAGTATATTTTATTCAGAAATGTAAGATTAATTTTTGTAAGCCTAATCGTATTAAAATCACTCCCGACTCTGAATATCCATGTCAACTAAATTCTCAATTTCTCTGCTGGAATTTGAGTTATTCTGAAATTTTTCCCCAGACTTTAGTACACAATATTCGTTGCCTTCCTATAGCTATCTTCCATTCTTCTATGTATGTCCCCATTCTTGTTTGTTAATAGAGCCTTATGCTTCTACTCTTTCCCTCAGAGACACTAGGAACATTCTGGTTAGTTTAAGCCTGAAGGTTTGTACTATTGCCTTTACCAGTACTTTGTTTATGATGAAGCTTGTGAACCCATCCTACCTCAAGAGGAAAAGTCTGTTAGTATTATTAGTAATTTCCTTGCTAATTAAAAAGTCACAGTGGAAAGAAATCAACTGTCATGTCCATTATGACACTTAATGTGCAGTAGCCATTTTACAACTAAGTGTGGGAAGTAGTTTGTATGAGGAAATCCAGCATACTGAGGTGGCTGAAAGTTGGAAAATAATCTCAAGAATCACAATTATTGGGAACATTGGGTCAGTGAACACTATCCGTGGGACTCCCTCACCCATAAATTTCTTGTCGTATAAAGTAATATTGTCTGTAGTTTTGAAGCCAGTTGAGTTTTCTATTACCTATAAATGAAAGTACACTTCAATGTCCCTCTACTACAATTTACACAAAAAGTACAGATGTTTGCGTCCACATTTGATCTGCACCACTTACACCACTGACTTATTCAACTTTAGATTGATTCTTTAACTTTTCAAGGTCTCAGTGTTTTCTTCTGCAAAGTTGGAAAAATAAAATACCTAACTCTTTGGGCCATTATGAGGTTAAATAAGTTAGTACTACTAATGGACTTAGTGTATGACCCAATTAAAATGCTCAATAAAGGCTAGATATTGTTGTTCTTTTATTGTTATTTACATTCTTCCCACATGCTGCATTTTGCTTATGACTACAGGATAACCTGCTATAAAAAGAGTAAAATTCAAAAACTCAATGGGTTAAGAAAAAAGTTTCTCTCCTGCTCATGCAAATTCCCAGGATGGGAGCCCATCTCCATGTTGTAGGTAAGACATTGCTTTGGAGAATTTTCATTCCTCCAAAAGTCATATGCTGAAATTCTACCCCTACCCCAAGGAGATGGTATTAGGATGTGAGGCCTTTAGAATGTGTTTAGGTCATAGGAGTGGAACACTCATGAGAAGATTACTGCCCTTTTCCAAAAGACCTTATAGAGCTAGTTTGCACTTTCTGCCATGTGAGGTTACAGTGAGAAGATGGCAGTAAGGAAAGACACTCTCAACAGAAAACAAATCTGCCAGTGACTTCATCTTGTACTTCTCAGCATTTGGAGCTCTGGGAAATAAAGTCCTGTTGCTTATAAACTACTCAGTCTACAATTATTTGTTACAGCAGCCCAAACAGACTACGAGGTTCATTATTATGAGCTTTTGTTTAATAGGAGACTTCCAGTCTCTAAGTCAAAGGAAGAGACGTATAAAGAATGGACAATGACCATCACTTCATTGTCCATTGTCAGAACTATCACAGGGACCCAACTTAACCTCTTAACACTTTTGTCCAAGCTACCTGCTTCCTTTTCCCTGACCACATACACCCATCATGGAATGTTGTATTAGTTTACTGAAGCCGCTGAAACAAATCACCACAAACTTAGTGACTTCAGAGAAATTGATATCTCATAGTTCTGGAGGTGAGAAGTTTAAACCCAAGCTGAGTTGTTCTCCCTCAAGGGCTCTAACAGAGAATCAATTTTTTTGCCCCTTTCAGATTCTATCGGCTGCCCTGAGATTCCTAGTCTGGTGTTGTGTCACCCCACTCTCTGCCACCATCTTCATATGGTATTCTCCTCCTTCTGTTATTTCCTTTGCATCACTTATGAAGACATTTATGATGGTATTTAGAAATACCTGAAAGATACAGAATAACTGACTCATCTCAAGATATTTATTTATTTATTTATTTATGTATTTTAATATAATTTATGTCGAGTTGGCTAACATACAGTGTATACAGTGTGCTCTTGGTTTTGGGGGGAGATTCCCGTGATTCATCGCTTACATACAACACCCAGTGCACACCCCAATAGTGCCCTCCTCAATGCTCATCACCCATTTTCTCCTCTCCCCCCCCACCAACCATCAACCTTCAGTTTGTTCTCTGTATTTAAGAGTCTCTTCTGGTTTGCCTCCCTCCATCTGTTTGTAACTATTTTCTTCCCCTTCCCTTCCCCCATGGTCTTCTGTTAAGTTTCTCAAGTTCCACATGAGTGAAAACATATGATATCTGTCTTTCTCTGACTGACTTAATTCGCTTATCATAATAGACACTTTTCAAGATATTTAATTTGAACTCTCTTGCGAAGATTCTTTTTCTTTTTTCTTCCTTTCTTATTGACTTCTCTCTTTCTCTCTTCCTTTCTCTCTTCTCTCTCTCTCTCTCTCTCTCCAAATAAGGTAACATTTACATGTTCCAGGGATGAGGACTTGATATTTTTGGATGACCACTATTCAACCGACCACAAAAATACTAAAGATATTTTGGCACTAGATAATTTGGCACACTTAAAGAATTAAAGAATAAATGGCGAGGCTGGAGCACAGAGAGCAAAGGAAAGAGAGTGGGAAGATAAGCTAGAGAGAAAGGAGGAGTCAGATTACTAGAGTTTTGTAGGACACTGTAGAGGATACTAATTCAAGCTGATCCAAACCCCCATAATGTATTCATTCTTTTTTATGTGTAAAGTAGGTTAAGACCTCATTTTAAGACAATGTAGAAACAGATCTCGCTTCCTGACAGACTCAGCTGTGAAAAATGCCACTAGCCACTAGTCTCCAGCTGCTATATCTTTGAGATCTGCCATAGCATTCACTTTGAGGTCGTACTCTCCTTATCTCTCTTTAATAGTTCAAAGATATTTTTTCCCAATAAATCTTTTGTACTTCCAATAACATATTGTTTGCTGTAAGACCCAAACAGGCACCACTGATACGTGGAGTCAACCAAGAAGGCAGGTGTTATTATGGAGTTACCTGGCCAGGAGGATTACATCGCAAGTGGTATGTGGGGAATGAATTATCCTTGTAACAAGGTGGCAGCCCATGGCTAAAGATTTCACTGGTGGTTATCCGAGACAACGTCATGGTGAGGGGAAATAACTTACCAATGCAATGATTCAGATATTTGAAAGGTATGGGAGAGCAATGTATATAAGTGAAGTACAACTAGCTGGCTATTATTAAATTGTATTCATTCTCCTAATGGAGGAAGAATACTTTCTTAACAGAAAAAAAATCAGAATTATTTCATTTAACTTCTCCTTCCTATAAAATGAATACTGTTAACATATTTTAAGTCACTGGCACTAGTTAACTGCTCAAATTAGTGGGAATTGTATCTAAATACATACACCACTATGGTAACCAATGGTTTTCAAATTCTAATGTCACCAGAGTTTCCTGAGACCTTATTTAAAATGCACAAAACTTCAGCAATATATTTTGACTGAAGAGTTTCGGGGACAAGTCAGCATTTAGACAGGCATTCCAGAGTATAAGCTTCCCAAAGAGCCTTAAAGAAAGTATATCTAGATTTGAAATTGAACACTGAACTCAACAACATATCAGAATATAAATAATATTCATTTCAAGGTTGTTTTCATGTAGAATTTGGAACTCCGATGTTCTCATTATCTTTTAGAGTAATGTGATTAGAATAATTACGGTTTGGAAGGACAAGCCAAGTCTTAAATAATATTCTCTCATGTTTATATGTTTTTTCTGATCTAATGAAGCTTAAAAGAGTCCAACTGCTGCCCTAATGTCTGATATATTTAGTAAAAATCAAATTAGTCATATCTCCCTTAGTTCTTTTGGTAGGCTGCCTGTGCACACAGCTCACCTGGAGAACTCACCAGCCATAAACAGATGAATCAAGTAATAGCTTTGTTTTTGAGGAGTGAAAAATAGTCATCCCAAGATACCAGATTAATCTTCCCCACTCTCATATGCTGCCAGAAAAGGTGGATGGAAAGATACGTGTGAAGTTCCAAACTGAATATTTGTGTTAATTAAATGCTAATTGTTTTAAGTAAAATAAAGAGGGATTGTTTTAGAAGAGAATTATTTTGCCTAGTAGACCACGATTCCTAAATATATCTGTTAAATCAGAATTGTGTACGTCAGGAATCTAGAAGGAGAAGCAGAATGAAAAGCTCTAGTGGAATTTCATAACTTTTTATAGTTTCTCGTATTTGCCTGGTTCAATTATAAAAACCTCAAATGCCACTGCATCACATTAGTGCATGCCACCATCTTCTCTCGATAACTTTATCATACACACTTCCTTGCTAGACTGTCTGCTTTCACTCTGTCGGCTCCCAGTTCTTTTTTTTTCTTCTTCATCTTTTTAAAAAGTTTATTTAAATCCAAGTTAATTAACATACAGTATAATAATGGTTTCAGGAGTAGAATTTAATGATTCAGCACTTATACGTGACAACCAGTGCTCTTCCCAGTGAGGGCCCTCCTTAATGCCCTTCACCCATTTAGCCCATGCTGCCACCCAATGCCCCTCCAGCAACCCTAAGTTTGTTCTCTTTAAGAATCTCTAAGAGTCTTATGGTTTGCCTCCCTCTCTGTTTTTATCTTATTTTTCCTTCCCTTCCCCATGTTCATCTATTGTTTTTCTTAAGTTCCACATATGAGTGAAATCATATAATATCTGCTTTTCTCTGACTTATTTTGCTTAGCATAATACACTCTAGTTCCATCCACATTGTTACAAATAGCAAGATTTCATTCATTTTGGTAGCTAAGTAATATTCCATTGCGTGTGTGTGTGTATGTGTGAGTGTGTATTTATATTTATATAGCACCATTCATCAGACAAAGGACATTTGGGCTCTTTCCATAATTTGGCTATTGCTGATACTGCTGCAACAAACATTGGGGTGCATGTGCCCCTTTGAATCAGCATTTTTGTATCCTTTGGATAAATACAACTGCATATGCTGATCTTTCTAAAATGCTGATTATGTCACTCCCACTTCTTATTGTTTTCAGGATAAAATTTATATTTTCCACCAGTCATGACTCTCTAGCAAATTATAACATGCATAAGCTTAAGCTATACTAAACCATTCTCTATTCCTTTACTGAAAGTCTCTTATCTCTTAGACCCTGAGCATGTTCTTTCCTCTAGTTGAAACACTCTACCTTTCTCCACTCCTCATCCCCCAAATACGTTTCATCTAATTATCTTACTTTGAGTAGCAGCTTAAGCATCAAGTCTTCAGAGAAGACTTCCCAAGACTGGGACCTTCTTCTGTGCTGTTTAAATGCCATCTCCTACTTCAACCTTAACATTCAAGTCATTGTAATTTCTTATTTACTTGAATGTCTTTACTATTATCTAGACTATTTGATAGTGAGGGCAAAGCTGTTTCTGCTTTCTTCACCACTATTCCTAGAGCCTAGAAATTGGCATAATGTGTAGTTTTTACTAATCAAGAACATGTACTTGTAGTTGTGATTGTGGTAACTTCAATAGCTGCGATTCTTGGAGTAGCTAGGAGAGTTTTATTTAGAAAATTCTGACTTACAGTATCTTGAGAGACATTATTATTCTCAAAAAGCTTGAGTGCGCACCAGAGGCAAGCCATATGGTGTCTCCAGGCTGCAATCAAGGAGAACTTTTAAAAGAGACTTGGGTTCCAGAAATCCATATACTCCTTGGCCTAGAGTTATCTGTGTCTTTCCCCTCCAAATAACAAAATTGTAACCTGTTGTCTTCATTATCCTGCGATAAGCATTGAAGAATTTGCACTTGTTAAATGCTGCTGTACCAGAGCGAGAGTTGTATCATCCTTAGTATGAAACACACATACCTCTGATCCATAGAAATTTTAGCTGCTCAGAAATAATTGGAACTGTTATTTTCCGGTTTCATTTTGACAGGAGATGTTTTAATTCATATGTAATTTATAAGGGCTTATACTATTTTCCTCATTCAGTAATGCACCCCTGCTTTCATTCAGGGAACATCAATTTATACCTTTTGAATTCAGAGAAGTTAAATCTATTCACTGAAAAAGTCTCCTTTATCCTTTAGTCTGTACTTGCTAAGGTTGATTAACATATATATTCTTGCGGGAAAGCACACGTTCGGTAGTCCAGTTTTTCCCACAAGAGAAGAAAAGATGGCACGAGAATGACTGTCACGCTCACGCCGGAGAACTTAAGGAGTTTCTTAAAGACACTCTTAACAAATCCATAGTTAGGCTAATGGGGCTCCTGGGGTTTGCGATGGCACTGTCTAAGCACTAAGGGGCAAGACTGCGGAGCAGTCATTGGAGACATGAAGCAGGTGACTTGGAAGGCCTTTAGAGTTTGGAGGGATCTGCAACTCTCATCATCCAATAGGAAGGGAGTCAGGGAAGACTGCTCCCGGACCTCACCCCTCTCTTGTCTCTTGATCTCCTCTTATGCTTCTCATTTGTAAAGCAAACTGTCACTTTTATTAATCGTGGGAAGCAACAAAACAAATTCTTCAGAAGATGATAAGATTGCATAGGAAAAATATCTCATGTAAAAGCTTTCAACTAAAACATTTTATGCCCAGGGAATTAGAACTGTTTCTGTTGGGATACACACACACACACACACACACACACACGTATTTCTGCAGGGTTGGACTAATACATACATATGTATATCTATACATTTATATATATAATAACTTTATTACCTATATGATAATTGTGTGTATATCCAAATAATTCTGGCCTACAAAAATCACATATTTTGGCCTGCCTACTAAAAAATTCATATAAAAATGTAAGTAAAAATATATCAAGTTATTTTTGTAACACATTTAATAATATCTTCACTTCCATTTTATATTACATTCCCATTAAAGACCGATTTTTGTGAAAAAATTGGAAAATTATTCTTAAGTACTTCTGATTAAAGGTAAGTACTTAAGTACTTCTGATCAAAAAAAAAAAAAAAACTATTCTCCAATTTTTTACCCTGATTCCCAAATTGGCTGAATTAGCTCTCGTTTATTTCAAAGTATTTTATGAATGTGAAACTTTGCATAGTCGTAAATCATTTCTTCTCTGATAACCTGCTCAGTAAGAGACAAATAAGGCTTTCTTTCTTAAAGCCTTTGGAGTTGAATGCCGGCTTGCTCATATCGACAAATGCGCTGCTGAGGGAGAGCCTTTTCATCTTATTGACATGGATACATCATAAACCAAAGAACTGGAAGCCTGACATCCAAGCAATTCAGGCTGCATCTACACTGTTTCAAGAGAAGCTTTTGGAAAACAAATATTTCTTGCAAACTGTCTGACTTGTCTACATAGATTGTATGGTTGTGAAAAGAAGTTGACTGTTTTCCCTACAGTAAATTCACGGTTATTGTTGCAATGTGCAAACCCAACTGTAGTCCATTTCCTTGCCTTTAAAAAAAACCTGTCCTGCCCTGTTATAACTAGATGAGAATAGATGGGCTGGTCCTTAAAATTGATCTGTGGATCAATACTAATCTCCTTTACTTTCCATATCTTCCTGTAAAAATGGAAAAAATGACATGCTTAAGAAGGCATTTCTGCATAAACTTCTATTTCCAAAACCCAAGAAAAATACACAAAGTTTGTTAAATTCCTACACGTGCAAGAGTTGATACATCTTATATTAAATTTCAACTCAGTTGAACCAATAACTATTGATTACACAATATGAAAAAGATTACAATAATTAAAATATTTCACCAAAATATGAAAAACGCTGATTCTGTGTGGAAATCCAATCAAAAGGATTAACTTAGCATCTTCCATTACTTCTTGGGCATCAAGTTTATCCTTTCGATTGAATTTCCACACAGAATCAGTACTAGATACTAGGTATGTACATGTGCTGAGGTCAGCTCTGTTCATTTACTCTACAAATATTTATTGAGTAGTCTCTAGGTGTCAGGTGATTTTGCTTGTGCTGGAAAAGTTAATAATGACACCTTACTGACTCATTAGTCCAGTGAAGTAATCCTTTGACTCTTCAGTGATTTTCTATTATCATTCCCAAGTGAAAGAAACTTGATTTGAAATAGCTATTTACTAAAAAGATAATAGTGCAATAATAATTCGATCTTTTCTTCCAATCAATATAATGCACTTGAGGTTAAGGACTTGGCCTGGCATTAGTTTTGAAGTTGGAGATTTTCACTAGAGTTTCTTTCTTAAAATGTGTGTCCCCGATCTTTCTTTCTGCTTTCTTCAACAGAAATCTTCTCTCACAGCATAGCTGGTCTATTTAGTATCTTTTGCTTATTTCATGCACTATCTTGCCTTCTTGTCTAGTCAATGCCCTTCCCACCCCCATGAAGAGGAAAGAAGTCCTTTTGCAATCCTAGCACCAGAACCACAAGCTCCTAGAAGTCAGGGACTATCGGAGAAGGAAAGCTAGAAGTTAGCAGCTTCTGTGGCATTGCTCAGAGTGGGGACAGACACTTCCCACCAGGATTCTTACAGTCATTTTAGTCAACAAGTTGTCCTAACTGCCAATCTAAACAGAAAGCATGCAGGAATCCAGAATTGGAGAAAGTGGGGTTATTTGTTCTCTCTTGTTGATGTTATCAACAGACAATTAAGCCCCAGGAAGTATTACATTCTGGTTGATAACTAATTCTAACCTTAATGCTAAAGAACCGTGAGACTTACTTTCACCACTGTGACTAAGTTTGTTGGAAAATAAATCATGGATGATACTATTTCTTGCCTCATGCAGCTGATTTGAGAATGGAATGAACATTACATGTGAAAACTTAAATCACTTTAACAAGATTGAAGCTCCAATAACTGAAGAATCAACTTTGCTTTGTTTACCAACAAATAAACAGCAATTTCATGAAGCCTGGTACATGGTAGAGGATGAGTAAATATTTGTCATAGGAATGAAATCTCTCTGGGGACTCTATCTTTCATCCCTCACTTTTGTATAGTGCTACAAAGAATTACTTTGGTGCTAATGCTTCTTAAATAGACCCAGAAAGTAAAACTGAAATGGCTAAAGAACACTACCAATTTTCTTACTGATATTCCTTTCTCTCTGTAAAGTAGGCAATTCAAGTCATACAAATAAATATTTGGCAGTGCATTCAAAACAGATTTCTTATATTAAATGCAAATAATTGCTGGCGTTATAAACTTTCTTATTTTTTTGAATTGCATTTAAGTTAAAATGTTGCTCGCTAGTGGGCACCTGGGTAGCTCAGTCGGTTAAGTGTTCCCCCTTAGCTCAGGTCATGATCTTGCAGTTTGTGAGTTCAAGCCCCATGTTGGGGTCTGTGTTGACAGGTCAGAGCACGGAGCCTGTTTCAGATTCTGAGTCTCCCTCTCTTCCTGACCCTCCCCTGCTCTCTCTTGCTCTCTCTCTCTCTCTCAAAAATAAATAAGCATTTAAAAATGTAAAAACAAATGTTGCTCACTAGTATTTTAATTTTTTTATTTAAGTACTTATTTTCAAATTGATTTCCATATAACACCCAGTGTTCATCCCAACATGTGCCCTCTTCAATGCCCGTCACCCCCTCTCCCCCCTGCCAGACTCCCCAGTCACCCTCAGTTTGTTCTTAGTCTTTGAGTCTCTTATGTCTTGTCTCCCTCTCTCTCTGTGTCTTATTTTCTTTTCCTCTCTTCCCCTCCCCCATGGTTTTTGCTAAGTCTCTCAAAATCCACCTATGCGCGGAAACATATGGTATCTGTCTTTCTCTGACTGACTTATTTCACTTAACATAATACCCTCCAGTTCCATCCATGTTGCTACACATGGCCAGATTTCATTTTTTCTCATTGCCACGTAGTATTCCATTGTATATATGTACCACATCTTCTTTATGCATTCGTCGGTGGATGGACACTTGATCTCTTTCCATGATTTGGCTATTGTCAAAAGTGCTGCTATGAACATTGGGGTACACGTGTCCCTATGCATTAGTACTCCTGTGTCTCTTGGGTAGATTCCTAGCAGTGCTACTGCTGGGTCATAGGGTAGCTCTATTTTCATTTTTTTGAGGAACCTCCACACCGTTTTCCAGAGCGGCTGCACTAGTTTGCATTTCCACCAACAGTGTAGGAGGGTGCCTGCTTCTCCACATCCCTGCCAGCATCTATAGCTTCCTGATTTATTCATTTTAGCCACTCTAACCGGTGTGAGGTGGTATCTCAGTGTGGTTTTGGTTTGTATTTCCCTGATGATGAGTGACTTTGGACATCGTTTCATGTGTCTGTTGGCCATCTGGATGTCTCTTTGGAGAAGTGTCTATTCATATCTTCTGCCCATTTCTTCACCGGATTATTTGTTTTTCAGGTGTGGAGTTTGGTAAGTTCTTTATAGATTTTCGATACTAGTCCTTTTTCCAATATGTCATTTGCAATTATCCTTTCCCATTCCGTCAGTTGTCTATTAGTTTTGTTGGTTGTTTCCTTTGCCGTGCAGAAGCTTTAAACTTCTTTCTTTACCATATAAATTTAACCATTTTTCTTCTTTACTTACTTGGGTGGAAATATCATCATATTTGTTTTATTTTTTATATTAATACTGTCTTGGACACCTATATGCAGGATTATAACCAGAATCTCTAGGGCTCTTTACTTTGTTCCTAATTTATACAGAATTACACAAGAATTCTCAGTTCAAAGGGAAAATGACTACTCTCCCAATGCTCACTTTCATCTTACACCTTCTTAAAACATCATTGCTGGAGAAAGAATTGGAGAATGTGGGCATGTAGTCACTTCCCTGGTAGACTCTCTTTTGTTTTGTTTTGTTTTTGCTTTCACTGCTTTTGAAGCTCTCAAAGCTAGCCCCACATTTTAAATAAATCTCTGATTATTGTTCCAATTCTATCCTAACTTACGGATCCAGACCACAGATGTCAGTGGTGTCCCATTCGTGAGCTCCCAAAGTATTAACTTCTCACTTTTTTTTTTTTTTCAGTTTCATGTTCAGACATTTCTTTCAAAGAATTCCCCACATGGCAGAGAATCTTTTGTTTTGAGAGATGGAATATTTGGAAACTATCAGAAAACTTTTAATACGCATAAACACCAAACTACAAGTAAAATTTTACTAGAATATTTTACGAGAAATCCTTAAGCACTGTACAAAATTGTTTTTTGGCTTCAGGGTTTGAGATCTATACTTGCAGTCTTTTGATTCACTAAAATTTTGCCCAGAGGCTCAACAGGCACATGTCTAAAAATGAACTCATTCCACTTTCAAAAGGGAATATTTTTAGCTTTTCTTCTTTCTCATATAGACATTCCAGTTGCTCAAAATAGAATCAGTAAACATAATTCTTGTTATAGTCCATCTTTTCCTGGCATGTTATACCTATTTGATCATTAAGTCAAGTTACTTGATATTTAGAATAATTAGTCAATGTCACTCTTCCTCACTCCCCTCCACGCCTTCCCCCATATTGTCAATATTTTAGTTCAGTTCCTTTTTATAAGGAAAACCTTATAGTTGTGCCCTTATTTTTCTCCCCCCCCGCCTTCTAACTTATTTGGCATGTTCTCATTTTATTCCTTCACTTGACAATACTGAATCTAGCAAACACCTTCTCAAGCCAGGCACCATGCTAGATCTTGGGAATAATACAGACCAATCTCTGCCTTTGGAGCTTAGAGCAATGAGAAGTGTAACCTCAGTGTGGAGTAGTGGATGCCCCACTTCAGGAAGTACTAGGAAAGGAGAGAGACTGTAGTAAGGGTAAGTAATGTTGTTTACAGGTGAAAAATTATCAGAAAAGGCATTTCAGACGAATTATTGTTTAACCAAACTAAGAGGAATTTAAATAAACATTTATCACTACACAGTTAAGTTCTAAAGGGTGTATTTTTCCAGGTAGGGACACACGGCTAACCGTCTCATTTATATAAGGCAAGGAACCAGTAGTGATAATAGTATTGATCAAAATAGCTATAATTTAATAGAACAACATTAATTATTATTACTGTAGCAATAAGGTGAAACTTATTTTGTGTCCATGACATAATGATCGAAGAAATAAGAATGACATTCTTATTTTGGAGGAAATGTCAAATATGCAAAAAGCTATCTAAGGACTTATCGAGAAATAAACTCTAGAAATACAATTTGCCTTCTGTATTCAGGCTAATTCACATCTTTAAAATAAAAACTAATATTTAAGAACTGTTGATTGTTCGTTAGAGGCTGAGGCTCTTTTTCTATCATCAAATAGAGTTGGAGACTTTTTCCCTAATCAGTATATGGCAAACGCTCCAAGGCATCATTGTATAACACAGAATAAGGTGATGAGTAAGACATCTGGCTGAAAATAAAGCCAGATCACGTTTGGAATCTGGCAAACATTTTACTATTTGTGTCACTTTAAGCAACTCATATAGTTCCTTTAAGTCTTAACTTCTCTACTTGCAAAATGAAAATATATTTAATATCTGTATCAAGAAAGAATTATAAAGTTTAAAATAGATAATATATAGTATCTGAAATAATAAGCACTCAGTCAATGTTTGCCATGACCTCCCAGGCCACCTATTATCACTATTACTACCAGTTGTACTGTTACTAATACAATTTACTTTACTACTAATGCTACTGTTATTACTATTCTTGTTTCTAATACTGCTACTATTAACGTTATTGGCATCAGTCAGCCTAATTGGATTTTAATCCAGGGCTATCGTTTCAAAAGTGAGTTGGATCTATTCTAGACAAAACAATTTTGAAGTCAACAGAAGTAATGCAGCTTAGCTTTGTATTTAAATTTTCTAATAATTTTAAATTCTATTGGGTTCGTAGGTCCTGTGATGTACATATGCTATTAGCATAGTGCTGCATGCTTATCATGTTTAAATAAATATGCTAAGTTTCAGAATATCTGTTCAAAATATTTTTCTCATAGGAGAACATAGCATTCAACACTAGTGCATGTTTCCAAAGCACTAGTCTAGTAAGAATACATGCAAATAAGCAACATGTTGCAAATATTATGATAAATCCTTTGGCAGACTAATAGATATGAAAGTCCCATGAAAGGGAAAATATCTAACCTACTACTTCATGCTCTATTTGACTTATGGGGCCATGGCTGGTCAGCACCATGAAATCTGCCCAATGCATCATAAGGGTGATTATTGGGCCAGTTGGATTTTCTCTATCAGGAATTTGAATTGGGAATATGGAAACAGACTCAGTCATTTTATAGGGGAACAGAAGCTCAAAAGACAAAGTGGACACATTTGAAGCAGGATCTAGGTGATATAAATAACTGAAGATATAAATAATTGAAAACATAAATGATATAACATGGAGAATGGAGAGAGGGAAAAATGTGAGTGATTGCAGGAGAATAGAAACAGAGTAGAAACTGAAAGAGAAGCTGAGTCTCCCCAAAAAGAGTAATAAATTCTTTCCATTGAGGGCACATGGAGGTGGTCTGATCCTTAGAATTCTTGTGTATCTTCTAATTTCCAAACTCTATTTTATGCTTTTGGAGACCCTGGTATATTGCCAGTCCTGGAATCCTATAAGATTCTGTTGTCTTTATTTCTATGTGTACTTTCTTCAATCTTCTCCCAATTATTTGGGGGTAACTTTATTGATCTCTAAGTCTTTGTTAAACTCAGGTTCAAATCTCAGGCCACAAAAGCAAGTGTGGAAGAAACATAAACTTAATTATTTTTATATAACTCAAGTACTATTTGGAGCCACAATACTATCATATAGCAGAAACTAAGTCTTGGTTAATTCTGTGTCATTCTAGACACTTAAGGGTCTCCCAGTGTTGCCTCTGGCACTCTGTCCTATAGTTCTCAGGCACTGACGGGGCAGGAAGTAGGGATAGTTCACCTGCTGGTCTGGTTGTCTTCTCTCCCCACTAGCATTCATTACATCCACAACAGGAAATGCGTTATATTCTTGATATCCAAAAGTCGTTGCCACATTGTTCCTTGCTTCCAACTGTAGGTGTGAGAGCTATGGAAATTTTAAAGGAACTGTAAAATGTCTTTCACTAGTCCTTTGCTCTTCTCAGGAACAACATCAAAAACACTTTCAACTTTGGGAACCTCTGGGAGACTTTCTGAAACTTATCCAGACTGCTATCTTGGTGTGGCATTTCTCTGTTCCTGAAACTGGTTAGTTCTCTGTTTTACGCAGTCCTGAGGCAAAGGTACATCTTCTCTGAGACCTCAAAATCTAGGAGTTTATTGCCTCTCTCCCTCCACTCTGGAACTTGTTCCAAGTTTTGTTGGGGGGACAGCCTGAGCACATATTTCATTTATCCCAATTCAAAGGAAGTTTTCCTGAGAGGGAGAAGTTTGTTTGTTTCTTTGTTTGTTTTTAATGTTAATTTATTTTAGGACAGAGAGAGAGAGAGAGAGAGAGAGAGAGAGAGAGAGAGCAAGTGGGGGAAGAGGCAGAATGAGAGAGAAACACAGAATCCGAAGCAGTCTTCAGCTCTGAGCTCTTGGCACAGAGCCTGACATGAGGCTCAAACTCATGAGCCCTGAGATCATGTCCTGAGCTGAAGTTGGTTGCTCCACTGACTCAGTCACCCAGGTGCCCCAAAGGGGAGAAATTTTTGATTATACAGCAAATCGATTAAATAACCTCTCCTCGAATGTGGAAAAATGGAGCAGACAAATGTTGCACTCTTAGACTGGCATTTTTAGAAAATGACTTCTGATTTCAAAATGTCAGGCCATTTTCCACTTAAAAAATGAAGTTTACTTTGGGCTAACATAAGAACATTAAAAGCTGAGTTATTTGGTTGATATGAACCTAACATTCTAACCTAGATTCTAATTAAGTAAATTTGTTAAATCTTAATGTAAATGTAAAATCACACTGAAAAATTTACAAAAAGTTTATCTCTTTGTTTACACATATCTTAGGGCCTCTTTAGCATTATATTCTCTGTCAAGCCATTGATATACATCATCATTTTGTGAATGGTAAGACTTGACTTGGCAAATGTACTTTGAAGAAAATTGGCATAGTAAGGTATTTCTCAAAGGTGAATAGCTAACCATAATTTGAAAATGGCAGTTACCATTTTATAAATGCAGTATCACATGAAATGTTCATCTGGATATGTGTTACTATTGCTAATGCAATGACAAACTTCCTCAGTTAATTTAGTTATTATTTCCATTATTTTATTTTACTTAACTTTTATTTTATTTATAACAGGCTGAGGGAGAGGGAGAGAGAGAACCTTAATCAGGCTGTATGCCCAACGTGAAGCCCAATGCAGTGCTTGATCTCATGACCACGAGATCATGACCTGACCTGAAATCAAGAGTTGAACACTTAACCAACTGGAGCCCCCCAGGCACCCTGAGCATAGAGGTTTTGTTGAGTTTTCTATGCTTTCCTGAGGGAAACATTTTATTTAACAAATACCAGTTTATTAAGTTAGTTTTTTCATGTTTTTATTTAAATTCCAGTTAGTTTACATACAGTATAATATTAGTTTCAGATATGCACCAGTTTTTAACAGAATGATACTAATTTTGACTTCCCTTCCCCAGAGAAACAGATGATTTGTTTTCTGTGACTTTGGAGATTTTTAACAAGGATAGAAAATAAAATGCCTTTAGTTAGGCATTGTCAGAAACACAGTATTAGAGAATCCAACAGATTTGAGATCCAGCAAATTTAAGCCAGTAGGCTCTGCCACACTATTCCCTCTGATTTCTCCTCTTGGGTTGTATATCATATTGTCTGTGTTAGCACGGAGTATTTCTAGCTACCTTGTATTGTTATACAACATTATAGTACCAAATATGGTTTTTGTATTTTGCATTGTTTTTGTTTTGTTTCACAGATTCCCTCCTCCAATCTCCCATTCACCATCTGCCTGCCATATTATTCTCCCTCTTACAAAATGAACTAATGCCCAGAACAGGCAGAAGCAGAGTGGTGACAGCATTTGAAGGAAGGAAAGGGCCAGGAGAAACCTGGCTGAGCCAGGATACATATCTGGTTTCAGCAGTCAGGCACTAACTTTCTACTGTGTGCAAGCACGATGGAAAGAAACAGCACTCGTTTGGTATCCCTTGTGCCTGGCATGCAGAATCACTCCATACATGCTAAATTATTAGGAAGTTTCCTTTACTATCTAGGGGATTATGTATTGTTTGAGGACGGAGCATGTTTTTGGTGAGATTGTTCAGTGTATGTCTAAGTGTAATTTGCTATCATACCCCCACTGTCTGATTTTGGTAATATGTTTCCTTCCAACTCCCTTGAGGGCAACAGAATACCAAGAGATGGGTTGCAGAACTCTAGGAATGACATGGATGAGTGGGACAGGAGCAGTTGACCTAGGCCTCACAGGACCCTGGAGTGGCCAAAGACAAGAGTGGTAACTGGGGCCGGAATAAAGGATCTAGGCAACTCATAGAGACCTGGAAGCTACAGCAGAGATGATGGAATCCAAGGAAACATCTTGTCTTTGGTAAACGGGGATATCTTCAGCGGGCACTCGGTACCAGCTCTGAGAGCCCTTACTCATTTTCTGGCACAGTGTGGGTCAGATGTATGCATTCTTTATCACGTCAGAAGGATTGTGCTAATATGTCACTCTCGTGAGCATCATATTCATTAAAATGATGAACAACTAGGGACGCCGGGGTGGTTCTTTCAGTCAGGCATCGAACTCTTGGTTTCAACTCAAGTCATCATCTTGTGGTTCATGAGTTTGTGCCATGCATCAGGCTCTGCGCTGACAGTGTGGAGACTACTTAGGATTCTCTGTCTCCCTCTCTCTGCCCCTCTCCCACTAGCTATTTCTCTCTCTGAAAAAAAAAATATGAACAAATATACTATTCTAACACATTTCTCTTATTCTATATATGTCTCTTTCTCAATAGTGTGAATCCCTAAAGAGCAGGGACCATACTATATCACTGATTGTCCTTTTTACTCTTACCCTGCTATGCTTAGTAATTGGTATGTTTTAATATTTAATACAAGTTTATTTCATAAATAAATATATTTAGAACAATTTACAACCTAGCTCCTTAACAGGTGACTGAAATTGGACCTCAGTAGATAGCCTGGATTTCAGCCAAAACATGAAGTGATAGTTACAGAAGGCAATGAATTCAGATTCAGAAACACTGTGGTCCTTGAGGTAGTTTTGATATGTGATAGGTTTCTTATTCGGGAGACACTTAAACAGAGAGCAGAGAGGTAGAGTTGGGGCAAAATGGGCAAGAGGGAGAGGGAAATACATGCTTCTTGTTATGGAATGAATAAGTCATGGGAATAAAAGGCACGACATAAGGAATATAGTCAATGATATTACAATAGCAATGAAACCACACAGATGGTAGCTACGCTTATGGCGAACATGGCATAATGTATAAACTTGTCAAATCACTAAGTTGTACCTGTGAAGCTAATGTAACATTGTGTGTCAACTATATTCAAATAAAAAATAAAAGTAGTTAATAACCTCAACCGTTCCAAATTTCTCTGTGTTACTATACCACTTTGTTCCTATCACAATAGAACCCAAAATCTTAATTGCACTGTAGTCCATGTTTTATGCTAGCCTGAGAATATTTTAAAAGCAGAAACTCTTTCTTATGTTTTACTGAATTTCTACCATATGAGTTGTCTCGACAGATAGGAAGAGAGTCAACAAATGTGAGTTAAATTCTATGGAATGAATCTCTTGTTATCAATGTTGTTCCTGATATTGGAAAATCTTTGCTATCAGAACCATTTAGAGATGGACATGGAGCTTTGGCCCTAATGCTTATCATATAACAAAGTGTATAGATTATTAGGCACAGAGGTAGGCAGTGTAACACAACACACCATACAATATTTGTTAAGGCAAATATATCTTGCAATGTGTATAGATAGATTTCTCACATAACATTCAACAACGGATTGAATAGATGTCCAGCACTGAGCTCTTTCTCCCCCCAGACTTGCCCCACCTCTTCCATTTTCCCTCCTGGATTAGAGCTGTAAATCCCAAAGACATGAGCTAGAATCCTTCTTTCCCCCGCCCCTCACATGTAAACATCACTAAACTCATTGTTCTATATACTTAAAATTTCTAAAAAGCTGTTGTCTTGCCACATCCTCTCATCTTTGGATTTCAGTTTAGCTACTTGCTTCTCAGTGAAGTCTTGCTGACTCCTGTATACTGGGTCAAGTCCAATTTATATATATGCATAAGACTCAGTGTGTGTGTCTATACTTTACAGACTGTATTAAAACTGATTTTGGGGCGCCTGGGTGGCTCAGTCGGTTAAGTGTCTGACTTTGGCTCCGGTCATGATCTCACGGTTCGTGAGTTCAGGCCCCGTGTCCAGCTCTGTGTTGATAGCTCGGAGCCTGGAGCCTACTTTGGATTCTGTGTCTCCCTCTCTCTCTGCCCCTCCCCTGTTCATCCTCTGTCTCTCTCTCCCTCAAAAATAAACATTAAAAAAAAAGACTTAAAAAAGAAAACTTTGATTTTTACCTCTTGGACTAGCTCATTTTCTTTTTGAGGGTGAGACTTAGTTTATCTATGATCCCCACTGCCTACCCTACTGATGTGCTACCATAGAAAGCCACCAAACCACTGTCCCCTCCAAATAAATGTAAAGATGAATCTTAAACCTTGTTTCTTTTTATATAAAATATTATTTTTAAGTAACTGAAAATGATCATGGCAGCAAATTGAACTATCTTTTAGTATGCACATATATATTTGCGGACTAAACTATTCAACAGTAATATTAATATTCTAATCATACTTTTTGTGGGGTCCGTATCCCTATAATTGAGCTAAAATCAGAATTGGAAATGGTGTTGTAATGCAGATTTGATATGTCCTAAACAGTTTTCAAATAGGCGTAGATCACGGAATACTTCCTTTCCAATTGACATCTAAATACTGTGATTTGACTTTTTGGTTCATTTGCTTCATGTCCACATTCATTCACTTGATGCCGTCAGCAGACATTTACTGAACAGTTGATTGACATATGAAAATTGCAGAACTTCGGTGTTTATAAAGAGAAATGAATTCACTCTCTGTACATGCTTGCGGTCTGCTAAGAAAAAGACAGGGACACAAATAGAAGAAAAGTGTTCTTGTGGTTAAGATATAAATGCTTAGATTTTAGTGTAGCCGAGCAAAAGAGGAGAGGTTAGTTTTAGGAAAAGGAAGGAAAAAAGCATTTATGATAAATAAAGCTCTACTTGGAGACAGAACGAGATCAGAGATGATACTCTTTAGGGGCATACACTAGTAAAAATAACCCAGGGTTCTTACTGATCTTATTAATAGTGTGCATTTACATGGATTTTAATGCATAGCATCTTTGCTGATGTCTGCCCTTTTCCTACCCTGTTCACATTCCAGTATTAAGGAGTAACTGGGAATATATTTGGCCATTGCCTCGAGGAGAACATCATCAGTTATTTCATGAGACTAAAATTAATCTGATTTATCAGCCTTCAACATTTTAGAAGGCTAATGATCTCTGCAGAATAATGGCCTTCCCACGATGTCCGGGACCTAATCCCTGGGACCTGTGAAGATGTTAGGTTACACGGCAAAGAGAAATGAAGGTGCAGATGAAATTAATTTTATCGGTGAACAGACTTTACAATTGGGAGTAATCTTGATTATGGGGGTAGAGTGTCCTAAGTAATCATAAGTGTATTTAAAAGTAAAAGAAGGAATTGAAAGATCTAGAGAGATGACAACATGACAAGGACTCAACCCAGGGATACTGACTTTGAAGACCAAAGAAGGAACCCCAAGCCAAGGAAAGCAGGTGGCCTTCAGAAGCTGGAAAAGACAGGAGATAAATTCTTCCCTGGAGCCTTCATAAAAGAACAAAGGCCTGTCTACTTTTTAGTTTTTGGCCATTGAGACTCACGTCAGATTTCTGACCCACCTAAAAGGATAGGTGTTGTTTTAAGCCTCCGACTCTGAAATAATTTGTCACAGCAGCTGTAGAAAACACATATAGTTACCTTCGATAACTTGCTCTCATTTAGGAACTTGAAGTATATTTTTCATTAATTTATCCTGGTTCCCAACCTCTAAAATAAACCATAAATTGCAGGCCTTTCTGGTTCAAATCTAGTTTCAATGTAATCACAAATATGTCTGAGGCACTTGCTACGGACTAACAATTTCTTTTCTCATAAAACCCAGTCTGATAAGAGAGTAGGGCAAAAAGTAGAACAATGACTTTTTGATTTTTTGTTAAGTACAACACGAGGGAAGACCCCTGGGCAATATTCAAAACCAGAAGATCTAGTTTGAAAAACTAATATTTAAGTAGAAACCTCAGCGAAGACCAGAAGTTATCCATAAATAGGGACTGAGTGACAGAACCTGGGGAGTCGGAACTGCGTATAGTCCCTCAAATAGGAAAGAGGTCACAAATTTCTCTTTAGGGAGGTGAAAAAAAATGCTATCTCTTTTAATATAAACCTTATATTAAAAGGAGGGATGGAGGGATGAGCCCTCACCCATACACTCCACTGATCAGTGTTTTCTACTACAATCTACTTAGAATGTCTCTTTCCGTTCATAGTCATACATCCATAGTTTACCTACTTACAATGTATATAAAAAAACATCTCTCCCATCTCCTTGCTGGAAAGGATCTTTTTCCTACTTCTTTAGCACCTTGTCTGTTCCTCTCCAATGGCATTTACCACTCTCTCCTTTGTGGTACAGTTATTTTTGAGCATTTCTTACTTCCCAGACTAGACTCTAGATTTTAGCTTTTTGTGTTCTTGGAAAGTGTGAAAGGGCAGAAAGCAGCATATGGCGTGATAGCGCTGGGTGTGATGTGGAGATTGAATCTGAAAATAAGTTGGAACGCTGCAAAGCATGAGCATGCTGAACAGGGATTAAGAGCTGAATGGAAGCCCTGGTAGCATTTTAGCCTTTTCAATTTCTCACAAGCCCAGGAGCCACGGATGGATAATCGGTTCTCAGTTAAACAATTGTTATGACTGCTATTTCCAGTTCTCTGCCAATGACTTAATCTGGAGATAAACTACAATGTTCTATTTAAGTAAATGCATCTAAAGGATTTCAAACTTCTGCCACCAAGGGAGCTGGCACATTCTAGTGATAAGCATATACCTAATGTGAGAACATATGGAAGGAAAGTAAAATAGAAAGAGTTAACTGAGTTTTCCCTACTTAGCACAGAATATCTGAATATTTGAAAACACTCCCATATTGCATATAGATATTTCAGTGATGGGCAAATTCTGAAAGTTGTAGTTTTAAAACCCTTCTGTAAGACACTGTCCAATATCTTATTATATGTGTCAGGGAATGTTAAATTGTATTGTAATAAAACCAAAAAAGTCAATGTTTTAAGGCATTAAAAAAAAGACTTCTCACTCTTTCTACAAATAATTCGAAAGTTGCATGGGGTATACTACTCATGGTCCTTATCCAGGGACCAGGACCTGAAGCCCTACCAGCTGGAGAGAATTTGCTACGGCTATGGGAAGAGAGAACGTGAAGAATTGAGTTTGCAGGTCCCCACAGCTGCATATCATTAACATAATCTTCTTATGTGATGAGATCATCCCCTACTTCAAGGGAGTGAGGACTTGCAATCCTCTTGCTGACTCTGAAGAGGGATAGGAGAAATATTGGTGAGTAGTAATATTTACTATATGTATTTATCAATATGCGCTACTTAAATATAGTATTTTAAATGAATATGTGAAGAGTTAAACAGCAAAACAAGACCAAATAAAGAGAAACCTCATTAGTCACCAGTGGAACTGTTTGTTACACAAATAATTACTTCTGAAAAATGGTGATTAAGAAATTAAGCACATCTAACTTTTAATGAGAGTTATCTTGGATAACCAAAAGTCCATGAGTTGATAATGGAAGGTGCTTATTTTCAGAATGACAACTAAAAATTACAGGAGAAATATCATTGAAATATTGGAAGTTTTCAACACTAAAGAAACAACTGACTCAGAAAGAAAAGTCAGTGGGGGCTAAAACCAGTATGAAAGCCTGAATAAACCTGGATATTTCCATGAAATCGGATTTTAACCACACAGTTTACTTGCTGCTCACAGATGGGGGTGAAATGTGACTTCGTAATGAAGCGATGTAGCTGCTATTTCGAACTTAATCCTGCCAAATAATCTTATCTGTACGAACGGAGTTGGGGAACAAACAAATTTGAGTCTTCATTACAGTGTCACCTGTGAATTTTTCTTGCCAAATTTGTTTAACCTGTGTCTACTATCTTATCTAGCTTTGTATGATATTTAGAAAATAGAGATAGGAGTTATGTGGCAAGCACCTAATACACTAAATTTATTTATTCAGATAATTTCAGAAGATGCGATATTCTACAGGATAACTGATCCAGCCTCAACAAATTAGTGTCATAAGGAAACAAAATTAGGGAACGGGGTATTATTCTAGGTGAAAAGAGACTGAACAAATAAAGTATCCAAATACAAACTAGGTGGCCTTCGATTAGATCCTGATTTAGACAAACTGATTTTAGAAAATTGAGGAAATGCTAATACACTAGATGCAGTAATTGCTGTCAGTTCTTATATATGGTAATGGTTTAATGGTTATGTAGTAGAACAACCTTGTTTTATATAATTAAGATCCCTAAGACATTTAGGGATAAAACACATTGGTGTATTTAATCTGTTTAAAAATATTTCAGTAAAAATTAAACAAATACTGCAAATATCTTTTTTTGTTCCATGTTAGTTTCTCTTGTTGGTTCTCATGACTCTCTGGAGCTTCCTGGGTATAATCTGAAATTAGCCCCTGTACCTAGAGGGCAGTGAGGGACCAAAGAAAGAGGCAGGACACCCCAGTTTGGTAGGTGGCAGTTTTAATAAGAAAAGGAAACATATATGAGGCTCATCTTGAGCAGCAGTGAGACAAATGGATCCCCACACCAGCCTACCAAATCTTAAGTTTCTGAAGAGGCCTTAACTGGGTTTAGTGACATGCACCATGTAGGTATTTGCAATACCACATCACCATCTCAAGGCTCTGTGCTTAGAGAAACCTCTGGCAGTGTTAAAGTCAAGTGGAACCCACATTCCAAGGACAGAGGCGGCAGCAAGAGTGCCTGGGTCCAGTTCACATATCAATCAGGCTTTTCAGTGACCTCCTCCAACACCTCTATAGGGTTATATATGAGGAGAAAGGGAGTCTTCTTCATCTTTGTAAATTCAACATCACAGGTCGCCTGGGTGGTTCAGTTGGTTAAGCAGCCAACTTCAGCTTGGGTCATGATCTCATGGTCTGTGAGTGGTCTGTGCTGATGGCTCAGAGCCTGGAGCCTGCTTCGGATTCTGTGTCTCCCTCTGTCTTCGCCCTTCCCCTGCTCACACTCTGTCTCTATGTCTCTCAAAAATAAATAAAAAACGTTAAAAAATTAAAAAAAAATAAATTCAACATCTAACATGTGAGTAGTATACAGTTGTATCCAATGCTGTATATTAAATGATTAGTATTTGAATTCAATGAATGGATAGTTGTTAGATTCAGAATGAATAAATGAGATAATTCAAATGAACATTTAAAGAACTCTTACAGTGACTTTTTTTGTAATAATAAATTTTTATGTTCCTATAAGAACATTACAGCTTTCTTTAGTAGATTCAGCAACATTGTTTTTACTACAATAAAAAATGGAACTGAATAATATTTGGTGGAAGCTATATTTCTGTACTAAGCCATTAAAATACATGTATCAAACATATACAACTGGATGAACTTCATTTGCTTGACACTTTCAATACTTTTAATCACATAATGGTTTTTATTCAAGACAAGAACTAATAGCCTCTGATCTCAATGTTTATAAAATCTAAAGAGAAATAGTTTCTTTATTTTTATTCTATACAGAGTAGCGAAGCGTTACAAAAATTAATTATTCCCACGGGTAAAATATAACTGTCCTTATCTTCATGTCTATCTTAATATTCTCCTAAGATGTTTACTTCTCTCTACGAAGGTATATTATTTAGCATGTTAATTCATGAATTAATCTCCAAATTTCATTTATTCTGTCATAGCAGAACAACTTTGATTTTGAATGTATCCTATAGCATACTCTTGAATTTATATTGCTCTAATATTTGATATGAAGTTTTTAAGTGAATATGTACACCATGACCATATCAGAACTTTTCTGACAATAGCAGATAAACTGGTGGAAATTGGATAAAATTTGCTTGCTGGAAATAAATCAAATCTTTTAGTTAGTTTCCTATTTAGTTCTTCTCTACCTCAGCAATTGTGCTTACTAAAATATTACCAATTGACAATTTATTCAGTGTCAAATCATCTCATTCAGTACTCATAAAACCCAGAGAGAAACACTCCAGTATTTTACAGATGTGAAAACTTTATAACTTCACTCAGAGTCCCTCAACTGGTAAGTGATAGGTGAATGAATGCCTTCATGCATGGCCCATATAATCTCGGATTTTCCTAAGAGGAAATCAAGCAAGCATTGCTCTCACAAGTGACTGCCTTGGTTTGGCAGTGGAGGCACCTGGCAAAGTTGACAGGGGCTGGGGAAGAGGATGATGCGGCTGGGAGAACAGTGAGAGCTGCTCACCTGCCCTTCGGGTTTCCTTCAGATGCACAAGGAGATGAAGTAGCCGGGCAGGGCAAGAGTGATAGCAGCAGAACTTGGAGTATCCAACTTGCTTGTAAGCACAGTGGAATATCCTAGAGCCTCCAGATATACTTGGCAGACACTTTATGGATGAGAGTAGTTGTGGCATATAGATAGGGTAAACACAAACACAATCTTATAATCTTTCTATTGCAAGATTTTGATTTCATACTTGATTTTTGTACTATCAGTAAGCAATTTTACAATCCCATTACTATTACCTCATCTGAATGAATAGGGGAGATCTACGAGTTACTCTTGGCTTATTTTTACCTGGATATGCTATAGATTCATCAATAATAAGGATATCTTAATTCCTGTTTTGGCCAGTAAAATTCATTCACCTGTAGAATTCTAAAAACATAATACTCTTTCACACTTTCCTTTTGGTGTTGATGAATAGAAAGACTATTAAGAAGAAAGGAATGAAAGAAGTAAGGAAAGTATTGGAGACCATATAAAAGAAGGATTTAAAATAGAACATTAAGAGGAACTTGGGTGCCTCAGTCAGTTGGGCATCCAACTTCGGCTCAGGTCATGATCTCACTGTTCATGGGTTCAAGCCCCACATCATGCTCTGTGCTGAAAGCTCAGATTCAGAGCCTGCTTCGGGTTCTGTGTCTCCCTTTCTCTATGCTCCTTCCCTTGCTCGCACTTTGTCTTTCTCTTAAAAACAAATAAAACATTAAAAAAAAAAAAGACAAAAAAATAAAATAGAACATTAAGCCTATAACAAAAAAGAATCTTGAAATTAAATAGTTTTCTTACATTAGGTAATTTAACTTTGCCCAAATATCTTAAATATCATATGTGATTATGATAAATCCAGGAATGGCTCTTAACTTTCATTTTCATTTAATTGCTCATAATTAGTTGCCAAATCATTCTCCTCTCTCTGTTAAAATCCTACATTTATATGCATGTATTTAGATAATGAATGAGCTAGATTAAGGGCTTCCTAATTACTTATATAAAATAAGCACATCCATCCTTCAAGCAGGAGAGTCTAGTCTCTATTTAAGACTAGACCAAAGTCTAGATATAGGATTCTAGCTAGATTTTAGCCTGCTAACACAAAACGCTTATTGATAATTAAGTCTTCTAGGTTCAAATCTTACTTATTTCTATAGTTTTAAGAGTCTTGTCAATTAATTCATGCACAATTACTAAGAAAAAATATAAAAAATATAAAATCCTCATGCTATAAATGGTAAACTATTTTAATGATTATATTTATTTTAAAGTATATAATTATGTACTCAGTATAGATGACAATTATATTGGATTATTAACACTTGTGTAACTGGAGGTTTATATAACATAACAGAGATAGTTTCAAGATTAACCCTTGAAAATGTACAGACCAAACCAAAATAAAAACATGAAAATTCTCTGGAATATACTTTACAGAAGCAATAAATAACCTTCTTTGATATGCTACATTAAGACTTAAATAATTGATATATCACTGGGGAAGAGGCTATGTATAATTTGTTCAATGAAAACCTTAAATGCCTCCCTGAATGAGCCTCAACTGAATGTTTTCTTGTTTCATAAATGTTCAATGTTCTTTACAATCAGTCTTCAATTATATTCCTTGTAGAACTCCTTCAGAAGTATATGAGATTGGGGCAATGATGCTTCATTATAATATTGTCGCATACACTGGTGATTTCTGTAAATTCTGAAATTCTCTGGCTTTGTCACTGCTTGCAGGTCAAACCATTTTGCAAACATTATGATTACTTCCCCTTTGATAAATCATCACAAATATATAGCAACTGTTATAAATGTCTATTATTATAAATAGAAAATTAGAATTTTGGTTACATTTTGGGTGGTCAAAACTCAAAAAGTATTAGAAATTCTTGACAAAATTTCTAAAGGTGAAGTTGGGCGATTTTATCGTTTTTATTAAGCTTCCAAAATCATCAGTGCATTGTTTAAATAAATTGTGCTTAACTTACCAAATCATGATGAACAACTCAAAACAGCAACAAGTAATCATAGAGAAAAATTATCAATACAACAAAAGACTCTTTAACTCAACCTTCTTCAGAATATATTTTTTGAAAATGATGTTAGGATTTTGATTTCATACTTGGTTTTACATTATCATTAAATAATCATTATTGAGCAACTTAATAACATAAAATATAATAAATTTAAGAAAATAAAATCACTTAAGAATTTTAAAAGTCCTCTATTCAGCAACACACATGACACTATATGTAAATTGCAAAGTGATAAAATATTTCTTACAATAAAACTTTCTTAAATCAAACATTTCTTTTAAATCATTCATTCAAGTTATTCTTCCTAGGAAATAGGGTGTGTTTAAAAACCTTTGCTATATTTTGTTTTTCTAACATATTTCATTAAGAAACTATACAAAGTATTTGGTCATTTTTAGTGAATATGGTGGAGTTAAAAGTATAAATGAATTCTGGGAACAAAACTTCATGAAATTGTCTACCTGTCTCTGAATATTTTTTATATTTTTAAAAATATATATATATTTAATTCCAGTATTATGTTAGTTTTAGGTGTGCAACATAGTGATTCAACAATTCTATACATTACTCAGTGCTCATGATAATAAAGTGTACTCTTAATCCCCTTCACTATTTCACCCAACCCTGACCCACCTCCCCTCTGGTAATCAACCGTTTGAGTGAGGAATCTGTTTTTTGGGCATTTTTTTTTTCCTCTCTTTTAGTTTGTTGGTTTCATCTCATAAATTCCATGTAAGTGTGAAATCATATGGTATTTGTCTTTCTCTGACTTATTTCACTTAGCCTTATAACCTCTGGATCCATCTATGTTTTTGCAAATGGTAAGATTTTATGCTTTTATGGCTCGGGAATATTCAGTTGTGTGTGTGTGTGTGTGTGTGTGTACACACCACATCTTTATCCATTCATTTATCAACGAACCTTTGTTCTGCTTCCATAATCCGGCTATTGTAAATAAAGTTGCAATAAATACAGGGATGCATACATCTTTTTGTAGCAGTGTATTTGTATTTGAGTAATTAGCTAGTAGTAGAAGTACTGGATCATATGGTAATTCTGTTTCTAGTTTTTTGAGAAACTTCCATACCGCCTTCCACAGTGGCTGAAGCAGTTTGCATTCTCACTGACAGTGTATGAGGATTCCTTTCCTCTGCATACTTGCCAACACTTGTTTCTGTGTTTTTGATTTTAGCCATTCTGACAGGTTTGAGGTGAGAGCTCACTGTAGTTTTAATTTGCATTTCCCTGATGATGATGTTGAGCATCTTTTCATGTTGGCCATCCTTAAGTCTTCTTCAGAGAAATGTATGTTCATGTACTCTGCCCATTTTTAAAATTGTTTAAGGTTTACTTATTTATTTTAAGACAGAAAGTGACCAAGGGAGGGGCAGAGAAAGAGGGAGAGGGAGAGGGGGAGAAAATCCCAAGCAGTCTCTGTATTGTCCTAATGGAGCCCGAGTGGGGCTCAAATTCACAAACTGCGAGATCATGACCTGAGCCGAAACCAAGAGTCGGACACTCAGCCAACTGAGACACTCAGGTGCCGTGTCTTCTGCCCGTTTTTAATTGGATCATTTTTTATTTCAGTGTTGAGTTGTATGAGTTCTTCATATATTTTGGATATTAATTCCTTATTGAATATATCACTTACAAGTATCTTCTACCATTCAATAAGTTGCCTTTTAATTTTGTTGCTGCCTCTGCTGTGCAGAGGCCTTTATTCTTGATGTAGTCCAAATAGTTTATTTTTGCTTTTGTTTCCCTTGCCTTAGGAGATATCTCCAGATTACTGCCTGTGCTCTTTTCTAGGATTTTTATGGATTCAAGACTCATTTAGGTCCTTAATCCATTTTGAGTTTATTCTTGTGTATGGTGTGAGAAAGTGGTCCAGATTCATTCTTCTGCATGTAGCTGTCCAGTTTTCCCAACATCATTTGTTGAAGAGACTGTCTTTTTTCCATTGCATATTCTTGCCTCCTTTGTCATACATTAATTGGCCACATAATCATGGGCTTATTTCTCAGCTCTTTGTTGTGTTCTACTGATCTGTGCCATTTTTGCACCATTACCATATTGTTTTGATTACAATAGCTTTGTAGTATACCTTAAAAATCTGATATTATAATACTTCCAGTTTTGATCTTCTTTTTCAAGATTGCTTTGGCTCATCAGGATCTTTAGCCGTTCCATACAAATTTTAGTGAAAAATGTTGCTATTTTGATAGGGATTACATTAAATCTGTAGATTGCTTTGAGTAGTATGGACATTTTAACAAAATTATTTTTCTAATCCATGAGCATGCAATATTTTTAAATTTGTGTCCTCTTCAGTTTCTTTTATTAACATCTTATAGTTTTCAGAGTATATAGATCCTTTACCTCCTAGGTTAAGTTTATTCCTAGGTACTTTATCATTTTTGTGCAATTATAAATGGGATTGTCTTTCTCAATTTCTCATTCTGCTACTTCATTATTAGTGTATAATAATGCCACAATTTCTATATATTGATTTTGTATCCTATGACTTTACCAAAGTCATTTATCAGTTCTAGTAGTTTTTGGTAAAATCTTTATGGTTTTCTATATGTATTATATCATTTGCAAATAGTTAAAGTTTTACTTATTTCTTACCAATTTGAATCATTTTGATTTATTTGTCTGTTTGATGTGGCTTGGACTTCCAGTACTATGTTTAATAAAAGTGATGGGAGTGGACATCCCTGTCTTATTCCTGATATTAGGGGAAAAAGCTGTCAGTTTTTCACCATTGAGTATAATGTGAGCGTGCGTTTTACATATATGGCCTTTATTATGTTGAGGTATGTTCCTTCTAAATCTACTTTGTTTAAAGATTTTAAAATAAACGGATGTTATAGTTTTGCAAATGTTTTTTTTCATCTATTGAAATGATCGTATGTTTTTTAATCTTTCTCTTGCTGATGTGACGTATCACGTTGACTGATATGTAAACATTGAACCACACTTGCATCCCAGAAATAAACCCCATTTTATCATGGTGAATGATTTGTTAATGTGTTGTTGAGTTTGTTTTACTCATATTTTGTCTAGGATTTTTACATTTATGTTCATTAGAGATATTGGCCTGTAATTTTATTTTTTTGTAGCCCTTTCTCTGGTTTTGTTATCAGAGTAATGCTGGCCTCATAGAATAAATCTGGAAGGTCCCTTCCTTTTTCATTTTTTAGTGGCATTTAAGAAGAATAGGTATTAACCCTTCTTTAAATGTTTCGTAGAATTGGCCTGTGAAGACACTGAGTCCTTGACTCTTGTTTGTTGGGAGATTTTGATCACCGATTCAATTTCATTGCTGGTAATCAGTCTGTTCAATTTTTATTATTTCTTCCCAACTTGGCTTTGGGGTATTATGTGTTTCTTGGAATTCATCCATTTCTTCTAGGTTGTTCAATTTTTTTTACCATATAATTTTTCATAATATTCTTTGTACACTCATTTATATTCCTGTGGTGTTGGTTTTGTTTCTGCTTTTGTTTCTGCTTTTGTTTATTTGAGGTTTCTCTCTCCCTCTCCCTCTCCCTTTCCTTCTCTTTCTGTTGTTCAATTTTTTTTAACATATAATTTTTCATAATATTCTTTGTACACTCATTTATATTCCTGTGGTGTTGGTTTTGTTTCTGCTTTTGTTTCTTTTTTGTTTATTTGAGGTTTCTCTCTCCCTCTCCCTCTCCCTTTCCTTCTCTTTTTGTCTTTCCTCTCCTTCTCCTTCCTGCCTCCCTCTCTCTGTAAAGAGTCTGGCTAAAAGTTTATCAATTTTGTTGACCATTTCAAAGAACCAGCTCCTGGCTTCATTGTTCTGTTTTTGTTTTGTTTTGTTTATGTCACCTATTTTTTCTTTAGTCTTTATAATTTCCTTCCTTCTTCTGGTTTTGGGTGTCATTTCTTCTTTTTCTAGCTCCTTTAGGTATAAGATTAAATTTTTGAGATTTTTCTTGTTTCTTGAGGTAATCCTGTACTGCTATAAACTTTTTTCTTAGAACGGCTTTTGTTGTATCCCAAAGATTTTGGACTATTATTTTTTCATCTTAATTTTTGCCTCCATGTAATTTTTTAATATCCTCTTTGATTTCTTGGTTGATCCATTCATTGTTTAGTAGTATATTTATTAATTTCCATGTGTTTGTGTTCTTTCCAGAGTTTTTCTTGTGGTTGATTTCTAGTTTCAAAGCACTGGGTTGGAAAAGATGTGTGATTGAAAAATATTCAATTTTTTTGAATTGGTTAAACTTGTTTTGTACCCTTATATGTGATCTATTCAAGAGCATGTTCATGTTCATCTGAAAAGAGTGTGTTTTCTGCTGTTTTAGAATGGAATGTTCTGAATATATCTGTTAGATTCATCTGCTGCAATGTGTCATTCAAAGCCACTGTTTCCTTGTTGATTTTCTGTTCGGATAATCTATCCATTGTTATAAGTGGGGTATTAAGGCCCCTTAGTATTACTGTATTACTCTCGATTGCTTCCTTTATGTCTGTTAATAGCTGCTTTACATATTTTGGTGCTCTCACTTGAGTTCATAAATATTTACAATCGTTATATCTTCTTGTCGGATTGTCTCTTTTATGATTATACAGTGTCTTTCTTTCTCTTGTTACAATCTTTGTTTTTGTGGGTTTTTTTTTTTTTAATTTTTTTTAACATTTATTTATTTTCAAGAGACACAGAGACAGAGCGTGAGCAGGGGAAGAGCAGAGAGAGAGAGGGAGACGCAGAATCTGAAGCAGGCTCCAGGCTCTGAGCCGTTAGCACAGAGCCCAACACAGGGCCCGAACTCACAGACTGTGAGATCATGACCTGAGCTGAAGTCGGCTGCTTAACCGACTGAGCCACCCAGGTGCCCCAATCTTTGTTTTAAAGTCTATTTTGTCCAATGTTAGTATTGCTACTCCAGCTTTATTTTCACTTCTATTTGCATGATGAATGCTTTCTCATCCTTTCGTTTTGAATCTGCATGTACCTTTGAGTCTGAAATGAATCTCTTATAGGCAGCATATAGATGGGTCTTATCCTTGTAACCATTCAATCAAACTGTGTCTTTTTCTTTGGAGGATTTAGTCCATTTATATCAAGTGATTACTGATAGATAGTATGTATTTATTGCCATTTTGTTACTTGTTTATGGTTGTTTTTGTAGTTCTTCCCTGTTCCTTTCTTCTCATACTTTCTTGTCTCATGATTTGCTGACTTTCTTTAGTGATATACTTGGATTCCTTCCCTTTATTTTTTGCACATCTATTAGTGGCTTTGGATTTGTGGTTACCATTAAATGATGATATAAGGTTGATATAAAACATCTTATGCATATAACAGTCTATATAAATTGATGGTCACTTAAGTTTAAACCTATTCTAAAACCATGAAATTTTTACTCCTCCACCCCACCCAAGGTATAGGTATATTGTGTCATACTTTACATCCTTTTACTCTGTAAATCCGTTGACTGATTTTAATAGATATATTTAATTTTACTATTTTTATGGTTCCTACTTTTCTGACTCTTGCTTCGGGTCTTTTCTACTCAAATAGTCCCCTTTAATATTTCTAGTAGGTCTGGTTTAGTGGTCATGAATTCCTTTAAGTTTTGTTTGTCTAGGAAACTGTCTCTCCTACTCTGATAGTCTTGTGGACAGAATATTCTTGGTTGGAGGTTTCTCTTTTCTTTTGGCACTTTGAATATATCATGCCACTCCCTTCTGGCATGCAAAGTTTCTGCTGGAAAATCAGCTGATAGCCATATGGGGTTTCTTTTGTATTCAACTATCTTCTTTTCTCTTGATCCTTTGAAAATTCTCTTTATCACTACTATTTGCTGTTTTAATTCCTATTTGTCTTGGTGTAGACCTCCTTGGATTGGATTTTCTTGAGTCTCTCTGTGACTCCTGGATCTGGTTTTCTGTTTCTTTCCCCAGATTCAGGAAATTTTCAGTTATTACTTCATAAAATAAGCTGATGATTTCACTGAGTTTCCTTAATCTATTCTCATATTTTTTATTATTCATTTTCCTGTCTCCTCTTCAGCTCGATTGCTTTCCTTTATTCTGTCACCTAGGTTGCTGATCCATTCTTCAGCTTCTTCTAGTCAACTCTTTATTTCATCTAACATATATTTAACTTCAGTTTTTAAGTTCTTCATGTCTGATTTGTTCTTTTTTATGTTTTCTATTTCCTCGTTGAGGGTCTCACTGAGCTCTTCCACTCTTATCAAGTTTAGTGAGTCTTTTTCTGACTATCACTTGAAATTCTCTATCAGGCATATTGCTTATCTCCGTTTAGTTTAGCTCTCTTGCCGTGATTTTGGCCTATTCTTCCAATTGGGACATTTTCTGTCTCTTCATTTTGTCTATCTCTCTGCATCTGTTTTTCTGTGTTAGGAAGGTCAGCTACATCTTCTGCTCTTGAAAACAGTGGCCTTATGAAGAAGAGGTCCTGTAGTGTTGGCAATGTCCCCTGTTCACCAGAAACTGGTACATCTGGGTTTCCTCCTACATGTGTTGCATGCACCCTACTGCTGTGGCTTCAACCACTCATATGCAATGGCTCTTTTTGCCTGTTGTGGGCAGGGTTGTTAATGGGCCGGTATGGGACTGTCTCAGGCTTCAGTCGGGGAAGACCAAGTGTTTGTTAGAGCTGAGGTCACACCAAACTGCAGCACACTCTCCCTGTGTTGTCCCTGAGAAATTTTCGTTGGCGGGTACAGCCTGCAGTTAGACCAGATGTCTGCCTCCAGCCTACTTTTGGGGCTGCAATCAAATAGTCATTTGTGGTTGTCTTTCCCTCCTCCTGGGGAAATAGTCACTTTGTAGTGGTGCTGACTTCTGTTAGGGCTGATTGCACACTGCATGCTTGTGGCACCACTTTGAATTGGTTCCTGCTGAGGGCAATTTGGAGGGAGCCAGTTCACAGGAGTACACAGTGGTGGAGCACATTGTTAGCAAGCTAGGTGGGGAGTGTTCATGCTGAGTTGGTCCCTGCAGATGTCTGTGTATCTAGGTTGGGAGGCAGAGAGGGAAATGGTGTCTGCCAGCTCTTTATTTCTGGAGAACTCTCCCAGAGATCCACACCCCTCTGGCTCATGCTCTGATGATTAGTAAACAAACCCCCCCCTCCTGTATAGCCCAGTCTTCTAGGTTGTGTCTCAGTGGGGCTGTTTGTTATGCTGTCTCCTTAAGAGCAGGAACTTGGTTTCCTACTGCTCTCCTGTTTTTTCAGAGCCAACCCTGCTGATTTTTAAAATTCCAAGTGTTAAGCTTTTCTAATTGTAAGAATACATGAAGTTAAGCCCCTCTGTTTTTCAAAGCGAAATGTTATGGGAATTTGTCTTCCTAGTGTGGGGAGACACTTCCTGCCACAGACAGTATCATGGGTCAGCTTGGTTCTTGACTGAGTCTCTGCCCTCCCTCCCTCCCCTGTTTAATGTGGCATTTTCTCTACATTTAGCTTATGAGAGGTGTTCTGCCAGGCTTCAGATCATTTTCTGGGTTATTTACACTGAGATGCATGTTATTTATGTGCATTTGTGGGACAAGGTGAGCTTAAGGTCTTCCTATTCTGCCATCTTCCCCATAAGTTCTTCTCTGAATCTTTAAATGCGACAGTTTCCCATAACTCTAATTTATTTATTTACTCCAACAATATTTATTAAATGGCTACTATATACCAGGCATTATTTAGATGCTAGAAAATGAACAGTGAATCCAACCAAGTCCCTGCCCTCATGCTCTGTATTTTACACTGAAAAATCCGGACAAAAAACAACTATAATATGCTTTGCAGGAGAATAGAGCAAGTGAATAGATACAATGATGCATTCATGAAAGTTAATCTAAATTCAAGTGGCCAGACAAGCTTTTTTATGAGGTGTTATTGAGCAAAAACCCAAAATAAGTGAGGGAATATAAAGATTTTTAGAGAGTAATTATTCTGGTAAAGGAAACAGCCAAGTACAGGAAACCTGAATCAGGAAAGAGTCTGGCTAATTACAGGAACCACAAGAAGGTCAAATTATCTAGAGTGCAATGAATGAGGGAAGACAGAGGGAGGGTACAGTCATATTATGTACTACTTGGTAGGTCACGATGAAGTTTAGATTTTATTCTAAGTTTGATAGGAATCCATTACAGAGTACTAATGAGGAGAATGACTTGATATGATTTACATTTTCAAAAAATGTAAATGGCTATATGTTTGATAATTTACAATGTGATAGGAGAAAATATTTGCAAATGCTATAGCTAATAAGGAGTTAATATCCAAACTACATAAGGATCTTATGTAACTCACTAGCAAATAAACAAATAACCTAATTTAAAAATGCGAAAGGATTTGAATAGACATTTACCAAAACATGACATATAAATGGTTAATAGGTACTTGAAAAATGGGCTTAACATTACTAATAATCAGGGAAATGCAAATCAAAATCACAATATCAACTCACACCTGCTAGGACATTTATTATTAAAAGAGGAAAAGGATAGCAAATGTTGGCAAGTGCGTAGAGACAAGTAAACCTTTGTAGACTATTGGTAGGAATGTAAATTGGTGCCGCCATTATGGAAAACAATACATATGTTCCTAAAAAAAAAAACAGAACTGCCTGTGATCCAGAAATATTACTTCTAGGTATATATACAAAGAAATAAAGTCTTTGTCTCACAGGAAGTCCTGCATACTGATGCTCACTGAAGCATTATTCACAACATCCAAGGTATGGAAACAACCTGTCTTCCAATGGTTGAATGAATAAAGAAAATATGATGGACATAAACACTAGAATATTATTCAGTCTTAAAAAAGAAAGGCAATCCTGCCATTTGGGACAACATAAAATCTTGGAGGATATTAGGTCAAGTCATCATGTTGTACTCTTTAAGTATATACTTTTTTATGTGTAATATTATCTCTGTAAAGCTTTGGTGGGGGAAGAAAATTACAGGAGGAAAGTATGAGTGGAATCTGGAAGACCCAGGCATTCAACAAGTAGTTTGCATGTAGAGACTGACAATGGTGATTTGCATTAGTGGAGTAATAAGAAAAGAGAGAAGGCAAAAGAAACTGAAGATTTGGGAGTTGACTAAATTTAAATATAGCTGTCATTACTTGAGTTTAGGATAATCTAGAGGAGGTAATTAGTGATGAAACAAGAATGCTTTTTGGGAATGTTAAACCCAAAACAGTAGTCCACGTGGAAATATTAAATAGATTGTCAGATATATGTGTCTGGTATTCAGGTGGGCAGAATTAGATATACATATTGCACTAATCAACATATATGTGACTCTCTGTGCAATCCTTTTCGAAGGCCAAAATCTCTTTTTATAAATAAAAATAAATGTCTTCTTTTTACCAATTCACACCCCGCACAACTCCCAACTATCGGAAAATTCTGAGCCCTCTGGCCTTATAAATCTCCTTTTCTATCTCTTATTCAGAGAGCAAAATTTGAATACAACTGAAGTAAAAAAATAAAAACTAGATATAATAATAATTTAAGAAATAGTAGAGATATAATTTAATATTCCATTGCTTAATTAATGAAAAACATCCAAAAACCACAAAATGTTAATGTCCTTTTTTTCTTTTTAAATACATCACCATAAAAATATAGCCAATTCTGCTTTTGAAGCTATTCTCAACTTGTAAATTCATATTTGGAAGCCACATTAAACCATTTATATTTAAGAATGGTCTTTGTCAGATTAATGAGAACTAATCCTAATTATCTACATTCTTTCTCAAAATTCCTCTTGGCACATATTCATAAATTGATGTCTGCCACTAGGGATATAAACTGTAGTTACAAACAAAATAAAGTATTTGTTTATTAAAGTTTAGTTTTGAACTCATTTGTTAATTTATAATTATAAATAAAAGTAGGAATTCAATGGATATTGTATAAACTATTATCCACATTCACATGGTCATCTCTAGGAATTGACAAGAAATTCTATTATTTTTGCTAGCACTGATTATATGAATGTCAATGTGTATTTATTTAATGGTCAAAAAATGTTTCTTGAACTCGGACTCCGGGTTGAACAGTGTTTTTGGTTTTTGAAATACATTAGAAAGAAGTCAGATTCAAAATCTATTTATTTTCTATGTTACTAGCACACCTAGTGTCCTAGCAATCCTGTGTGATGTATAAGTTAGTCATTTTGACAAAAACACTAAGTAACGAATGAAAAAGCCCCATGGCCTAAAGCAAATAAACACTGTTTTAGGTTAAAAAGTCTGCAAATCAATTGTGAATATGATGATGTGGGTGGGTTGGTCTCAGCTGGGTGGCTCTGCTTCAGTCTACAGGTTGATTAGACATGGCTCTTGGCCATGGTTTGGGCTCAGGTGTTTCTGTGTGGTTTGTTCTTGAGCCCAAGCTGGAAGGATATCAATACACCAAAGTCCTGCTTTTCTCATGGTAAATTACAAGTGTGCAGAACACAGTTCATGATCCTTCCAGGTCAACTCTACAATATCCTGTTGGACTTGGCTTTATGGTTTGCTTTGGCTAAAGTCAATAAACACCAAACCATGGCAAGAATCTGGATATAAAATAGGGAGGAGGAGATTTGGGAAAGAGAACCAATTCTACCAGAATGATAGGCATAAATACTATTATCATTTTAAGGTAATGTATAGAGAGACTATTGCCCGTTCCAAGGTCACACTGCTAAAAAGTGTGGCATAGGACAAATCCAGCATTATCTGATTGCCGGGACTAATCTTAACCAACAATTTGCTATGTTTTCGGTTACTTATTTATAGAATGACATTTATTATAAATTTATCATTAAATTAATTGCTAAGGTATTTGTTATCTTCTCTCTCTCTCTCTCTCTCTGTCTCTGCATCTGTCTATCTCCCATCCTGTTTGTGTATGTGTGTATATGAAATTTTCTGAAATAAGATATAGAATCTAAAAATGTTATTAAATATAAGCAAGAAAGCCTGCTATTTTAGAAAGGATGGAAATTTGAAATCAAAATCAAAGGTGGGTTTGTATCCTGGCTTGGCTATGCATAGCCATATGATCTTCAGCAATTTGTCCCTCTGAATATTGGCTTATTTATTATTAACTGATGCAATGTTACCTATATGAAATGTTTAAGGCTAAATAAAAATGTTATTCAATGTCCCAGGTTTACACTTAAGAATTTATGTCTGGTTCATACTTTCCACCCTCTCTCCACTTCCAGGTATTAAATTATGTTGGTCTGTTACACATATTTCATCTGAGGGAGAAACATTATTATAATTTGCAAGAATTACATAGTAGATATATAGAAATATATTAAATATAAGATCTGTGATATCAAAAAATGGCTCTCGTATATCAAACAAAATTTTATGTGACTTAGAGATTTAATTATCATTTTTCATTTTATGAAACTATTCAAACAACAAAAATGTTTCATTTGTATTTTCCCATCTAATACATCTGCAAATGTAATGTAATATTGCCTAATTTTGGAATTTAGAAAATAAGCTCTCTATGCTGATGACTAGCAAATTTGAAAATCATATTAGTGGATTAAAAAAAATTGTTTTCCATACAAATTTCACTTATGGATTATCTCATGAATTTCTTAAAGTCCTTTTCAGAGTTAAAAAGAATTATTAAAAAATTAAAATTTTGCAAGGACAAAGGTTATTAGCGAGCTAATAGTTAGCTTTATTAATTTAAGTAAATATACATAAGAGTTTCTATATCAAGAAACCCCTTGAATAACTTAGATGATGTCTACAGGGTATGGACATTTTTTAGAGAATATAATTTAATTTCTACACATATATTCAGATGATATTACATGTTTAAATATTTCTATGATGTTAAATATTTCCTGTCAGTTAAGGTAGCAGAAAGAGGGTTAATTCTGATGAACTTTGTTGTATATCATATTCAATGATACTTTGGGGGGGATTAAATTTGTGTGTGTGTGTGCATGTCAATATATTATGTCTAAATAGGGTTTATTCCTGAAATAGAAGGGTGATTTAGTATTAGAAAATAGAATTATAGAATTTATCATATAATTGAATTAATACAAAATTATTAATAAATTAAAGGGAAAATCATCTTTTTGGAATAGATACAGAAAGTGTACTTTGACAAAGACTAAAAAGAAATGTCTCTAATGTAATAGAGTACTCCAAAATCCGTGCACGTAGGATGTCTTTCATTTTATTTGTATATTAATTTCTTTCATCAAAGTTTTGTAGTTTTCAATGTACAAATCTTTCATCTTCATGGCTAACTTTATTTTTAAATGTTTTATTTTTGATGCTATTATAAGTAAAATTGTTTTCTTAATTTTCTTTACAGATAGTTTGGTCTCATTGTATGGAAACACGACTTACTTGTATGTTGTTTTATAACCTGCAACTTTACTGAATTTATTCTAACACTTTGTGTGTGTGCATGTGTGTGAAGGGAATTGTCTTTAGGATTATCTACATATAAAACTATGCCATGTGCAAACTGTTAATTTCACTCCTTCCTTTCCAATTTCAATGCCTTTTATTTCTTTTAATTGCCTGATTTGTCTGGTTATGAATAGTATGACGTTGAATAGGAGCGGTGAGAGTGGAATTATTTTGTTTCTGATACCATTGGAAAAGCTACTAGTGTTTTACCATTGAGCATGCTGTCTGTTGTGGGTTTCTTCTATATGGCCTTGATTATGTTGAGGTAAAATATTTCTATAATATGTTGAGGGTGATTGTCATGAATAGATGCTGAATTTTCTCAAAAAATTTTTACATCTATTAAGATGATCATGGAATTTTTATTCTTCGGTCCATTAATGGGGTATATTGCATTAATCGATTTTCATATGTTGAACCACCTTTTAATCTGAGGAATAAATCCCATTTGATTATGGTGCATGATTCACTTAAAGTTCCATCGAATTCAGTTTGCTAGTATTGTGTTGAGGATTTTTGCATTTATATTCATCAGAAATATTGGTCTGTAGTTATCTTGGGATACTTTCTTTTTTCTTGTGATATTTTTTCTGGCTTTGATTTCCGGCCACATAAATAAGTTGAGCGTTTCTTCAATATTCTTTGGAAGAGCCTATGAAAGAATGTTATTAACTCTTCTTTAAATGTTTGGCGGGATTCACTAATGAAGCCATCTGGTCCTGGGCTTTTCTTTGTTGGGAGGTTTTTGATTACTGATTGAGTCTCATTACTCATGACTGTCTGTTCAGATTTTCTATTTTTTCATGATTTAGTCTTGGTAGGTTGTGTGTTTCCAGGAACTCTTAATATTGTGAAAATGTCCATAGTACCCAAAGTGATTTAGAGATTTAGCGTTATCCCCATAAAAATCTCAATAGAGTTTTTTTTTTAATTTTTACGGAAATAGAAAAAATTCTAAAATCAATATCTGGTATCTAAAATAGTCAAACCCATAGAAACAGAGAGTAGTTTGATGTTTTCCAGGGCCTGAAAGAAGGAAGAATTGAGTAGTTATTGTTCAATGGATATAAAGTTTCAGTTATGCAATACAAATGCATTCTCGAGATATACTGCATAATATAGTACCTGTAGTAAACACAATATTATGTACTTAAAAATTTAAGAGGGTAGATCTTATGTTATAAGTGGTCCTCTCCCCTGCTGCCAAAGAAAAAAGGAAAGGAGGAAACCTTATTTGTGGGGCATGCATGTATTCAGATTCATCAACTTGTACCCATTCAGTATATGCAATTTTTTGTGTGTTAATTATACCTCAATAAAACAATTTTAATGCACTATTTGAAACAATAGCAAATATTAGTGGCAAATAATTGTATGCAATCTTTCAAATCAGATATGCACAAGCCAGATTAGGATGACAATATAGAAGGAATGCAGGTGGAATTTTAGCTCTGTTTTAGGTGGAATTCTAAGCATTTATTTATTATTTTTTTAATGTTTATTTATTTTTGAGAGAAAGCACATAAGCAAGTGAGGAAGGGGCAGAGAGAGGGAAGGAAAGCAGAGGATATGAAACAGGCTTCATGTTGACAGCAGAGAGCCCCATGTGGGTCTTGAACTCATGAACCATGAGATCATGACCAGAGCCAAAGTCAGATGCTTAACTGACTAAGCCAACAGCCACCCCAAGGCATTAATTAGCTGTAAAGGCTTCAATGGTTACTTATCTTCTTTTTCCCTTATTTTATTCATCTATATAATTTAAATAATTATATTGTCTACCTCATCTAGAGTGTTACGAGTTTTAAATAAGTTATGACATGTACCTTAGATGAAATCTAAGACATGATAAGCTGTCAACAGAAGGTTGCCCATTATCATTATATATCCTTTTATTCAGATTGTACTAAAGGTTCTACCTAGTGCAATAAGAAAATAACATAAATTACAGAAACAGGATTCGAAAAAAAAACAACCTGTCATTATAAAAATTTCAGGAAAATACTAATAAACCCATATAGTATCTAGGAATATATATAACAAATTATGTGGAGGGATTTATGAATGTTTTAAAACAGAATGGAATAAGATAAAAGAAAAACTAAATACATGATAGAGACCTACCATGTTAAAGAATGTGATGTTTTAACTTGTTAAAAAAGATAATTTTTAAAATAACTTGTTATAATTGAAATAGAAATAGAGAATATGTGTTTTTACGCATATGTAACTTGAAAAGCTTATTTTCACAATTATATAGGAGGTACACACAAACGAATTTAGATAAATTTGTGTATTATATATCTTGATATGTAATTTACTATTCCAGATACCAAAATTACAGGAATTCTATAGTTTTTATGAGAGATTATAAAGACTTTTCTTTTAAAGTTGATTCATTTATTTTGAGAGGGGGTGAGGGGCAGAGAGAAAAGGAGAAAGAGAATCTCAAACAGGCTCAGGGCTGTCAGTATAGAGCCTGCTGTGGGGGTCCACGTGGTGGTCAGTCTCATGAACCGTGAGATCATCACCTGAGCCAAAATCAAGAGTTGGACGTTTAACACTGACCTACCCAGGTGCCCCTTTATGTGAGATTAAAAAGGTAGCCCAATGGAAAAGAACAGATAAAACAGAAGTAGTCACACAGAAATATAGGTTATTGATAGATTCAAATGACTCAGGAAGAGGGAAAAGTGGACTATTTAATCAATAATGTTGATATAATTAACTTTCTTTCTAGAAGTACAATAAATTAGGCACTCTATTTCATACTATAAACAAAGATAAATTCCATATTGATTAATGACCTACATGTGAAAAGCACTTCTTTGAAACATTTCTTTCAAAACATAAAATGCAATGACCACAAGGAAATTTACAGTCTTGTTTACAGTTAAAACTTCTGTACCACATAAACATCAGTGATAATGTTTTTTAAAAGCCATAAACACAAAGCAACAACAAAAACACAAGCAAAAACAAGTCATGGATGGACAGAAGATATTTGTAATGTATTTATGAAAGTCAATGGACACAGTACAATACAAATCAATGAAAAAGCAGCCCTATGACCATGATAAATATTGTGAATATATAAAAGAGCAGTTCACAGAAGAGGAAATGGGAATGGCCACAAATAAAAATGACAATCTTGCTGACATGCATAAAGGGTGAATTTAAATAAAGATACAGCACTTTACCCTTAACAGATTGACACAGTCTGACAGTGCTAATACAGAATGCTGGTGAGGGTGAAGAGAAATAAGATGCAAATCCAGTACTTGGACCTTCCAGGTTCCTGGATAGCCTGCTGCAGGAGAGGAAATATTTCAGGCATTCATCTACGTGATTTTGCAACTTTTTATTAATTATGTGAATAACACCTTCCAGGAAAATAACCAAAAAAAAAGCATTCAAAACCACAGCTATAAGTTTTCTATCAATAGTATTTCCTGACATGTAAGTTTAAAGCAAAGGCTTACCTTTCTGGAATTACAAAAGTTCAAGAATCAGAAGAAAAGCAAGCAGAGAATTTCAAAGTGAAGTGAGAATGATGAAGTATAAATGACCAACCGTTGCTCTGATTTAGATTATATGTACAACATAATCTCTCCACATCTGGTATCCTCTGGTCCTTGTTTTTTTTAATATGCAATTCCTTGTTTCAAGATTAAAATTTCAGAAATTAGTGACCATCCTAACATTAGCAAATAGATGTGCAGAATATTAAAGTCTCCCAGCAGCTATATGATCAGATACTATACAGATAATATAGGGACATTTTCAAGAATCTAAACTAAAAGTAAAATGTACATTTATAGATTTATAAAATATAGGTATCATACATGATATACATATACGTTACATATATCCCAATGTATGAGAGTTCAAAGAGGATATAGATCAAAGAGATCAGACATTTTTACAATACTAATCAATTTTGTAGACTCTCACAAGATCTCACAAAAAGATTAGCAACTTTCACTCAAGGAGTACTCAACACCAATTCAAGTTCCTAAGCACTTCAGTTAAAAATGCCAAGTGATATGGGGCACCTGGGTGGCCCAGGTGGTTGATAGTCTGAATCCAGCTCAGGTCAAGATCTTGTGTTTCATGAGTTTGAGCCCATACCAAGTACCGCATTCAACCTCATGCTGGGCTCCACACTGACAGCGTGGATCCTGCTTGAGATTCTTTCTCTCCCTGTCTCTCTCCGCCCCTCCCCCACTGTTCATGTTCTAGCTCTCGCTCAAAATAAATAAATAAATTAAAAAAAAGGTCAATGGATAAACTTATTGATATCTGACTCATAGTTGCTTATGTTACTTATAATTTTCTCATGTTAATTAAATTGGTGTGAATATGAAAATCCTATTTTATGGCTTTTTACACGAAATTAATAAACATGGTTAAAATGTTAATATATTTTAATTATATGTAAGGCAGGAAAGAAGAAATTTTGGCTTTCCGAACAAAAGTATATAAATCATAAAAGCAACGACATAGGTTTTAAATTCTGGCTCCATAACCTAACAGTAATACCTTACTTAGGTTATTTTTATTTGCTTATTTTCTGTTAGTTCATTTTAAAAGCGGGGATATTGTTGCCTATCTGCAACCTTGTTTGGATCCTATGTAAAGCAACATTCCAAAAACTTGAGAGTGTAGGTATCAAGAAAAATTTGGCAACTTCTTCTTTTGCCCTTTTGGTTTTCCTGAACTGCTGTAAAGAAATCTGCTTACCCTACCAGAGAGAACATTTGGAGAGACCAAATGGAGAAGGAGAGTCTTAGAGAATGTGTGAACAGGAAAGAAACCTGGCCATCCAATATTACATTGGAGGATCCAGGTAATTCCAGCCCCAACAGAGAAGAGCAGAACTTTTCAGGTGTACCGAATCACCCACAGACCCATGATGTATACTAAATGGTTATCGTTTTAAGCATTCAATTTGGCATTTTATTTCCTTTTTTAAATGTTTATTTGTTTTTGAGAGAGACAGGGCACAAGGGGCAGAGAGAGAGGGAGACACAGAATCCGAAGCAGGCTCTAGGCTCTGAGCTATCAGCACAGAGCCTGATGTGGGGTTCAAACTCATTAACCATGAACCCATGACCTGAGCTGAAGTTGGACGCTTAACCTACTGAGCCATGCCCCTGGCATGGTTTGTTAAGCAACGACAAACAACAACAATAACAAACCTGAATTAGGTCAAAGATCTTGTAGAACCATCATTCATTAAAATAAACGTTGTGCCGGGGCACCCAAATGGCTCAGTCAGTTAAGCTTCCAACTCTTGATTTCGGCTCAGGTCATGATCTCACGGTTGGTGTGACTGAGCTTCGTGTCCTGTCGAGCTCCCTGCTGACAAGGCAGAGCCTACTTGGGATTTTCTCTCTCCCTCAGTCTCTGCCCCTTCTCTGTTCTTTCTTTCTGTCTGTCTCTTTCTCAAAATGAATAAATAAACATTAAAAATAAATACAATAAAATGAATATTGTGGAGCTTCTATTACGTGCTAGGCCTTGAACTGAAGATACAATTGTGGATTCTAACATTGAAAGTTCCTGTCCCCATGAAAGTAGTCTATTAGAGTATAGACATGAAGTCAAATGATTAAAATAAGTGTTGTGAGGGAAAGTTACAAACACTGTGAGGAAATACAATGCACTCAAGACCATTACAGGAAACCATGGGGAGGTAAATTTGAAGTGAGGATAGATAAGCATTAAACTACATAAAGTGACAGCGGGAGACACACTTTAAGGAGGAGGAGACAGCTGTGCAAATGTTTTTTAACAAGAGCAAAACATTCAGGGGGCTCAGAGGTGGCTACTGGGGCTGGAACACAAGGAATAAAGGGGAGAAGATGAGATGAGTTTGATTAAAGCCAGATTACAATGAGCCTCCTAGACCTTGGCAGGGGAGAACATTACATTATATGTAAAATGATCTAATCCTCACCTTAAGAGAGTTACTGTTTCAGAGGGATAGGAAGTTGCTTTGTATTTCTTTTCTTTTTTTATGTTTTATTTAATTTTGAGAGAGAGAGACAGACAGACAGAGTGCTAGACAGAGAGGGAGACAGAATCCGAAGTAGGCTCCAGGCTCTGAGCTGTCAGCACAGAGCCGGATGAGGGGCTGGAACTCATGAACTGTGAGATCTTGACCTGAGCCAAAGTCAGACACTTAACCGACTGAGCCACCCAGGCGCCCCTGTATTTCTTTTCCTGGTGGAGAGGGAGGGTTGCTTTATAAATATAGATACAGATTTCAAAGTCACACTTGAGATGTACTAAATACAAATTTTCAGAAACTGAACATCAGAATTTAGTACTTTTGTTTTGTTAAAACAAGATATCCTCTTCTAATGCAAAGAATCCATAGACTGGTATTAGGGAAACACAGGTCTGGAGGAGGAAGAGCTAAATATGTATGCCGTTTACTTCATCCACTTAATCTCACTTAATCCTCACAGCTTTGGGGCAGAAACAATTGTCTTTCCCCATTTTATATGCAAACAAAAAGAAAGTAAATCAGGTTCAGCAACATGGCTCTGATTACACAGTTAGCAAGTAGCATAGCTGACATTCTAACACAGACTGCTTGACTGTGGAACCTGTTCTTTTAAACCATATACTGCCATGGACATTAATTCAATTTCTGATACTGACCTGAACAAGTGGTTAAAATGTCTTTGTTCTAAGTCTCCTCATCTTTAAACCTAGGAAACTGGGCTGTGTGATTTCTTGTCTCTCTAAGCAATTAAGAGTTTCTGTCTATCTTCCTTCCCAGATTTGAGGGATGAGCATTAGTGTACAATAGAATACAAAGGGAATGGTAATTACTTCTATATGCACCAGATATGCCATCAGTTCACACTTACAGATTCTGTGACCGCTGAATAAAATAGACCTCCACGCCTGTATCAAGGAGGCTAAGATCCTACTGAAAGAGAAATAAAAGCAGGATACACGGATTCACTTCTCAGAGAATAGATTCAAGGATGGATTTCTGATTATTGACCTGAAACCTTATTTCTGGTTTTAGTGGCAAGACTGGATCAACCCAAGCAAATAGCCAAAGTAAACATCAACCTAGCGGAGATATTGATGATGAAGTGATGAAGGCTTTTCATAAATTCCCTGTGACATCTTTTCTGGGTTGATAGAGCCACACGAAGGATGGTCAAAATTTATACTCTTTCTGCTATTATTATGATCTGCCCCATTTTATCTGTCATGTCTTTAGGGCTGGAGGAATTAAGAAAGAAAGTTCTGAATACAACCACAGTCTTTTCTTTTTGCCTGGGAAACAACTGTCAACAGCTCAGAACTTTGTTTCAACAACTCGGTTCATTGTGGTGAATGAAAGAATAGGTACACTGCATACTTGAAGAAAATTTAGATAATCATTAAGTAATTGGAATCTGGATTTATTCAATTACTCTATAAATGCTGCCTAACACCAAGAGATTAGAGGAAATTCCAAGGTATTTTTTATTAAAATAATAATTGCTCTTTCTTTCTATACATATTAAAAAAAATTTGTCCTTGAATGTCATTAAGCCATAGTCTGAGATATGAGTGATTACGAGAGGGGATAAAGACTGAAGATATTTCTGTAGTTTATTCTCCAATGAACAATTTCTAATCATCTTGTCTCCCCACCCCCATGGAATAAACATCTGACAAAAGATAAGTAATTTTCAGAACTGCTTTCTAGAAGATAAAGTTGTACAGAAATTCTTCCATCTCATATTTCTTCTGTGTTGTGCATTTTGTTTTTCTAAAGAAGCACCGTTGTCATGACTGAATGGTATTTTAATGTCTCTATACATGAAATAAATCAAATTGTGAGAGTAAAGGAGAAAGAATCTATATTTTAGAGAGCACAGAGAGGAGTTTATGGAGATTTGCAGTGGCTTTCAACTATATTCTATCAGTGTGATCATAAGCAGCCAAAATATCCTAAAATTATATGTCTGTTAATTTGGAAGTAGTATGCATTTTTATAAATGCTATGTTCCACATATTCTGTAAGTTTAGTGTAAGAATTCCACGTGTCAACCCTGTCCCTTGAAATATTTTATCATTAAAATTACATATTGAAGTATTTCCACATTTAAGAGCGATAAACCTGAGGAGAGAGATGGCTAAATGCTGGGCAGATAAATAAAAATGATGAATAATCAAGAAAGGTTACTAACAGTACCTTTGTCCACCACATTAGTTCAATCTGCTTCTGTCTAGACTACAACTTCAATATTAAGTAAATTTTCAATGAGGAAAATAATTTTTATACTTCATTTTTCTGATAAAACTTGCATTTATGTGTTAGTAGAAATCATATACGTTTGTACTTGCATTTTATTCTTAAAGTGTTGCATGTATTTTGCATTCCGTCACTCTTAGAACATATATTAATATTATATGTTTTAGGCAACTACTGTTATTAAAATTTTTAGCCTGTCTTTTCAAAACTTCTTAAATTTTTGTCAAAGTTGTGGCATTTTAATGTCTCACATGTGACATGTTTAATAATAATAAAAAATATGTGAATGAATAAATGCTAAATATATTGAAAAGAAAAAGATCAGAAAAAGAGTTTAGAGTTAGAGTTTAATCCATATGTAATTAGTTGAAGGGTTATTTCATTTTATTTTTCTCTGCCTAATCTCTTAGACAAGAAGCTGAGATTCTGACAGAAAGTAGCATTAATAACCCAAGAAAAAACTGGCCTGGATAAAAGAGTTTAAAAGTTACTTCAAAAATAACTATTTGAAGGTCTGTAGTTCAACTTGATAGCTTAAACACAACAGCTTCGGATCAGTCCTTCTTAAAATCCCAGAAGATTATAATGAATACATAAAAAATCATAAACCTCCAGGTAAAAATGCAAGAAAGGAGGCAACACCAAAGAACAGACATCAAAAAGTTTTGCAAAAAAGAAACCGAATTTATGTATCCACAATGAATTCGTAAAATGCACAAAGCTGAAAACTTACAAACCGCAGAGGAAAGAACATGAGCAAGCCAGTTAAGGGGAAAACTGGAGGCACTAGCTAACTGTGAAGACAGGTAGCGGATAGTTTTGAGAAGTATTTCGACACTCAGGCAGCCAAGTTTATTACCACTGCCCCGCCCCCCTCCAGGGAAGCATATGCGCACACAGGCACACACCCCTGTGAGCCGCGTCACATTACCATTATATTGGTGAGACCAAGATCTCCATAATCACTGATTATCTCCCCCCACAGCCCCACCTGATTATCCCACTTCCCACTCTAAAACCCAAAATAACAAAATACTGCCCCCCCCCTCCCCACCATAAACAGCTCTGTAATAGTTTGCTAAACCTGCTGGGAAGAATTACCACAACTTAGCTGGTTTACAACCACAGTGATTTTTTTTTCTCTCACAGTTTCGGAGACATGAAGTCGGAAATCCAGGTGTCTTCAAGGTTGTGCTATCTCTGAAGGTCTTAAGGCCGAATCCTTCCTTGCCTTACTCTGGCTTCTGGGACTTGCCGGAAACCCTTCATTTCTTTGGCCTGTATTTTTATCAACAGCCTCTGCCAATGTCTCTTCACATGGCTGCCTTCTCTCTGGGTGTCTGTGTGTCTGAACGGCCCTTACCTCTTATTCAGGCACAAGTCTTTGCCCACCCTAATCCAGCTGGATCTCCTGTTAGCTGACCTACATCTGCAAAGATTATTATCAAATGAAGCAAAATTCTAAGTTTCTAGGAAAACATGGATTTTGGAAGGCACTATTCAACCCAGTTCATTTTTAATGTGAATTTTACATTACTATAAATAGATACGAAAAATTACTGGACATTTGAGAAAAGCTTAGGAGAAAGATAGACTCGGAAGATCAAAATGTAAAAACAAACAACAACCAAAAAAACAGACAAAACAACAACAGCAACAAAGGAATTTGAGAAATAAATAAGCATAAGAACACGAACTAAAATCAGTATTTTTAGAGATCCAAATGAAGGCATTACACTCATGAAATAAGAATGCAATGCTATTTAAAAAAGGAAATAGAGAATAAGATATCTTAAAATTGTAAATATGATAGTAAAAATAAATGTTTTAAATAGCATTTAGAAAATACGGTTGAGAAAATTTATCAGAAAGTAGAATAAAAATAAGAAAAAAATAATAGTAAAAAGATGACAAATTTGGAGGCCCAATCCAGACATTTCAGCATCTGATTAAAAAGATTTACAAAAAGAGAGACCAGGAAAAATAAATAGCAGGTACCTTTGTTTTTAAGAAAAAATTTAAAAACCTAGTCAGTGCCCAACATTATTAATATAAAAAGAGGCATATCAAGCCATATCAATATAAAATTTCAGAAAACCAGAAACCAAAGCATGATCCTTAAAACTGTAAGTACAGGTACAGGTAATAAGATATAGTACCAAACTGATTCAGGACAACACTGGAAGTTGAAAGACATTAAATGAACACTTTTAAAATTTTGAGTAAAAATAAGTTCAGATCTATGATTCTCGGCCACCATGCCATTAATCAAGTGTGAGGGCTCCAACATGTGTAAATAGATATAGGTACAGGTATCTACCTGTCCTAATATATATGATTTCAAAAATTTATTTCTTTATGCATGCTTTCTCAAGAAACTGCGAAAGCTATCTTCTACCAGAATATAACACACATATTATTCATGAACAATTTGATTAGATGTGAAAGGAAACAGATTCATTATTGCTTAAACAAAATGAAATTTTGAGGTAGACATTCCAGCACAGCTGGCTCCAACCTCTAGATTTTAATACAACTCTGGTCTCTACCTGGCTTTGTCTATTAACTGCTTCCTTCATCTGGCTTCATTCCCAGGCACACTCTCCTTTACTCACAAGGACTCTTCCTCAGTGTTCTCTAGAAAGATACATTGTTGTTTCTCTTGAAGTTACATATCTCCCTGAATCTCAATATTCCCCACTACTCCCCCCCAAAACTCATTGGCATAAAGATGTCAGTTCCTCTGTTTGTCCAACCTGTACCTTCTTTTAATAGAGGCGTGGGATCATGTGACTGACAGATAGAAGCAGATCCAAAATAGAGAAGAAGGGATTTTAGCCAATAATAAAGACTATATGCACAAGTACTTGTGACAAATGTGACTGGTATTTACCGTGTTTTGTGCCTATCAAAAATGTGTACAGTTTTCTATCTTCTACTTGAGAAATACAATCTAATGGATATGGTGATTTAAAATCACAGTGAAATGTACTCAAAACACATGACTTCAGCCATTTAAAAAAATACCTCCCTCAGCTGTAACATAAAGATATGTTCTTTATTTCCGTGTATATTTTAGATTTAAGAATTAACCATTGAATAAGTCTGTTTTTTCTAAGATCTCAGATTGAAAATAGGACCAGCCTGTCATTTAATGTTTTTTCACAAAAAGCTTATTTTTCCCATGAAATTATTAAACAAGCAAAAAAGCAAACACAAAAGGCATGCATCTGCAGGTTGGTTTGTATGTTTTATTTTTGAAAAGAATGAAAACAACTGTACAGGTTTTATCTTTCCTTTCCTTTATCTCCCAGAAATTCTGAAACCCGAATGCACAGTTCAAATTTCTGACAACATCTATTCCATTCTGGTTGTTTTCAATAAAAGTTCTGTGTTTTATATTTCAAGGTATTTACTTGTTCTGCTAGAATTAATTCATGATAGTATAGAGTATTAGGGGCACCTGACGACTCAGGCAGTTAAGCATCCGACTCATGATCTCGCTCAGGTCATGATCTCACAGTTCATGAGATCAAGCCACAGTTCATCTGACAGTGTGGAGCCTGTTCAGGATTCCCTCTCTCCTTCTCTCTCTGCCCCTCCCTCCTCTCTCTATCATAAAATAAATAAATGAACTTAGAATAACCGAATTTTAACATAACACTGGCTTTTAATACATGTGTAACCTAATGGGCTACTTAATCCTAAAATTCAGTGTTTTCATTTGAAAAAAGGAGTAATAACCTCTACCTTAACAGAATCGGGAGAATTAAGTGAGATAACACTTAATAGCTATAACACTTAATAGTTATAAAATTTAGCACCTGTCCATTCATTCATTATTCATACTAAAGCTATAAACACTTAGTAAACATGAGTTACATACCAGTTATTATTTGTAGATACAAAGTTAGTGACCAGATATAAATTATGACCTCATGAAGTTTAAGTCATCAAATTCCTAATAAATGGGGACTACAATTACTAAAACTGTAGCAATGAAGATAAAGCTATTGTATTTATTTTGTATTGTTAATTTATTTATTTTGAGAGGGAGAGTGTGAGCGGGGGAGAGATGGAGAGAGGGACAGGCAGAATCCCAAGCAGGCTGCGTGCCATCAATGCAGATTCTCACGTGAGGCTCAAACCCGCAAACTGAGATCATGACCTGAGCTGAGATTGGGTCAGATGCTTAACATCTACTAAAGCTACTTCCTCAAAGCTACTTTAAAAGGACTCACATTGATGGGGCATCTGGCTGACTCAGTCACTGGAGCATATAATTCTTGGGTCCTGAGTTAAAGCCCCGCATCAGGCATGGAGTCTACTTAAGGAAAGGACCTACATAGAATGACAGTAATTATAAAATCATGAAACGAAATTTTATTTGCCTCAGATTAACCTCATCATTTTATTATGTATACTTGATAGTTCATGTCTCCAACTAATGTGTGATATGTAATGTCTTATTTATATACATTCATTTTTGAAATCTTGACACAAGCTATAAAATTACTGTTATCAAGATGAATGACAAAATAGTACAATAGATGAAAATCCTTCCTACTGTAACTTTAATGTGACGTAACTAAACTGAGACATCCCTGTCTCACAACGCAGTAACCAAATTTTGAGTTAATAGAGAAAAGATTTCATGTCTCTATTTACATCCAACACTGGGATGAGCACGAGTTTTGATATTCCAAATAAGTATTTTGGAAATTGACATGAACTCTACAGATACGGTGTTGAGTCACCACTGTCGTCCCAATTGAGCAAGTTCCTCAGATTTTTTGCTCAGAAAAGGAAAGAGTTAAACAAGATGATCATTCCCTTCTCTGTCTATCTACATGTGTACCTTAAATTTACCCTTATCAGAGTCCTCACTATACGGTCATGATTTTTCTATTATATAGTTAAAAACCATAATATAGCATTTCATTTATAGTGCCTATGTGACACAATCAGGCACTCAGTAAATATTTGTTGAATAAATAAATGACCCGTAGACTTAAAGGATGTATTCTTATTATGTTTATAATGCATATAGAGTAATCTAGTGTATTAATTACATCATACCTTATCTTAATTACTGAATTGTACTTAATTTCTCCTAAAACATTTGGGAATGCATAATGAGCAATTAGGGAAATGTAATATTTTTATGAGGGTTGTTAGATAAATTATTAAGGAAGGATTTTCAGCACACCTGCACAAACGCATTTGAAAGCAGAAGATATAGAGTTGTTTGCATTGCAGAAAAATGTCGTGGTGATAAACCAGAGAAGATCTGCATTATATTTCATCTCCAAATGGCACAACATTACAAAAGTTGAGTCCCACTAAATTATGGTGGAAATGCATGTTCTTTAAAAATAGATTTGCATAAAATACTTCTAAAATTCAAGGTACTGAGTTTGCACTATTCATGATGTATATACATTGCGTAACTAACAGTGAAATTCCAATGAAATATCAGTCATTTCTTTTTTCCTTTGGTCATGAAGAAAATTAGGTGAGCTTCATTTGAAAAAACCGACGTGTCGAGTATATCATAAGCTTTAATTTTCAAATTGAAACGATTAAGCTGTTTAACAAAAAGAAATGTCTTTGAGCATGTGGTAAAGTTTGTGGATTAAAACAATAGCATCACTTTACAGAATTACTGAAAAACATTTGAAAAGATATCTAAAAAAGGTAAGAAAGTTAAAACTACTTTTTTAAAGGAAAGAAGTATAGTTTTTTTCTTCATCTTTCCTTATTCTTTGTCAAATGTTTTTTTACCACCATTAGGTGGTGTATTGGGATTCTAACTGCTGACAAAAATAAACCTGAAAATTCTCTGGCTTTAGCCAACAGATTACTTCTTGATCATGTAATAGTCCAATATAAAAGCTCCTAGTTCATAAGTAACTTTACACTTCAGGGCCTGTGAGGGAAACGGGCTCCTCCCATTGTGTAGTTTTGTAAGCCCCTGGGGCTTCAGAGTCTCTGGCTTTAGGTGGCAGTTGGGGAAGTAGGAGAGTGATAATATATATCAGTGGTCCCTTATAGACAAGGCACCTGGATATGTCATCCCTGGAAAGACAGTTACTTCTCAGTGATATTACTGTACTGGAGAAAGGGCAACACAAACTTATGATAAAAAGTTAGTCATCTGTACCACATGCTTTCCAGGTCACTCTCACAGAGAAAATTAAGTGATAGAGTTACCCATCTCAAAATATTACTTGAATATTCTGGCCTGGAACTCTGTAAGAGTTTAATTTGTTTAATTTGTGTGTTTTCCTCTTTAATTTGGTAATGGACGACTTGGTAAGAATGACAAGCCAATACTCACAAAAGTATTTTATGACCAAATAAGCAACAGATAAAAATATTTATGTTAATAACTTTGGATTTGAAACTTCTGATTCACATGTTTTTTATAGCACCGTCTTTGTAGAGTTCTTTGCTAATATCTGTAGCATAGATAGTAGTGTTCACTTGATATTTTCAGTTTTTTAATAAAAACATACTCCCTTTCATTAATGTAATTAATTCCTCCCTTGTGAAGAAATAAGAAATCTAGGGAAGAGGTGGCAGTCTTTGAACAACTTTTTTTTAAAAACAAGGAAGATTTATAAATACCATCACTTAAGCCAAAATTGCAGTTTAAGTCATTGTGGTGCTCCTTCCTAATTTGATTTTCAAGCAAAGATATATTGGAATCTTTAATCAAAAATTGTTTTAATTTTTTTAGTGTTTATTTATTTTTGAGAGAGAGATAGAGAGACAGAGTGTGAACAGGGGAGGGTAGGTGGGGGGGATCACAGAATCCAAAGCAAGCCCCAGGCTCCAAGCTGTCAGCACAGAGCCTGATGCGGGGCTTGAATTCACAAACCACGGGATCATGACCTGAGCTGAAGTCTAATGCTTAACCAACTGAGCGACCCAGGCGCCCCTTTAATTAAAATTTTAATGAATATAGAACTTTGTTTTAACAATTGGATTCTATCTCCTAAAATATTTTGTCCTTTACATAAGGGAATTTTTTTGAAATAGAATTCCAATTTTTCTCTTTTTCAATCTTACAAGCTCTCTGAACAGAGACTCACATTGTTAATAAAGTAAATACCAGGGGAGACAAAGAAAACAGAAGGGTTTGAACATTCTGTAAACTAAAATATCGTCTCTTGTATAATCAGTCAGTGTGGAATCTCCAGTTTTATTAAAATTTAAATAAAAATAAAACATTACAGAGTATTGTAGAATATAAGATATATTACATAATTCTGCTTGTGAGTAAAATCCAGAATTCTCATACTGTTAAGAGATTATTTAAAATGTTACCATTTTCTTTTTTCTTTCCTTTTTTTTCCCTACATTTATTTATTTTGAGAGAGAGAATACCCATGCGTGTGCAGGGGAGGGCAGAGAGAGATCAGGAGAGAATCTCAAGTAGGCTCTGGTTGTCAGCAGGGAGCCAGACACAGGACTTGATCTCACAAACTGTGCGATCATGACCTGAGCTGAAATCAAAAGTAAGACAATTAACTAGACTGAGCCACTCAGGTGCCCCAAAATAGTTATTGTTTTCTTTCTTGCTTTCAGTAGTTCTCTTTTAACTTACCTTTAAACTAATCTCTCTCATATCACTTGCCACCCCCCTTTCTTATTGTTATCCCTCTGGCTTCAATAAATTCCATTTCCCTTGGAATTAAGACAGAAGTGATTAATATCAGGTAAAGGCCCTGCAAGATTTAAATTTGGACCATCTGTACAGATTTAACAGCATCATCTTACTCTCTGTGCTCCAGCTTTCTGGGCTGCCTTTTACTTCTTTTGATGCTTGATTTAGTTCTGGCCACTAATGGTCTACACACATAGAGCTTCCTTATTCATAATTCTCTCATTCTTTCCTCAGCTCTCACTGAGATACACTCCTTAAGGCTGGTATACCTTCTCTTTCTCTCTCTCTCTCTCTCTCTTTTTTTTTTTTTTTTTTTGAGGGGGACAGGGGCAGAGGGAAGGGGGGAGAGAGAGAATCCCAAGCAGACTCCAGGCCCAGCATGGAGCCCAACACAGGGCTTGATTCCACAACTGTGAAATCATGACCTGAGCCTAAATCAAGAGTCAGATCCTTAACCGACTGACCCACCCAGGCGCCCCTCCTTTCCTTTCAAAAGAGTTAGGTGCTTGGTTACAATGAATGAATTAGAATGAATATGTATGTTAAAAAATGTTTCCTCCACTAGATTGCTATTTGATGAAATCATAGATCATAGCTGTTCTTTCAGCTCTGTAATCCCAGTGCCCAGTACAGTTATTTACCCACAATTATGGTGACCACATGCCTCAGATTTTCCTGGCTTTCTTTGGGTTAAGCCTGTAATCACAGAATTATTTTAATACCATGTTTTATTATTCTCAAAACTTAAAGTTTAAACAATAAAATATATGGTCACCTTCCCTTTATAATTGCACTGGAAATATTTATTAAATATTGACTGAAACAATTGCTTTATTTGAGCCATTTAAAAAATATTTATTGATCCAATACCGTGTTCTATACATGCCTTTGCTTTGAGATACAGCAGTGAGAAAGACATATATGGTCTGTATAATCACGGGGTAGTTTATTCAATGGCTGAAAGCCTACACAAGTCTGGTGTGTTTTAATATGTGTGTGTGTGTGTATACACATATACAGATAGATATGTAGTTATACACAAATATATATTTATACACGTATACATTCATGTATAATGTTTTTATAACTTTTGTCCTGATTTCTTTTTGTCCTGATTTTCTTTTCAGCATCAAGAATCTCTATCACTGGTTTTCCTTTATATTTATTCTTTTATTTTGCATTATCAAACTGTTAAATTTCATTTTGAAAATTTAAATTATGTTAAAAATATACAAAACGTAAAATTTACCATTTAATCACTTGTAATCAATGGCTGAAATCCTACATTATGTCTGGTGGGTTTTAATATGTGTGTATGTGTGTATGTGTGTGTGTATACACATCTATAGATAGATATGTAGTTATACACAAATATATATTTATACACGTATACATTCATGGATAATGTTTTGTCATGTTAATATATTCAATTTGTTCTACAACAAATTTCCAAAATTTTTTCATTATCTTGCAAAATGGAAACTGTATATCAAACAATTCTCCGTTTTCTCCTCCCATGCAGACCCTGGTGACCCCCATTCTACCTTCTGTTTCTATGAATTTGACTACCCTTTATACCTCATATAAATGGACACACACTGTACTTCTCTTTGGTGACTGGCTTATTTAGAATAATGTCGTCAAAGCTCATCCAAATTGTATTCTGTACTGGAAATTCCCTTCTTTGTGAGGCTGAATAATATTCCACCGTATGCGTATACCAGCTGTTGTTCATCCGTTTGTCTGTCAATGGCCACTTGACTTGCTTCTACTTCTTGGCTATTGTGAATAATGCTTTATGAACATGAGTGAAAAACGTCTCTCTATGTCTCTGCTTTCGATCTTGAGGGGGAAATACATACACAGAAGTGGGATTGCTGGATCATATGGTATATCTATTTTTGATTTTTTGAGGAACCATTATATTGTTTCATAGCAGCTGTACTGTTTTACATCCCCACCCATAGGACACAAGTGTTCCAGTTTCCCCACTTTCTTACCAACACCTGTTATTTTCTGTTTTTGTTTTTGTTTTTAATGTATTGCCTAAAGGTTTTCATGGAATTTAGTTATTATTTTAATATCTATAGACTCTATAGTGATATTTTCTGTTAAATTTCTTGGTAATATGTACCACTCTTTTATTTTCATGGTTATATATCCATGTGTTATTATAGACGAGCGTTGGTCAACTTTTAACTTTTTTGGGCATTTACAAATGTCCCAATTTTATTGATTTCTTACTTTATCTGGTCAGAGAACATACTCTGTTAGCTTCATTTTTTTTACATTTATTGGTACTTATGTACTAAGAAGCACAGGGCTTATCTAAGTGAGTGACCATATGCTCTTAAAAAATATTTAGGGATGCCTGCGTGGCCCAGTTCACTGAGTGTCTGATTCTTGATTTCGACTCTAGTCATGATCCAAGAGTCATGGGATGAGCCCCACATCAGTTTCCGTGCTGAGCACAAAGCCTGCTTAAGATTCTTTTTTTCTCTCTGCCTGCCCATTCACACTTTCTCTCAAAAAAATTTTTTTTAATATTTATGATTGTAGAGAACACTATTCTGTAAATATGAATTCATTTAATGTGGTCAATAATATTGTTCAGATCTTATAAGCCCTATTGATTTTTTGGCTAGATGTTCTATAAATTAGTAAGAAATGATGTTGAATTTACAGATTTGGTTATAGATTTGTCTATTTCTCCATTTAGTTTTATGGTTTTGTTTTTTATATTTTGGAGACCAGTTATTAGATGTATATACATTTATGGTTATTATGTCTTTCTAATGAATTGACTTTTTAATTGTGCAATGTCCATCTTTATGTTTCAAAATACATGTTTCCTTGATGTCTATTATTGTTTAATATTAATATAATCACTCTAGTTTTCATCTTGTTCTTGTTTGAATGATATGTAATTTCCCAAATTTAAAATATTTCATCCATTCTGTGTCTTTCACATTTAATTTGTCTTTTGAAGACAATGTATATTAAGTTCCTGGTTTTGAATGTCTAAAAATATACATCATTTATCTTTATTATTTAGTTTATTTAAATTTAATGCAGTTGTTAGCATATATAAATTCAGGACTTCCATCTTGCTCTTTTTCCCAATTGTTTTTTCTGTTTATTTCTCCTTTTACATATTAATTTGGTTAATCATTACCTTCTGAATTTATCTTACTTCATCTATTGGCTTTCGTTGGTCTTATATATGGATAACTTTCATTTATTTTGTATTGAAAAATATTTTAAATATGACACCGTATAAGTTTAAGATAGTAAACTTATACAGCAGTATACAATGCTTGGTTTTCTATATAGAAATAATATTCAAAATAGTTGACAACTGATATGAAAATATTATATTCTTTTCTTCTTTAAATGTTCTAAAATGTTTATATTCTAAAACTGCTTAGCAGGTGATAAAAATTGATAGTCAAATCATTCTACAAATTTCCAAATCTTTTTATAAGAAATTTGTGTAACCATTTATTAGATACAGATTTTATTAGCTTAAAGAGAACTCTGAACCTAGAAGTAAACCTAAGTCTTCCATTATATAGTGAGCTGTTTAATAAGGAGATAATTTTCCTTCACAAAATAAGACTGTTTAGGGTACTACAGTCTATCTGATTCTGTTGAGAAATACCAATTATATATGCATCATATTTCTATTCTGGGACCAGATGCATATATTTTTATTGAGTCAAAAGCTATGAAAAGAATTTCTGGATCATAGAGGATGTGTATGTATACTCTTGTCAGCATTGAATGTTAGTTTGATTGTTTCATATTTCCATCAGAACTTGTGCCATGAAACAAAATGCATGGTACTTGCAGTTTCCCCATAATTTTTCTCTGTGCCTTTAGGCAAATCATGTATAACTTCCAACAACTTTCATTCCCCGAATCTAGAATTTTCTTTCTTGTATTTGGAGTAGATTTAAGTGCTTTGCATTGGTTTTGTTTAATAACATTTTCCCATCAATATTGGTATTGGGCTTTAAAAAAATGCCTTATAGACATGTAAATGGTAAGTTATGAGAATGTCCATAAGAAGATTTAGATCAAGCATGATATAAAATAAGAATTCCACTTCGTTTATTGAAATATTTCATTTTATTGCCATCTGACAAATTATTTTCTCCTCATTATATCTCTGTTAATCATCTTCCTTTGGTGATATCTCTATCAGTCCAGGTCAAATCAAGGGGAAAAAAGCCTTGTAATAATTTGAATAAGAAAACTATAAAGAATTGATGACTATAATAGGTTAATGAATAATAAGAGATTGGCTAGTAAGTAGTTAAGAAAACTTTAAAGAATTTAGGAATAGCAAATATATGAAATAATAATGGGCAATATAATATGATTTAATAGTCAGTACCCTAGAGCTGAGAGAGAGCTGTCAAGGAAGAGTTCTGTCCACTCCAGAAAGGAGATCCAGGCCTTCTTGGAGAGGGTCTAACTATGACGCACTGAATGGCAGACAAATGACTGCTGTGCCAGAAAAACTTGTAACAGATCTACTCTATAGGATGCCAGGAAAAGCTTTTCATAGGGAGGTGTCTCATTAGGGGTATTCATTCCAAAGCTATCTGATGGAGTTGCTGGCAGAAGATGCTGGCTTTGGGAGATGCTGGGGACTAAATTAAAGGACCGGATACTAAGGACCCATGTGCACTGCAGGAAATGGCACCAGGAAAAGCCACCAGTGCTATAGGAGGGTGCCAAAGAAGCACACCCAAACCGGGATGCAAAGCCATTTCCTCCTGCAGGGTCTCTCCGTGGCCCATGCTGACAAAACTCAGCATCATGGCAACTGACAAAGAGAAAAATATATTTAAACAGTTGTGATTTATTTTCACAAGAGCAGGCAAAATGGGTGAATTTGGAGCTGAGAGGCAATAAATTAATATCTTGGTTAAGCCATTTTCTGGCTCGTATTCCTTTGTCCAAGCATACACAGGACAAAAATTTCCTCTCTATCCTTTCAGTTTTTGGCTACGATTTCTTATCACTGCAAATAAGGAAAATTACTGTTTTTGTTCCAAGGTATGTTCCTTAATTTGCAAAGCATCTGGATTATAGAAAGAATTTAATGAATAGTTTTGACTTGTGAAGGTATGCTGAATAAGGTAACACCCAAATTTAAATCGCAACATAATCCTTTTCTGTAAGCTATTGGCCACATTCACCATTTACTGCAAAGTAAACTCATTACTGTTCACATCTGCTCCTCTTTTGTATTCACTGTATCAGTAAATGACACCATTTCCTGACCAGTGAGCCAACTTAGAAATCTGGAAGCCCCTCTTCCCTTTCCTCCTTCCCCCATTCTACATATTTCAATTAACCAGAATTTAAGGACATTATTGCTCATTTATTGACTATGTTCGCTACTGTTATTTTCTTGACTCTGGTCCTTGTCATAGCTCTTCTTGGTTATTGTGATGTTCTCCCTGCTGGCCTTGCTGCCTTCAGTTTTACAAGTCTCTAATTTATCCTTTATACCGTTCCCCAGTTATCTAGTAAAATTCATATCTTATCATGTGTCTGCTCTTCTTAAATCCTTTCAGAGGTTTACTGTTTCTTAAAGCAATGTTTTTCAACTGTGCTCTTAGGAAACCCCAGGTAAATACCGTGTCCTTCAGGTGTATGAAGAAGAAAAGGAACAGAGAGAGGGCAGTATTCTGGAATGTACGTTATTTCTTCCTATCGAGCAGCTTAATTTGATCTCTTTTACATATTTTTTTAAGATTTTTTTTTTACTAAGATGTTACACTACAAGCAACTATAGCAAAATTTCAACTAAACAATTTTGAAAACAATTGAAATAAAGGATAAATTCCAAATCTTTGATATAGCATTCACAATCATCTATAATCTGGCTTTTGAGTAATTTTTAGCCTGATATTTAATCCTTCCTACTCTGCCAAGAGAGCAAAAATCAACTATACCTATACTCAATTATTCAAAGTTCTCTAAATATGCAACATTTTAAAATTTATTTGTCATTTCAAGAAACAAGTCTGGAGTATTTATTGTATGCCAGCTACTGTACCAAGTGCTGCAGTGTAGTAGTGATCCAAACAGAAAAACAACAAACAAACAAACAAACCTTTAATATAAGTACATGACAAATGCTATAAAATTATACAGTAGTAAATTGAGACAGAAAGTTTGTGGGATATAGTTTTATTGATAGCCAGTGGCCAGGAAAAATCTGACAAGAAGGTAGCATATGACTAAAACCCCAAAGCTGGTGAATGAAGTAGGCAATTCTAGACATCTGAGGCAAGAACTTTCTAAGCAGAGAACAGAAAATGTCAATTCCCTCAGGCAAGAGTATGCCTAGAATATTGGAAGAACACCAAAAAAGCCAATTTGGCTGGAGTAGAGGGAACAAGGTGAAAAAAATAGTGGGAAATGAGATTAGAGACAAGATGGGAACCAACCTGTGAAGAAGTAATTAGGTCATTGCAAAACTTTTGACTTTTATTCAGAGCAATATGCTCTATTAGTTTCCTGGAGTCGCCCTAACAAAGTACCACAATATGGGTGGATTAAAACAACAGAAATTTATCCTGTCACAATTCAGGAGACCAGAAGTTCAAAATCAAGGTGTCACAGGGCCATGCTCCCTTTGAAGGAACTAGGGGAGGATTCCTTCTTTGGCTCTTTCTAATTTCTGATAGTGACCATCAATCCTTGTTGTTCATTGCCTGGCATCTAAATCACCTCAGTCGCTGTCTCTGTCATCAATGGCATTCTCCCTGTGTGTCTTATTTCTCCTCTTCTTATAAGAATACTAGTCATATTGGTCATTCTCCAATATGACCTCACATTAATTTATTACATCTGCAATGGCCTATTTCCATGTAAGGTTACTTTCTGAAGTATGGGGGTTAGGACTTCAACATTATCTTTCTGGGGACACAACTCAACTCTAAACACGTGGAAAGTCATAGAGTTTTACACATAAGTTATATAATCAGACTTAGATTTCTAAAATATGTTTTTGGCTGGTGTATTTAAAGACCAGAGGGGCTAACTTGGAGGCAAGAAATGAATGAGTAGCTGATGATAGATGATTGGATTAGTAGAGGGAAGTGGTGAGAAATGGTAGAATTTAGATAATGTCAAAAGCAGAACTGACAGGATTTACCAATAGTTTTATTTTAAATTTGAAGGAGAACAGTACAGATAATTCCAAAATTTTTGACCTAGGCACATGAGATTTTTGATGGAGGAGAAAATTTAAAAATAGAGTCTAGAAATATAACAAAAGAAGTTCAATTGAACATAATAAAATGAGAATTGCTTTAAACAGATTGCTCAAAAAGTCCTGCTTTATACCCATGTCTATACCCTTACAGTTCAGCATTTCTCCTGATATTTTATCTTTTAACAAAATTTGCTTATTAATACTGTGTTTACTGTGTTTGTTGTGGCTGTCGTAACCAATTACGGAAACTGAGTGGTGTAAACCAACAGAAATTTATTTTCTCAAAGTTCTGGAGGCCAGGGTTGCTTTCTTCTGAAAGTTCTGAGGAAGAATTCCTTCTATCCCTTTCTTCCAGCTTCTGGTGGTGACCAGCATCCTCGATGTTTCTCAGCTTACACATTCATCATGCCATTCTTCAGGTTGCCACCTTCTCTGTGCACCTTTCCCCTTCTCTTTTCTTATAAGAACACTAAATAGATTGAGACCCCACCTTAATTCAACATCTTGTCTTAAGATCCTTAACTACCCCTACAAAGATGGTTTTTCTGAATAAGTTTACATTCACATGTTCTGAATGTACAGTACTTTCTTGTAGAGGAGGGTCACCATTCAAGTCACTGCAAGTAGTTACCTTAAAATAAACCAGATTGGCTTTGGTACACTTCTACTTTGTGCTTGCAACTTCCATTACAGTCTTCTTGTCTAGTAGTGTTGGAGATGTGAAGAATGGATAGATTCTCACTTTAATATGTGGTCAAATTTGAGAGAAGACCAGAAATAATTTGTCCTCTTTTTGACCTTTCCAGTTACATATGACTAACATTTCCCTTCGAAGAACTGTAGGCAGGACACTTAATGATAAAATGAAATTTACACAGGTGGCAGCAGCTAACTTCTTCTGGTCTGATGGTAGTAGGAGAGATATTTAATACTGGGGGTACTGTGGTCTGCTTATGCCTGCAAGATGCGCAAAATCCCAAGACCTATGATGAACCCAGTTAGGAGAAACTGTAGACAAATATAAGATAGGTGTAAGTGAAATTCATACAAGAAATCACTGAGAAGTCCTGCTGGAGAGTACAGAGCCAGTAATCTGAATGTCCTTGTAATGCTACTTTTATTATCTAATACGTGTTGTACATGTAGAATATATTTATTCATTGAATTGTTTGGTAATGCAATAGCTTTTTAAAATTTCTTATTTATTTTTGAGAGAGAGAATATGAGCAGGGGAGGTGCAGAAAGAGAGGGGGACAGAGGATTTGAAGCAGGCTCCTCACTGACAACAAGAGCCGCTCAAATTCAGGAACCTGTGAGATCATGACCTGTGCTGAAGTTGGATGCTCAACCAACTGAGCCACCCAGGCACCCTAGTAATGCAATAAACCCTTTAACAGCAATGAGCTCAAGTAATGAAAGTGTTTAAACATTAAACATTAAACATTTAATTCAGTATTAAACATTTAGTACTGAATTAGTTTGTAAGAAAGTTGATAACGAACATGTGCTTGCCCAATATGTTATGGCTTTTCTCATCCACAATATGCATGCTATATCTAAACTCTCCCTCCTAAAATTTTATGTTAAACCTCTAACCCCTAATATGACTGTCTTTGGAGATAAAGCCTTCAGGGAGATAAATGAGGGAAAATGAGGTCATAAAGGTGAGGTCTTAATCCTACAGAACTGGTGACTTTATAAGATGGAGAAGAAGAGAGAGAGAGAGATCTCTTTCTCCATGTAGCATACAGAATAAAGACCAAGTGAAGGCACAACAAGAAGAGGCCTTCTATAAGCCAGGAAAAGAGTCCTCACCAGAAGTCAACAATTCTGGCACTGGACTTGCATTGTTCTTGGACTTCCAAGCTTCTAGAACTGTGAAAAATAAATTTCTGTTTAAGCCATGTGCTCTGCGGTACTTTGTTACGGCAAAGACAGTTGAGCCAAAGCAATTCCACTGACTACGTAAAAATCAGAAGGCAAAAATCTAGTTCAAACATTTATCGTTATTTAGCAAAATTTCACACAATGATATTGATTTAATCTGTGCAACTGCAGAGACTGTGTTTAATTACTTTCTGAAGTTTGACTTTTCATTTAAATAAAATTTCTTCTAAAATAATTTGGCTCATTTTGGAGTTGGCATTTTCCTGTGCTCATATGAAAAATGAAGTGATAGCTCCATCAACAGAAGTACTTCACAGTTATATGATGCCAGTTTTACATCAACACTGTCAAATGCTTCAAATAAAACAGAAACAATTCCAATAATGGCTTAATATTTTTATTCAAATACAAGAAATAAAAGTAAATATTTTGTATATTTATGGTGATCAGGCAAATATCTGAAAAAACTGTGTTTGTTTATTAGAAATTCAGCAAAAAGTTTCAATATTTAAGGTGATATGATGTTTGAAAATAAATTTTGTTGCAAGAAAGCTGAAAGGTAAAAACTGAAAAGCTTTCCGAAAATTGGAACTGAATGCCTACACATAGTAAGAATGAAGTTCAGGTTCTTTTGGTAACAAACTGTTGTTGAATACAAAAATATTTTCAAGTATAGAAATACTTTCTCTTTTTCTGCCCACGTGGAAATATTTGAGCCTTTAAAGAATTACTTTGTAAGTGAACCTGTCCTTTAATAGTATTGACAGATTTTGTAAAGGAGTCCTATAAATTTTTGTGTATATTTTAGGCCCATATTTTTAGCACTGTTTAATTTTCAAAAGTCGGGTTCTGATAATAACTTGCATGAACACTAACTGCGGACGTCTAATTGCGCATTTCAAGCAAGCCATTGGATAGGTGTGTAGGGACTGCAGAAAGGGTCTGGACCAGATTTGCAGTTAGGAAGTCAACAGTATATAGGTGAAAAGTCAAGTCATAAAACAGGCTTTCTTTCACTCTGAAAAGAAAAACAAATCAGAAATCTCTTAAGAGTAAAACCATAATCCTCATTTTAAGTGTGTATTAAAAACTACCCTTCAGACTGAGTGTCATAACACTTACTGCTTTGAGGACTGCTGTGTATCAGAGTCTTGGTTTTTCACAGTAGAATATTACCTTAGATTAATAGTTTTGTGAACACAGACACAAATATCTGGCACAATAAAATTTCATAGCTCGTTCATTTCGTATTTTTCTATACTCAATTGGAATTACCATTAAGAGTAGCAATTGCCTACATTAAAAAAAAAATTTTTAAGGTTTATTTATTTATTTTTTGAGAGACAGAGAGAGACAGAGCGTGAGCAGGGTAGGGGCAGAGAGAGAGGGAGACACAGAATCTGAAGCAGGCTCCAGGCACTGAGCTGTCAGCACGGAGCCCGACGAGGGGCTCAAACTCACGAAACCAATGAGATCATGACCTGAGCCGAAGTCTGAAGCCCAATCGACTGAGCCACCCAGGCGCCCCCTACGTTTTTTAATGACTGCATTCTCCAAGTAGTTTAAAAGAGCTGCTAATTGTATTAACTAAAATTCTGTATTTTACTGCAAGAAAAATGCTGAACAAAAAAAGAAATGTATACCTATATATCCTCCTACTTGGGGCACGGGTAGGGGACCTCTTTATCTGGTTGTTCTGCCGGAAACTCAACCAAATGTACAAAAAGCTTAGCACAGTTTCCTACCCCTTGTAATTATTCCCCAAGTCTTCAATTTTCTGTTTGTATTTTGGGATCACCAGTTAGTATACTTAGCTTTAAATTTTAAACTCACTTTAGATTCTCTTTATTTTGTTTTCGAAATGACCAGCTCGCCAGCCCTACGGTCAATAGACTGTAGCCTCTGCAATGCTCTCCCAGCCAAACCTCTGCTCTGTGCTTAGCATATTCTGATATCCATTTAATTTACTGATTACTTAAAATATTTTCCTAATATCTCTGTTCCTGGCCTCTCCTATCTCTAAAACCTCCTTACACAATGCTATCAATTTAATCATTCTAAAGAAGGTCCCTAAGCACTTCACCCTCTGCCTAATAGCATTTACAACCTTTCTTATGATTATTGGAAAAAATTCATATTCCTTAAACAAGCAAGTGAATCCCTTCCTACTTTCTAAACTCACATTTCACTTTTCTAAATATGTGGTATGGTCTAAGCAAACTGAACCACTCACTCTTTTCCCACATGTAATTTGCATTTTCTCTCTTCAATTCCATTCCCGAAATTGTTTCTTCTGCCCAACTCTTCCTTCTTTCACTTCTACATAGCAAAATATATGTAATTAAATGCCACCTGGCCTCATCAGCTTGTGTGTAAAATTGAGCTGCTGAACTATTTTTGTACTTAATTTTAAATTTTTATTATAAAAGCAATATATGTTCATGGTTACAAAACTTCAAATCACTATTCCATTTCCCAGAGACATTTTTTTTCCTATTTATGTTTATTTCATGATTATTTTCATAGCCCCAAAGAATACAAATTGACTTTCTATCCATTTTAAAAAGCTAGATTAAAATAGAAAATTAAAGCTTTTACCTTTCAAAATGTACATGTTAGACAACTTTCTTTGGTTGTCCCATGCCTTACCAAAAGTCAGTCTCTAGACATTGGCTTTCTGGTCTATCTGCAGGTTACCGAATGCTTCACTTCAGACCAACTTCAGTACAACCTGTGCACCTTTCCTCTGTTTCCTTTCCTTCCAATACTTCATTCCAAGTTCAAGGAGAGACCCTGCCCTAGACCCCCTGCAATAAAAGTCAATAAAAGTGAAAGTTTTAATAAGATCAGAGGTAATAAGTTGACTTTCCAACACAGAAGATAAGATTAAACTGCTTCTGATTAGGGTTCCTTTCAGATCCAGTCCCACACTTCAAAACGGTCAGGAAATGGCCCTCCCAGCCAAGCTCTCTGTCTGCCTCTGTGGGTAAAATAGCGCATCTTTTCTTAGTGGGGATGCCCTTAGACATCTCTACACTGATGAAAGTGTAGTTGCAAGTCTTACAGGACAGAGAAAGGCGTGCTGTTCCCCTCCTCTAAGTCAAAGTGTATCTCCTGCAGCCTTGTTTTCTGTCTTCAGATCTATCTTAAGACAAATGAGAAATCACAGTATCTGCCTCTTTTAAGAGAGATCTGCAGGGTGGTCTTATTTACAACCTCCTGAAAGTAGATTATTCGTATTTTTGCAAAATTTAGATTGTTCAAGCATGCAAAAAAATCACATGCAGGATAACGGTGTTACAGTCTAAGCAGAGCTTTTGCAATTATCAGACTCTTTTCATTTATTAACCATACATAAATAAGATTGGAGTATTTTGTTAATTTTTTTCTTCCAGCTCTGTATTCTCATAAGATGTTGTAGACACACATGGACATACAAACTTTTCACACAAACATGTCATAAAGAACAAGTATAGTAGAGATTAAATTCACACACAGTTTTCACTAAGAGTAATATGATCTCTAGAAATGCAACTTTTCTTATAACAAAAGTGGTCTCTTAAATGATCACAAAGAAAATCTAGATGTTGGCTATTTTGTAAATTTCTTGCTATGGCGATTAGGTCCTTAGGACTAAAACTTAGAAATTCCAGCTCCAAGGACCAAGTCTTTCCTCAACTGCTTAAAAACTTTGCAAAAGGAAAGATTTCCTATTCTTGTGGCTGAGAAAGGCAGTGTATTTTGAGTCATATGGAGATGCCTTTACTTGTGTGTAAAGGTTGATTCCAGGTGAATGAGGCCACAAGACAGTGAAAGAACGACTTCTTTTTTTTCCTTTTCCTGTAACAAGATGTTAAAATTTTATAGTGAGACATGACATACCAAAGGTAGGTGACACTCTCTCCAAAATGCATAATTTACTAAGGAAATGAATAATGATGTATTCAATGACAGTTGGACCTCTCAGTCAGAACAAGGTTTTAAAAGAAGTCAGGATATGTACTTTGGAGAAAGGATTTAATCAAAATATTTTTTAGCCAAATTATTTTAAGAGAAAATGCAGTATATGTTATTTCTAAAGTTGGCTGGAATTAAGACCTCTCTTCCCAAATACACATGAAGTACATTAACACTTTCCTCTAGAGGTAAAATCTACTTCTTTCTTTGAATCTGGGTAGTACTGTGACTCATTTGTAGCCAATAGAAAGTGGCAAAAGTGACCTTAAAAGTTTTCTAAGTCTACGCTATAAAAGATAATGAAGATTTCAGCTTTTTACCTGGTATACTCATTTTGGAACCGAAACCACAATGTGTAAGATCCAAATACCCTGAGTCCACCAGAAGACGCTACATTAGGTTTCTGTCCAAAAGCTTCAGCTATGGTCCTAATTGATAGTCCACATCAACTTCTAGATGATTCCATATGCTAATGATCAAGTCACCTCCCAACTTCAAGTCTTCCCAGGATAGGCTTCAGATATCACAGAACAAGAAAGATCATCCCCATTGTGCTCTGTCAGAATTCCTGATGCAGGGAAACTTTGAGCACAATAAAATTAATTCTTATACCACCAAGCTTTAAAATGGTTTATTATATAGCAATAGCAACTGGTAAGGGGATTGCACTGTGAGTATAAATGAGAGAGAGGTTCAGAGTCTCTGAAGAGTCATCTGAGACCTGAAGTATTCCTGAAACCCTGTATACATTCTTTGTAGTTGAGGAACCCCAGGGCTGACACTTAATGCAGTCAAAATGGTCATGGCAGACTAGAAGAGAGAAATCCGAAGGTTTCCCACTGATGACAAGGAATATATGACCACTTCCTATGAACCAAAGGTAGGCAAAGTGGAAGAGACATCTAGCATAAGACCTTTTCAATGTCCTATCAAAGAAAACTGTCTGGGAGAATGAGGGATCTCTATAGCTAATGCCTGAGTGTGGAGTGAGATAAAAGTGCCTAAATGAAGAAGAGGCAACTGAAGGGAACTTTGGTTAGAAGAGCCCAGCAAGGGATTTTTGAAGAAACTTGAAAATTGTCCAGGATAGGAGTTTTAAGTATCTTCAAGGCTTGGATAGATAAAAGCTAGCTTACAATAGCATAAGCCAAAATTTTCTCTTTCTATCTTTCCTTGACTTTCTTCCAAAATTGCAGTTATAGCTAGGGGAGAGATTAGAAGAAAAAGTAAAAAATGAAAAAAAACAAAAGCAAAAGCAAACAAAAAACAAAACAAAACAAAACAAAAAAAAACAAACAACAGCAACAACAACAAAAAACCACAGACCTGTTGTAGAAAAAGAGAATGTGATTTAGTAGAGTCTGTGCATTTAAACCAGAGTAACTGGCTGGAAGACAGAGAATATGGTCCCAGACACAGATGGGCAGATGTGGTTGTCAGTAAGTGGAAGTCCTCTTTTGATTTTCCCCCTATTTTCTCAATTAAATATTTACTAGGAACATCACCAGGAGTGGGGCTGGAAGAGAATACACAGATTTAAGGAAAAAAGTAAAGTTATAAAAGAATCATCAGGAAGAATGATGGAACTAGTGATTGTTTAGTAACCAGAATTAATAATGCATTTGAGGTTGGTGTCAAGAATTTAATTAAAGTGGTTAAGACTCAGTGTCGTTATTACTCATCAGCCATGTTCGGTTGTTGGATGGGCACAGGGAATAGGTCAATAGTTGGGTTTAACCAGTCTTGAGGCTCTGCCAGATGAAGGTGTTGAATAGTTATGCAAAAGGGAGTTATATTAATCAGTACCTTGAAATTGAGGCGAGGTAAGAAGAAAGTGAGGATACGAGGCATTGGTGAGGAAAAGTAGAGGGCTAGTAGGACCAAAGTTGGAGGTTCTAAGTAATTAGAGATGAGAGAGAGGAAATGAGAAAGATAGCAGATAATTGTTAACTTAATTGAATAAATCAATGTTATGCTTGAAGTTTAAAATATATTGGCCCATTGCTAGAATTAGTTTGTATTTTATAGAATGATATATTGTTTATGATATAGAAATACTAACTAGGATATTAAAATTAGAAGGACCAGGGATACAACACTGAGTTCTTTATATGCCATATGTAACATATCTCAATTACACTAATTATGGAGGCATTCAGAAGAAAATATAACAACTAAAATATTTTATAAATTTTTACTACATTCAGAAGATACTTTTACCATTTTTCTGTTTTTTATGAGTTTTTTCAAGTCAACCTACCCATATTAATATAGAAATTTTAAGTGAGTGAACACAATATCTGTTTTGAATGTCAAACTATTCTGACAGGTATTGGGAGGGTTACTAATTATAATATTTTGGAATTTTTGAAAAATCCATTTTGTTATTTAATCGTAATGAATACATATCTTTTTTCCCAACACACACATATATTCTGACACACTCATTGACATTTAAAAAAGATGAAATACAATCAGATAGGAAATGAATGTGTAGAATTGCATTCCCTTCTCTCAATATGAATTACAATCTAATTTTTAAACAATATATACATGACATTTAGTATTCTATATATTCTTTTCCAGTTTTCCTTTATTAATAATTTATTCAGCAATGCCTGCAATTTTTAGATTATTTATAGATACAGAGGCCATTAAGCCTCGCTGCATAAATGGTAAATAATGACACCATGAAAATAATCTTTTAATATTACTTTATGAATATGTATGGCCTTATTGTAATATTCATTTTGAAAACTTCCTTATAAACAGGATAAGTGCAAATAAAATAAGCAGTCAGTACTCCAGTCATATTGGTTCAGTACATAAATTTTATATGAATAACTTATGTAAAAATCCTTAAATATTTTCAAATTATCTGGTAATTCTCCAGATTAGCACTTTTTAAAAGTTTAGAAAGCTCTCTTTGCTTCTAAGTAATAGAAAAACAGAAGAAAACATATTGTAGTATAGGTGAAAGATGCCAATTAAAATTTCAACTTTTTTGTGTGTAGTTTTCAGGAATACTGTTGAAAAATTAAAAACAAAAAAACAATAACAAACTAAATCCACTGCCTGCTGAATTTTATACTTCAAGTTTAGATATAATTAAGTTAGCATTTTATTTTCTTCATTATCAGCTTTGAATCCCCAACTATATTAAAAGATTTAAAAGCGTTTTTTATTGTCAAAGACAGTACACTATGAAAGAGATGAATAAATCATAGAAGCTGAATTGTTATAATTTTCATTTATAAATTTTTTATCAAAAGCAGTTCATAATTATAATTATTAGATACTGAGTATAAATGCCCTACACATCAATAATTATGATATGATTTTAAATTTGCCCCAAAGCATAGTATGTGAATTAAAAACAACAACAATAATAACAACAACAACAGCAAAACTGTTGAAAAGACCCCTTTGAGTACATGGTACATGTAGTGGAGAAGAGTGCTAACTCAGGCAAATCTAATTTTAATCTTGCACTTCAGCCTGTGTTGCATTGTAAATTTGAAAAATTTATTACATTTATGGGTTTCAAATTTCTGATTTGTAAAGTGGAGAACATATTACCTAACTGAACGGTTATTTTGGAGACTAGAAGAAAATTACAAAGAGGGTATGGCGGAGTCCTAGCATATAGAAGACACTCAATGGTTTCCATTTGCAATGTTTCCGGAGTCCTTGCATAGACGGAGTGTCCTGTTTTCTACTTCACACCTTGACCTCATGGTACATCGTAGGACAGATCTTGTTTTAAGGTTGAGATACAGCAAGATGTTTTCTCTGTTTAGTAAGAAATGTGGTGGCAATCTGGCTCTATGTGATCCCATTTAGGTATCATTAAAACTTAATATAAAATTCATATGCTAGAAAGGTTAAATAAGTGGCCTCAGTGGTGACAATTCTGGAAATAATAGGAAGACTAATATGGCAGACATGATAAAGCCTTCAAATGATAGCAGAAATATTTGCCTCTCCTTTATATAACATCAATTGTTTTGTATTATGGCTTAATGACTGCAATAGTTTATATTTCCTTTCCAAAAAAAGAAAAAGAGGTTATATTATCCTTATTTCTGGGTGGGGAAAACAAAGCTGAGAGAGATTAAGTCTTTTGCCAAGGTTACTAAACTATAATTGGTGGACAGATCCCAAGCTATTTGATTTTGAGGGCTATGTTCTTAACTAGCTAGCCTTCCTGGTCTTTAGATATTAAGTGTCTGTATATCACTCATTATTCAGAAACAAGGCTTTCTGTACAGAAATACATGAAGAAAACCCATCAATGAGTTTGGCCATTACAAAGCAGTAAAACTGGAAAGATTTTTTTTAATATTCTATTTCACTTTCTTTTTATTGTATTTACTTTTAATTTGGAAGTGGATTTTCATAAAGAAAAGTATCTAAAAACTTCAAATATTGAAAATAATAATATTTCTGTGAATATTTGTTTGACTTATATAAAGGTGTATTAAGACTTCATGCAGTCATGTTTCTAAAAAATATAAACAATTCTCCACAGAGAACGTTTGAATTGTAGGTTTTATTTCCAGGTTTTTTTAAATTTTTAACAGTTTTATTGAGATATAATTCATATAACATGCAATTCACTCATTTAATGTATTATAGTATTTATTCTTTTCTTCATTTCTGGCACAGAGCTCCATAAAACTCTAGGAATTTCCTAAGTGAAGAGGGCAATAAAAGTGTCCTTTGTTATATTTAACTTTGGGACTCATCTTAGGATGGGGGTTGGTTGCCAGTGGAGCCAACCATGTGATTAAAGAGTTGGAACTTTCAGTCCTACTTCATAGCCTTTGAGAAGCAGAGAAGGACAGGAAGTTGACCCAGTCACCAATAGCCAATGAGTGAATCGATCATGACCACTGTTAATCAAGAAAAGAGGCTGAGCTAAAATAAAAACAAAAGCATTTGGTCTCTCATAATTGCAATTTTGGAAACACAGATTTGGCCAGCAACCCACACACCCAGATAACAAAAATCAAAGGTTTTTAAAGATAGAAAGGAATGTGTATATATATATATATATATATATATATATATATATATATATATATGAGTATACATATATGTATATGAGTATATATATATATATATGAGTATACATATATGTATATGAGTATATATATATATATATATACTGTTTACAAAGAATTCTGATTGGCATTGGAGGCATAAAACTAATTTTAGCTGAATATAATTTGTTACTAAGCCTCTCACTAAGCAAAGTTTTTATGGTAGCAAGCAAGTTGTACGTTTTCAGGCTGAGTTCTTGGAATATTTTTGGTTGGGCCCAGTTCAAAAACTCATGGTTCTACATGGTGAAGACATGCATAGGCCCATCATCTTAATGGCCTCCAATTTAAAAGTGAATAATAGAGACTGAGCCCTTTACTTGTGGGATCCCATGCATTCTCCAGGTAGCTAGTGTCAGAGCTGAGTTGAATGGAATTCTCTGACACCCTGCTGGCCATCTGAGAATTGCTTGACTTCCTGTGGTAAGCACCTCCCTACACACACACACACACACACACACTCGAATTGGGTCTGGGAACCTAAAAGACCATGTGAAAATAAAAAAGTGAACTCTATTTCTCTGCATTACAAAATGAATTCTAGATGGATAAAAGACTTAGATGTGAAATCTAAGCTTTAATGTTGTAAATATGCATTGGGTAGCTTTTACAACACACACACACACACACACACACACACACACATCCCCACAAACCATAAAAAACATAAATTATCTACATTAAAAAAAAAAAAAACACCAAAGTTATGTGTGAGAAAAGGCCTGATAAAAAAAAATAAAGCATCCACAGCAGATAGGTAGAAGAATTTTATTTATTTATTTTTTTAATTTTTTTTAATGTTTATTTATTTTTGAGACAGAGAGAGACAGAGCATGAGTGGGGGAGGGATAGACAGAGAGGGGGACACAGAATCCAAAGCAGGCTCCAGGCTCTGAGCTGTCAGCACAGAGCCCGACGCGGGGCTCGAACTCACAGACCGCGAGATCATGACCTGAGCCGAAGTCGGACGCTCAACCGACTAAGCCACCCAGGTGCCCCAAGAACTTTAAACGTAAACCAAATAAAAGTATTACTCATAACACAAAAATAATTGTTAAAATGGTCATATAATACTTCACCCCCAGCACACATACAAAGGTTCAAAGAACATTATTGAAAAATTTAAAAATCCAAAATATGGGAAATCTTATCTGCAAAGACTCAATACATCGCTTGTAATCAGGGAAATGAAAATATTTCTACAACTATGCAATACCATTTCACACTTAACAGTTTGGGGGAAAACTTCTAGTACCAACTGCTATTTAAAATGTGGGAAGTAGAAACGATCATGTGCTCATAATAAATTATATAATGGTATCACAATTTTGTACAGCACCTTGTCAGTAACCAGTAGAGCTGGTTATGTGCCTTTCCAACACTCCAGCAAAGCAACTTCTATGAATATTTGCTGGAAGAGACCTTAAGTAACAGACAAGAAAACTTGCTCAGAGACATTAATTTCACTGTTTGCAATTAAAACAAATTAGAAACTATGTAAATACCTATCAAAGAAAATAGATAAATAGCTTTTTGGTCTCATGATACAAAATGAGCTTGCATTTTAAATGAGCGAACTAGAACTACAGGCATTTCGGTGGACGAATTTTTGAAGCGTAATAGAGAACATATTGCTAAATGACATAAGTATTGTAGTATTATTTTTGTAAAAGTTAACATTTACTTAAACCTTAGCACAGTATTGTATGTGGCTTACGGTTGCATAAATATGTAGTAGAATATAAAAACGTGCATGGAAAGAATGAAAACCTTCCTCAGGATGAGGGTTATTCTTGAGGAGTTTGGTTTGTGTGGAAGGGTGTACTATATCTCTGTTTCATGTCTTTAAAAAATCTGAAGCACATACGATAAATATTACTATTTGTTATACTAGGGTGGGAGCACATAGGTATTAAAATACTGTTTTTATTTTCTTTATGTTTAAAATATTGTACACATCACTTTCCTATAGGTGCTGTTCCAAATTACCACAAACTGGTAGTTTAAAACCACAGATATTTATTGCCTACCTTCTGGAAGCCAGAATTCCAGTAGTTTCATTAGGGCAAAGTCCAAGTGTGGACAAGACCGCACTTCTTCAGAAGGTTCTAGGGGAGAATCCATCCCTTGCTTCTTCAGCTTATGTTGGCTGCTAGCATTCTTGGCTCCTAGTCCATCACTTCATTCTCTGCCCAAATGCTTACATCACCTTTTCTCTGTGTGTCTCATCTCCCTCCACATCTCTTATGAGGCTGCTTGTGATGGTATTTAGGCCCACATAGACAATTCAGGATAATTCTGCCAAAAATTTATCACAAAAGGTAACATGGACAAGTTTCAGGGACTAGAACCTGAAATCGTTGTGTGCTACCATTTACCTCACTGCATTTATAACAAAGAAAATTAAAGAAATCAAACTGAAAAACAGTATTTATTTCCTTTCTTCATTGTGTGTGTGTGTGTGTATGCTCACGTGTGTTTTCTGCTTTCAAGAAATACTTGCAGAGTTCCTATTATATATCAGGTACATCTTAAGCTCTGAGGATATAGTAGTGAATAAGATGAACGAGACACCTGACTGAAGGAAACTTACATTGGAGTGAAAGAGGCATAGTCAATAATTATGTCAATAAAACCACTATAAAATATGATAAATTCTATAAAGGAAATACATAATGTGTGATCAAAATATAAAGGAATGCAAGAGAACTACTTTGTGTCACTTGCTATGTTGTCTTTGAAAAACGACAATCAAAATACATGATTCAGAATAGATATTTTGCAGAGTGAATTTTTTTATTCATATGCAAAGGAAAAAACTTACCTTCTTCCTTCTGCTACGTTCAGTCAACTAATATAATGCTAATTTGACCAATATGCATCAATGCGATGAGGGGATGCATTTATTTGTATGCTAAAAGGAGTCACACATTATTTATTGCTAATGAAAGAAGAAAAATCCTTACTTCAAAACATTAACTTTTGGGAATAAAAAAACTTCAGACTCCTACCCTTTTATATAGTTCATATATATATATATATATATGCATATATAATCATGTATATATATATCCATGGAGATGATGAAAATCTTCATGCCTTCAAGAAATGTTAGCAAGGCAACTTCTTGAACAAAAATAATTTTGGGGTGAGGAAAGGTGAATTTCACTAGGGGATACTGAAGAGAAAGAAAACAAATGAGGAAACATAATCAATAGATAAAGGGCAGGAGGTCACTAACCACTGGCAGTGCTAATTTTTGTGTGAATTTAAAATGAAGACTATGTAAAGATGTTTTGAATAGTTCATGCCTTATGGGGCACCTGGGTGGCTTAGTTGGTTTAATGTCCGACTCTTGATTTTGGCTCAGGTCATAGTCGCAGAGTAGTGGGATTCAGCACTGTGTCAGACTCTGCGAAACCTGGAGCCTGCTTAAGATTCTCTCTCTTTCTGTCTGTCTGTCTGTCTTCTCTCTCTGCCCCGCTACCATGCCCATGCTCTCTCTCTCTCTCTCTGAAATTAAAATAATGATGATAATAAATACAGTCTATAAAAGTGTATGCCTTCTAAGTCTAATATCATGGAAATTAAAATGTTGCAAGAAACTATTCAGAAACAGTGAGGGTACAACTTGCAATTGAGTCCCTTAGCCTAGAAATATTTCAAGAATTTACTCTGAAAGTCAGAATGTAAGAGTTTTCAAGATCTTGTTCTGGCATAAGAGAGTGTGACAGCAGCAACAGAATTTATTTTCAAAATAAGGTGGCCTAAAGAAGTAACTCCAGCCTGAACTCCCAATGTTCCCAGTTGTATATGATATCCAAACTGCAGGGTACCATGTGACTGCTGGAACCAAATACTCCGTCATCCAGTCCTATACTGACCGCAGCACACCAAGAAAGGATTTTAGTGTTTAGTATGGGAAGAGATTCTGTCGTCCTACCAGGCAAAGTTTATTTTATGGAGTTTGAATGTACAAAGCAGTTGTGTATAACTAACTGAAACCAAAAAGAGATGCATATCATTTCTCAGTTGGAAAACACATATTTTTTTTCCTTCAGAGATTTTATTTTTAGAGCAGTTTTAGGAACACAGAAAAATTGAGCATAATGAATTGAAAGTCCCCATATACCTCCTACCCAGAAATATGCATAGCCTTCCCCATTATCACCACCCTCCACAATAGTGGGATGTTTGTCACAAATGATGAACCTATACTGACACATAACGCCCAACATCCATAGTTTACATTAGAGTTTACTCTTGGTGTTGCACATTCAGAGATTTGGATAGACATATAATGATGCATATTCACCATTACAGTATCTTACATTATAGTATCTCTCACAGCCCTATAAATCTGTGTTCTGCCTATTCATCCCTCTCTCCTTATAACTCCGGGAAACCACTGATTTTTCACTGAATGTATATAGATTTGCCTTTTCCAGAATGTACATAGATGAAGTCATATAATATGTAGCCTTTTTAGACTGGCTTCTTTTATTTAGTGATATATATTTAAATTTCTTCCATGTCTTTGCATGACTGGACAGCTCATTTCTTTTTAGCTCTGTGTAACATTCCAATGTCTAGATGTACCACAGTTTATTCATCTACTGAAGGACATCTCAGTTACTTCTAGGCTTTGGCAATTATAAAGAAAGCCAACATGAATATCTTGCAGGATTTTGTGTAGATGTGAGAATTTTCATCTCCTTTGGGTAAATGCCAAGGAGCATGATTGATGTATCATATGTTAAGAGTGTGTTTAGTTTTGTAAGAAACTTCCGTACTGTCTTCCAAAGTGTCTGTACCATTTTGCATTCCCACCAACAGTGAATGTGAGTTTCTATTACTTCACATCCTTGCCAGCATTTGGTGTCAGTGTTGTGGACTGTGACCATTCTAGTAGGTGTATTTTGGTACGTTGTTGTGTTGATTTGTATTTCCCTACTGACAAATTATGTGGAGCATCTTTTTATGCGTTTATTTGCTATCTGTATATTTTTTGTGTGAAATGTCTATTAAGGTCTTTGACCCATTTTTCAATAGGTTGCCTTCTTAATATTGAATTTTAAGACTTCTTTGTAATTTTAGGCAACAGTTCTTTATAAGATGTGTCTTTTGCAAATATTTTATCACTTTCTCATTTTATTATTTTGAGTAGATTTCACAGAGCATAAGTATTCACTTTCAATAAAATCCACTTTATCAATTCTTTCAAGGAATCTGCCTTAGGCCTTTTATCTAAAAATATCTATACTCAATATAGTTTAGATTTTTTTCTTATGTTCTATAGTTACATGGGTTTGTGTTTTACATTTATTTGTTTATTTTTAATGTTTATTTATTTTGAAAGAGAGAGTGTATATGCTTGCTTGGTCAGGGAAAGAACAGAGTTGGAGAGAGAGACAATCCCAAGCAGATTCCATGCTGACAGTGCAGAGCCCAAGACAAGTTCAGTCTTGTAAACTAGCGATCATGACCTAAGCTGAAGTCAAGAGTCAGACACTTAACCGACTGAGCCACAAGTTGCCCCTTACACTTACATTTAAATCTGTGATCCATTTTGAATTAATTTTTACCGCATGTAGATATTCAGTTGTTCCAACATCATTTGTTGAAAAAACTATCATAACTCCATTGCACTGCATTTGTTCTATTGTCCAAGATCAGTTGACTCTAATTATGTCTATTTCTGAGCTTTCCATTTTCTTCCATTGATCTATTTGTCTATTCTTTCACCACTACCACAATGTCATTTCCATATGACATTCATTGATTTCATTGTAGCTTTATAGTAAGTCTTAAAGTTGAATTGTGGCAGTCCTCCAATATTGTTCTTTCCCTTCAATATCATACATATAGGCTATCCTGATTCATTTGTCTCTTCATAAAACATTAGAATCAGTTTGTTGATATCCAAAGTAACATGCTGGGGTTTTGACTGGGAATGAATTGAATCTATAGATCAAGTTGTGAAAAACTCACATCTTAATAATTTTGAATAGGCCTATCCAATAGTTTGCTTCTTCTTGTGTCAGTTTTGACAGATTGTGGCTTTCAAGGAATCGATCTATTTTATTCAAGTTATCAAGTTTGTGGGCATTGAGTTGTTCATATTTTTCTTTTATTATGCTTTTAATGTCCATGGTACCTATAGTGATGTCCTCACTTTCAGTTTTGATATTAGTAATTCATGTTATCTTTTTATATTAGTCTGGCTAGCGGTTTTTTATTTCGTTGATGTTTTCAAAGAACCAGCTAATTTTTTTATAAGTGATTTTCTCTATTCATGACCTGTTTTCGATTTTATTGTTTTTCTTTTCTTCTGTTTACTGTGGATTAAATTTGCTCTACTCTTTCTAGTTTCCTATAATGAAAGCTTACATTTATGATTTTAGATTTTCCCATTTTCTAATATATACATCAACTACTATGAATTTTCCTCTAAGCACTGCTTTTGCTGCATTCCACAAGTTTTGATAGGGTGTGAACACTATCTTTTGAATACATTACTTAAAAATATATGCATAATTCAAATGCAATAGTCAATTATTTTTTACTTTTTAATATGTATGTAATTTGTGTTTAGTGTTTTTAGGTTATAACTATTATTATTTTGTGGGGAAATTAATTTTAAATATAGAGTAGTAAATGTATGGGTAACAGTGAACTGATGAATTTGCACTCTATTCTTGATATTTTCCTCTTCTGGCATCAGAATCATACCTCCTCTTTTGAGATTATTGAGATTTACTGTCTTTTTATTACTGTTTCACCCAATTCTAGTTCTACAGCAGTAAAAGGAAAAATAGAAGGTTCACTGATGAAGCATCCTATCTTTTATAGGTATCTATAAAAATTAGCAATGGGAATGTCCTAGAGACACTGAGAACTGGATCTTCCAGAACCAGTGGCATGAGATTTTCTCTTTTTATTCAAAATATACTGATACATACTAGAAAATAAAATTTTAAGTTAATACTTTTCTTTTTTTCCCGTGAGTCAAATTATCAGAGTATTTATTACAGTTTACAAACAAGCCTTATCCCTATGTCCAGGCTTGATCAGGGTCAGGTAGGGCACCTCTCATTGTGGAGAATAGTGATTTCTCCATCACGTCTTTGTTGATTTATCAACCAGCTCTTTTTAAAAATATCATAACTTGAATATTATATCAGAATTCTATCATGACGGTCATCGTTTGGGAAATTGTGTCTGTGAAGGGTGATATTCTTCAAAACACTGCTACTTATTTTAAAGATTTATATTAACTTAATTTAGTAAGGATTACTAAAAGTGTCTTCTGGACACATTTAAAAAAAATTTCCTTGATTGCTGCATACATAAGCAACTGTTTTGGAAATTGTGCAGAGGAATATATCAGTAACTCAGCTTGCATATACCTTAGAAGTATTAAATTATGTGATGATATACAGTCATACCCTGTTTTATTACACTTCACTTTGTTGTGGTCACAGATATTCTGACTTGCACTAAATGAAGTTTTGTGGCAATCCTGAATTGAACAACCCTATCAGCACCATTTTCCAACAACATTTTCCCCTTCCTTTCTCTCTGTCACATTTTGGTAATTTTCACAGTGTTTCAAGCTTTGCTATTATCATTATTGGAGTTGCCACAACCTCATGATAAAACTTTAATAAACGAGAAGTTGCTTCTTATAGATGAGCCAAGAAAATGGTTTCTTAAGTTAATATTTATTCCTGGTGAAGATGCTGAGAAGATTGTTGAAATACAAAGGATTTAGAATATTATATAAACTTGGTTGATAAAGCATCAGTAGGGTTTGAGAAGATTGACTCAAATTTCGAAAGAACGTCTACTGTAGGTGAAATGCTGTAACAGATTACCTGCTACAGAGAAATCTTTCATGAAAGGAATGTGGTGATCCATGTGGCCAAGTTCATTGTCTTATTTTAACAAATTTCCACAGGCAGCCTAGGCTTCAGCGACCACCACCTGATCAGTCAACAGCACGAACAGCAACATCAAGATCCTCCACCAGCAAAAACATTACAACTTGCTGAAAGCTAGATGATGGTGAGCATTTATTTAGTGATAGCATGTTTCTAAATTAAGGCATGTACATTGCTTTTTTAAGACATATTATTTCAAACTTAATGGACTACAGCATAGTGTAAACTTAACTTTTAGATGTGTTGAAAAACAAAACAAATTCATTTGACTCACTTTATTGCAATATTTGCTTTATTGCAATTGCCTAGAAACAAACCTGCAATATCTCCAAGATATGCCTATATAGTATTTTTCATCCTATTAAAACAATCTTTAACTGCATTGATTTCTTCTGATAGATTATTTCTATGTAGATAGAGCTTAAATCATATTTTTGTGACTATAGTTAATAATCATGTATTTGTTATTTCCCTGGATTGTTAGCTTCTGATAAACATAAATCTTACATTAATTGATATGTTAATATATTTATATATTCATGCCTCATATTAATAATGAATAAATGTATATATAGTATATCACTGGATATATAGTATATAATTAAAAAGTTCATGTTAACTCTTTCATTAGTAGATATGAGAAGAGTTTAACATTATTTGAAATTTTGCATCTTTCTTTGTAGCATTGTATTGACATAAACAGCTGCTGCTCCCTAATAGATAAAAGTGTTGATGAGAATACAGCGTAGCTTAATGTGTAGTTATCTGTATATTTTTCAGGACAGCACTTGCTTTCAACATCATATAAACATTTTGCTAATTATATTGCCAAGTGGGATTTGATGAAGAGCTAAGTCTCATCAAATGCTATGTAATACATAGGGAAAATAATGTTTTTTTAAGGGAATGCCTAAGTTTAAGTTGGAGAGTTTGAATAGCATATTTACGTCTGACTACCAGAGTCTACCTCTCATAAGAGAAGCTAGAGAAAAGCTTGTCCTTGTCCCTGTTCCTTTTGTCATGAGTTTTGATCATAGCCAATGGTACATACTGAAGCCAGTGAAGGAAAAGGAGAAGAATAGAAGAAGAAAAAGATAATTCCTTCTTCCATCTTCTATAAATTGGCACATATACATAAGACATATGGGTTCATATCAGCTATCTGTGATCATGAAGAAATAAGTCTAAGAATGAAGCCAATAATTTTGACAATTACAGATATAAACACACAGAAAAATCCTGGATCCCTGATTATATTACCAGTTCTAGAAATATCTCCCTCCATATTTATTATTCTATGAGATTCTTTAAGGCTCTTTCAACTAGATATTGTTTTCCTTGCATATCAAAATAACTAATACACATACTTCATCCAATCCTCTATATATTCTTTCAAATTTCCTGGGGAAACATGTTTCAAATTGATTTCTCCTTATTTTCTAATTCCATAGGCTGTTGCCACCATCTCTACTTGGAATACCCCAATAGTCTCCTAAATGTTTTCCCGGCTTCCACATTTGTTGCCATTTAAATCACTATGCAAGTAGAATTGTCTTTTAAAACAATAAGCATTATTATTTCACCTTCCTGCTTAAAATTCTCCAGAGATTTCCCATTGCAGATTAGGGGGGAAAATCTAAACTTCATGTTCTGGATGTGGCCTTATGTCATTTGCTCTTGTCTACATCTCCATCCTCATTTCGTACCATTCTCTGACTCATTCACTGTGCTGTAGCCACATTGGAAATTTTTGTTTCGCAAATATGTCAAGATTTTTCCATCCTAGGATTTTTCCATAAACATCTCCTCTGCCTATAAAGCTTGTCCTATTGACTTTAAAACGGAATTATTTTTGACATTCACACCTCAACCTAAAATGGCACCTCCTCAGGGAAACCTTCCATGTCAACCTATTTTGAATTAGTCATCTGATGACTTCCTTAAGAAGAAACCTTGAATATTTTGATTTCATCTTGTACACAACTAGAACACTACTGCATTCAGAACAAGCCTTTGATTTACATTTGTTAATTATGAAAAAGCACTCAGTCCCTTGTCATTTCCCCAGTCTTTAAATGCTGGCATTTTCATGTTTTGTTTTGTTTTGTTTTCTCTCTGCCTTTTTGTGCTTCGTTAGTATGAATCCAATCCAGAGGACCTATCACATTTGGATATATCAGCAAAATTCAATTTTCAAGCCAAGAAAATTAAATACAGAATTTCTAGAATATAGCAAAAACATTTTATGGCTTTTATAGTATTATATCTATGTATTCAGCCCAACTTTTTTTTCAAGGAGCGTCATATATGTTTGTCCTGAAGGTCCTTAAATGGCATCTCAGAGTTTTTCCAATATGCATTCTTTGCTTCCCCACTCCTTCTCAATCAAAGTAGTGAAAATCACTAATTGTACATCTGAAACTAATATTACACTGTATGTTAACTAACTGGAATTTTAATAAAAGCTTATTTAAAAAAATAAGAACAGAATCAAGGAAAAAAAGAATTCTCAATGTTCCAAATTATTGCCTATAAGATTCTTTTTCCCATTATTACATTATATTCATTACAATGAAGATATTGCAAGAATGTGTTTAATTTATTTGTAGATGGAATATGGTTTTAATATTGTGGACTTAAGTGAGGAAAAGCCTCTAAAATCATAATTTGATTTCAATATTACTAATAAAACATTAGTGTAGATTCTTAAAAATTAGAACATGATTTTAGAATGTTACCACTTAATTTTAGACTTTTTCAGAGTATGGTCCATTCCTCTAACTCCAGTGCTTTGCAAAGTGTCTGACATCTAAGTGGCATGCAAAAAATTTTTATTAAACTGCTCTATAGTGCTCATGATCTTTGCAGTGCTAAATTTAAAAATAAAACAAGGACAGACAAGCAAAACTCTCCCATGCCGTTGTTGAGGGACAAAAAATAAATAAAAGCAAAGCTTTTATGTAGTTCCATAAACCTTAAAAGTTTTACTTTGAATAGAGATCTTTATCCTATTAAACACAGCTAATACTGTGTAATTCATAGTATTCACATGTGTCATCACATTTTCATTCCTACCTCATCTCATACCAAATTACCTATGCCTGTATTTCCATGTTCTCTTGTCTTTGATTTTACTTTTTATTTCTTGGCCTTTAAATTTTATTTCCCCTTTGTATGAATCTCTACTCAACTGACAGTGACCTTGTATGTTGGCTAATTCAACCCCAACCATGTTAACCCTCTTCCTTATGGCCTTCACTCCAGAGACTAGAAAATCTAGACATTTCCTTCTTAAATACCTTTACAGCTCAAGATGGGCATATGGTGAAATTCTCACAACTGGGACATAAAATTCATCTTATGGGGGAAAATAGTGCTTTCTTTACCAAAGAAGCAGAATTTACTAGAGTTTTCCATCTATTTTTTTCTTGAATCTGGACATGTTATCTGGAACTGCAATGTCCATTTTTTAAAGCATAAAAAAGGTCAGTTGAATCAAAGAGATGCTGGGCCTGATCTTGCTCAACAACCATGGCTCACTGACAGTGCTGACAGGCTCCTGACTCTACATTTTTCATCATTAAGATAAAACAAATCTCTATTTATATATTCTAGTCTAGGCCAAGTTCTGTATTACCAAAGAATAGACATCATCTGTTCAGACCCAGACAAAATATTACCTCTTCTAAGATGAATTCAGCAACCCTCCTGGGCAGAGTCAACGGTGCCCTTACCTGGCATCCCACTATTCTTTGTTTATAGTGCTTTTTTAACCTCAGTGTCCCTATTATTTAATGGTCTGTCTGCTACGGTATTTTTCTTACTTGCTAGACTGTGATCTTCTTGAGGTCATGAGTTATATTTTATTTATTTTTAAAGCCACCAAATCTAGACTGTGTCTTGGAGAGTGTAGCCTTACAAAAAATGCATATTAGATTGAAAATATTTTGGTTGGAGCTGGTATGGGGTAAAGCAATTATTCTATATTAGATATTAAGAGAACATTGTTAATTTTGTTAAGTGTGAAAATGGTATTATAGTTATATAAGAAAATGTAAGTTTTTAGAGTTGTATTTTGAAGTATTTAAGTACTGTTAAAAAAAAACAAAATTCAAATGAGTAAGCTTGAAAATCAAATTTTATCAAATGATTCATGAATAGCAAGTAGAAAGCTCCAAGGAGTTGTACAAAATGGAAGGTTTTTAAAGATAGATGGTGGAAAAGCAAGGAATGTATTGTTTTAAGCAAGTTTGGCCTCCTAAGGGGGATGGAAGGAGTCTATGAGTGAATTACCTCTTGACATTGAGCACGAAATCTCAGTTGTCTGGTTAAAGGTTACATCCCTGGTGGAGATTAGGTATTAAGTTGATAGAATGAGTTAGGGCTTTAACATAAGTGACAGCTTTTGGGGCTTATGTTTTCTTTTAAACAGGACAAATTATATTATGTCTTAAGATACTTTATAAAACAAAATGGGGTGAAGAGTGATAAAAATAAGTGCAAAATGTAGATAATTTTCGATATGTACATAGACATTTGTTTCACTCTACGTTTGTGCATGTTTGGAAATTTTCTTGGCAAATTTCATAGCATGAATCCAACTTCTAGAATTCAGTTCCAATCACATGTTCTTTTGGTATTCAGTTGAAACTTTCCAGTATACTTATAACTTTAGTCTTAGGGATATCATCCTAACAAATCACTTATATGTGGGAAAAAAAAAAGCTTTTCTAAATACAAATCATTATATTTGAAATGTTTTGTGTGTGTGTGTGTGTGTGTGTGTGTGTGTGTGTGTGTGTGTAGAATGGGTAAATAAAATTGTTGTGTAACTTAAAAAAATAAATACAAATCATGATTCATTTTTTTTTATTTTTTTATACTAACACAGTTTTTTGTTTTGTTTTTCTTTGTTTTGTTTTTTAGTTTTAAATTTATTTTGAGACAAAGAGAAGAAAGAGAGAGCAGTGGGGGTCAGAGAGAGAGAGAGGGAGAGAGAATCCCAAGTGGGCTCCACACTGTCAGCACAGAGCCTGACACAGTGCTCAATGTCAGGAACCATGAGATCATGATCTGAGCTGAAATTAAGAGTCTGATACTTAACTAACAGAGCCACTGAGGTGCTCCTAGTTCTTATTTAAAAAGTAAATGATATTCATATAATCTGCTACTACTGAACTTTTATTTTGCAAACTGTTATTTTTATATTAGAACACACACAAAAAATTTTAAATAAGGAAATATGAAAAATGAATTGAAGCAATATTGACTCCTAACCCTTATTAACATAGGAGTCACTTTCAAAGAATAGGATTGATTTAGCAAGCGTCTATTCATTTTAACTCAGGACAAAATTATCCTGTAAAATCATAATACATCAAGTGCTGAAAAAATGCATACTGAGAATTGGCCACATTCTGAGAAATGGATACATTCCATGCACATAAAATATGTAAAATTAGATTCATGAAAAAAGAGTAATTTAAATGCAATCAAAGGCGAGTTTGAGTGGTTCAGATAGAAAAAGTTCTTTCAGTCTGTTCTTCCATTTATTTTCATGTACTTATAAAAATATAACTTCCCCCCCATTTACTTACACGAACCTTTATATTTACGAATTTCAGAAAGCAGAAGCTTTAAATTCTAGAAAATGTTGGCATCCCCTATCTTAGATAACACTAATGTTGCTGAAGTATTCCTCTTCCTTAAATACTTATACTAATTGAACCAGAAATTCACTCTGAGAGCCTAGGGGTGGTGAAAGGTGATCCCGTGGTCTCTGTTCTTTGTTTCTTTAAATTGTTCTGGCTTCTCCATAGCTAATATCACTAAATCACTTCATCAAACCAGGTGACCTCTTCCTATTTCTCAATATAGTTTTCAGTGACACGCAATATACTATAATGCATCCATGATTGTATTGAATATGGGTCAGAGGGAGTAGAAAAATAATGTTGCATACCTAAAGATTTATGCTATAGTAATCAATGCCATTCTGCCTGACTTCATTCTACATTTATATAGGGAAGAAAAAGCATTTTTCCTTCTAAATCTTTTTAATCTTTTAGCTGAGACTCACTGTAATAAAAGACAGATTAACAAGAAAAAAAAAGGTTTATTCACATGTCTACCTCATGTATCCATGGGAGACACCCAGGAACAAATAAGTAACTTCCTCAGAGGTGGTTTAGATCTCAGGATTAAGGGGCGCCTGGGTGGCTCAGGTGATGATCTCACGGTTTGTGAGTTCGAGCCCCACATCGCGCTCCGTGCTAGCGGCTCGGAGCCTGGAGTCTGCTTCAGGTTCTGTGTCTCCCTCTCTCTGCCCCTCCCCTGCTTATGTTCTCTCTCTCTCTCTCTCTAAAATAAAATAAAACATTAAAAAAAAGAATTCAGGATTAAATACTATCTAAATAGAGAAATAGGAGGAGACATATAGGCCACTTAATGGGAGAGTAAATGATATTTAGGAAAGATGAAACGGCCCTTAGGAAAACAGATGAGAGGTAAGATAGTTTTTGGCAAATTTTCTGGGTGTGGAGACTTTTAGTCTCCTTTACTTGAATGAGTCAATTCTCCTTGGTTGCTAAACTCCTAAGGAGAAAATTTATGACAACTGAGTTCCTTTTTGAGGATCCATTGTTAGTCAGAAAAGGGGAGTGCAGAGAAAGCTTCTTTTTGCGTTTGCTCTTTTTCAAGTAATCAGCTCAAAGTAATCAGTATCTCGATGTGCCACATTTTAGGGTGGCGTACCTTGAACTCCTATGGTAGTATTTTGGGGTGGCATACTTTACTACCCTTCACTTACGAAGCCTATTATCTCAACATTCGCCTTCCTTTTCTGTGTGTAATTTCTGGAAGTGGAGTTCTGTCTTTTGCTCTTCTGCTTTTCATTGAGAATATGATACTCTATAGCCTGATAAATACATGTGTGTGTATTTATGTTGTGTGTGCATTTTGTTTTGGACTGCAAGAGCAGAAGAGAGATGAATTCATTTTAGTCTTCACATCTTAGGACACTGTTATTATCGGCATGTGTAAGACCCTCCTCTAGTTAACTTTTGCTATGCAGTGTCACAGTGTGTTCATTTTGCTTTATCTGGATCTATCAAACTCCGTTCTTCTCTTTTGCTTTCAATTTTCTCTTCTTTTTCTCTCCTCTTATAAGAAGTGACTCTAACATGTTCAGACTATGCCCTTGGATGTGGATATCTTTGAAGTAATATGTTGCATATTGTGAGTGTATATATTTTATTTGAGTAACTCATATTATGGTGTAAATAGTCTCCTTTTTCCTGCTTTAAAAAGACAAAACATAACTCTTCATCTCTTTAACTCTTGATCTATCCAAACTGTTGTTACTTCTCTATCACAGTTAATTTAATTGTGGCATTGATTTCAAAGGATATCTTGATACATTCTTCATAATTATTTCATTTTTTAAAGTTTTTTTCTATTTATTTTGAGAGAGAGATAAAGAGCAAGTGGGGGAGAAGAAGAGAGAGATAGAATCTTTGTACTGTCAGTGAGAGCCCTATGCAGGGCTCAAACTCATGAACCATGAGATCGTGACCTGAGCAGAAGTCAAGAATCTATGCTTAACCAACCGAGCTACCCAGGCATCTCTTAATCATTTCTTTCTAATGCAAGGTAACTGCCTGTGTTTCCCTGCCACCCCGCCCCACTCAAGTAGTGCTAGAACCTACATAGTTCTGAGAGATTTCTCTGAGGTATGTATCCAGGAGTCAGAATATTTGTTTTTCCTAGAGTTTATGTTTACTTATATTCCAAATACTATCAAATTGCTTCTAAGTGGCAATAACTGGTTACACTCCCACCGGAAAAGAATGGGAGCTCCTGTTACCACAACCTAGACAGCAAATATCATCTTTTCCTACTCATTTTGGTTAATCCGCAGGTGTAGGATGGTAGCATAGTATTGTTGAAATTTACATTTTTCTGATTACCAAAAACAGTTGAGCTTATTTTCATAAACTTGTAACCATTCTATGAATTACCTATGAAAATTATTTATAATTTTTCTTGAATTTCTATATTTTTTGTTTATTTGGGAATTATACAGTAAAATGTTAATAACATCTATCAAATTTGTTTGTGATTTCCACGGCTGAGAAGAAATACTCACTATTTTATTTCTGATGTTTATTTTAACTTTTAAATGTGTGAAAAAGCTTATATGGCTGAATAAATTGCTTCATAGTGAAAGTAATGATGTTTTTCTTTCCTTTTCTTTTTTTTTTTCTTTTTGTGGGAGAGGGAAAATGCTCAAATGAGTCAAAGGAAAGAAAAATAATTTGTGTATTAAATACACTTCTTATACCATTCAACTTTGGGGTTTATTTTTGTTTTATTTTTTGTATTATTTTTTTACCTTTTAATATTTATTTATCTCAGAGAGAGAGAAGAGAGAGAGAGAACGCTCCTGTGTGAGTGGGGGAGGGACAGATAGGGAGACAAAGAATCTGAAGCAGGCTCTGGGCTCTGAGCTGTCTGCCCAGAGCCAGATTCAAGGCTTGAACTGTGAGATCATGGCCTGAGCTAAAGTCAGACGCTTAACCCACTGAGCCACCCAGGCACCCCTATACTATTCACCTTTGTAATTAATGACTTACTGTGCTGGATGTTTCTGACAAATAATTAATTTTTTTTTGCAATAAATTTTTAGTAGTAATGAACTCAATAAAATAAAAGTACACATTGAAAGAGAAATTACATACCAACTTTAAATTTTTCAAAAAAGTTGATAACAGTGTTTACCCCAAATCTTTGTTAACATTTACCATCACCCTAAGGACTGTGCTGATATCATAAAAATCAGATGACTCATATTTACTGAGAAAATATCATATCTACTTCACAAGTTAACCAGTATTTAAGACACTGTGTCTGAAAATGGAAATTGAACAGATGTGGTTTCAGAACTGTGTAAAGTATGACTTCAGTTATATGATTATTCTGCTAAATAAATTTCTCATTTTTGTTATCCTGTGTGTGTGTGTGTTTGTAATTGTGAAAAGTTTGATGATAGCTATTGATGTATTAGAGCCATTAGAAGGGCTTCGCAAACTCATACTGTGCCAGTAAACCAATGTCATCAGATACCTCAATGGGAGGTCAGTTAATTCCAATAACAGATCATTTGTTCATCTAATCTGTGAATTAAAGAAAAAATTTTTGGAAGTTCATTCTGTCAGAATCATCTGACAGATTCGTCAATAGTATTTTAAAGTCAGTTAGGAGGCTCAGTGTTAAATACGAAATTGTATTTGTCAGGAGAATATAAATACAAATTCGAGGAGCAAAGTGTCATGGTATAACCATTGTTATTACTAATTTAAGAAGCTTCAAAGCAGTAATACACTTGGAACTTTTGGAATTTATGTATTTTTTTAAATTCTTGCAAATTATAATCACGTTTGAACAAGTGAAAATGGTCTATCAATCAAAGTAGAAGTGGTAGTAGTAAAAAATAATAACTATTTATACATACACAGAATGTTTTTAAGAAGATAGTACATAAAAATTGTAAAAATCAGCATTGCAATACTTTAATTGTGAAGGAGATTTTCAGAACATTTAAATTTTTAAAGAATTATTTATAAATGAAGTTTTCTAGAATAATATTAAACTTTTTTGAAAATATATTCTTTAAAATGTTAACTGCATTTTATTCAAACTCAGCTGGAAACATTTAATTAAAATACTCATAACCAAAGATTGAGGGAAATTGAACTTTTAAACCTTTCTATAAGTTTTAATTATTGAAATTAAACTTCTAAAAAAGGGAAAACAATGAACTGTATTTCTCCATAATCAAGGTAGTAAATAAATTATATGATAAAAATTCAAAAGATTGGTAATATTTAATTTTGAAATTTTATCTTCGTTCTTTACAGTATATCAAATATAGAATGAGTTGTTAATGCCTCTTTTATGTTTTAAATGGACTTATATTCTACTGGAATCTAATGAAATTAAGGCCTATATTTGGCAGTATCTAAATGTAGCTAAATATTCAATAGTCAAAATTATTATAGAAAACTGTTCAGTTAATTTTATCTTGTAAAAATACTTTTAAAAAATAATCTGAGTGAAGGCAAAAATATGATGTTTGTAAAAATATTTTGGCTGATTTATTTATACATTTGAATATAAAAAGAAAAATAATATCAAGCTGCATATTTAGTTTTGAGTCTACCGGGTACCTCGGCATGAAGGAAGAAAATGTTTTTTTTAAATAAAAATTATGACCTACTGAGATAATGCAGTTGAATTTTTTAATGATTTCGAATTAAATAGTATAAAATACCATTTTGGAGAAAATTACAGAGAATTTTATTTAAAATTAATGATAATAAGAACACACTCCTGGAACGTCTTATTGACATTTAAGGCTTTTTGGTGGTGTCCTTTCTTCTAAGTCAGTTCCAGGCTCCATTGACTGGCTGTCTATTGGCTTTTATCTTGGTGATTTATTTGCCTGCCTTTAGGATCATCATGTTTGATTTCTAATTTTCTTTTTTTAGCATTTATAGTCAGAACTTAGGGTGAATTTGTGCCAGCACGACATTACATGCAGGTTCTCTATCTTAGTTGTTATGTTAAAACCTAATATCTGACATTAATGTCTGAGGGTATTTATACACAACTAAAAGCTATTAGGATATAGTCTGTGGGTCATCCTTTATCAATGTATTTTATAGCTGCTTATGCTACTTAAATATTATATCTGCATAGTATTTGAAATCTTTTCAAAAAGAAAGAGCTTTCAGATCCATTATAAACTTAAGCAACGTATCTTTTAAAATAAGTATAACATGTGTAGCTCTAAGGTGTGGTGTCATGATTCAGAAGAGTGCTGCTAGTTGCCATACACTCTCACATCCGACTCAAAGTGAGTAATTTATTATATTCTCCACTTGAGGTTTTCTGGTAAAAAGGGCTCTCTGACTAAAGGATTCAATTCTTTTCTCTTTTTTTTTAATGTTTATTTATTTTTGAGAGAGACAGAGACACAGAGTGTGAGCAGGGGAGGGGTAGAAAGAGAGGGAGACACAGAATCTGAGCAGGTTCCAGATTCTGAGCTGTCAGCACAGAGCCCGATGCTGGGCTCAAATCACAAACCACGAGATCATGACCTGAGCTGAAGTCAGAGGCTCAACCGAATGAGCCACCCAGGGTTCCCATTTGTTTCTTTTGTTCTATTGGACTATGCCAATTTTGAATGTTTCATCATACTTCAGGAAATAAGAGGCACCACCAAAAGAGAATGATAGTCTAGAAGTGTGATAACATTTACACAGCATGATAAATTTGGCTCCTTAACTCTAGGACCTTTTCCAAACCCTTATCATGAACTCATGTACTATTTGTTTGTTTACTTATTGATTTATTTATTTAAAAATTTAAGATCTTTCCCTGGAAAAGCAGAAGGGGAAATGTCTGATTAAAACTTTCAAAATTCACCCCTGAGTTTTACCAAATGTTGAGGGCAAAAACTATATTGTCCGCAATATTTACTCCTTTTTACAAAAACCAGCAAGCTGATGAGCAAAACTCAGCAAAGTGTAGAAATAAGCAATATGCAAGGAGAAATCAATAAACATTGAATTGTAATTCATTAGTTCTGACATAAAAACTTAAAAATTTCTACACTCGCGTCAAAAATAGTATAGAGAGAAGGGGACATGTGGACTCTCAATACTAATAATGGTAATAGTTGGGGTTTTTGTTTGGTTGGTTTCAATTTTTCTTTTGTAACAGGCAGTATTCAAAGTCATCTGCACATATGAAGTTCTTCAGTCTTCGGGGCCGACCTGTGACTATTTTTGCAAACGTAGAACCGGGGCACCCGGAGGTTAGGTGGCACACTCCAGTGACATAGCTATTTCATTAGACCAAATTGTACCAGGGTAAAGGTTAAGATAAATGGCTTAAGAATCATAGCTTATTAATTTAAAAAAAAAGACGTTTAAATACTACTGCTACTAATAGATTTGTCCTATGCACCAGAAGTGTTGCTAAACAAATTAATAAAATAATTCAGTCTTTCTACATTAAAATGTTAAAGAAGTAATACATAATTTTAATATAAAGATGCTAAAAGAAAGGTAAGTATGAGAAAAATTACTATTTAATGGCCACATTTGTTCCTTTTTCTCACATTTACTAGAGTACTCTGCTTTAGAGTGTGTTCTAAATCTTTCTTCTTTATCGAATTAAGCTCTGGCCATGAAAATCTGTGTTCAAAGAAGCAGATAATTGGATTCAAAGGAAAAAATGTTTAGAGACAGAAACTAAGAATGATTATTTATTCCGGTTGACATCCTCCAAGTTGAAAATCAAAAGTACTTCATTAAGACTTGAAATTTCCATTGATATCGTATAAAAAGGCAATTTCTCTTGTTTTAAGATAAATATGTGTTCCTGTCCTGGCAACAAAATAAGCACAGGTGAATGTGTTTTTGATCAAATGTATAGACGAATTTATCAAATTAAGGTTAAAATATTTGGGAGCATGCAATCCAAATGTTTAATAACTAATTTTTCTCTCTCAGGCCTGACGGTGTTTTGGCATGAGTCTTCCCAAGCGGTGATATGAAGAATATGTGAGTGCGTGTTTGGGCCTTGCCCACTCGGCAGGTTCTGGAACAGGGGAAAAAAATGAGGATTTTGAGTGGGGAAAGTAGATGGGTTGGTCAAATTCCCTTTCGTTAGTAAACTGTATATTTCTGTATGGGCAAGATGGCAGCAGGAGGAAACTAGTAATGGATCATTTTAAACAGTGGGAAGGTCTGTAAGCAATGTCAGCTCACAAATGAGCAAACTATCCTGAGTCCAGAGTCAAGGAAAGAAAGAAGTATTTGGTGCCTGCACAGATGAGGGTCTGGTGGGAAGAAGCAGCACTTTGCCTACAATGGGCTCATGTCCTGTAGCAATCCCTGTGCAAAGCTTGGACTAATCCAAGTTAAAATCAACAATGAGTGATAGATTTTAAGTCAGTTCTGGTGAGGTAAAAGTTGAGTTTCCCTGCTTTTTACTGAATAAGAGAGAATACGAGAGAGGGGCTCAGATGAGAAACTGAACAAAAGGATAAATCTTCAAAGGAAGCAATTAGTTCTTCCCAGAGGCACCATGAAGGTTGAGGCAAGGTATCTTGGGCTCTTCCCTTTAGGAAACAAGTGAGCTTTCCTGAACATGGCAGTGGAAGGGTGGGACAAAGATGTAGGTGGGGAAGCCTCATGTCTCACAAGTATTAATTGGACATGAACAATTAAAACATCTTTTATCATCAGCAGCAATTTAAAATAGCTAACTCTTGAGAGTTTATGGGCAAGAACGACCCATATAAAACCCAGTCTATTAAAAATACATTACTGGACCCACTCAGATAAGTGCCAAAACCAAAACCAAATGTTAGCTAATAAATAAACAATAACTGCATTAACTTAAATACCTTTTAAATTTTTTGATGTTTAGCACTTATCACATAAAATTAGAGTTAAGTAAGAGTTCTAAGCAAAATTTCAAAGATGTCATTCCTTTTGTTGCTATTTTCTATTAAGTGCATGAAGTTCTGGTTTTTAGATTAGATCTTTTACATTTTTGTTTTTTTAATATGCCTTTGGGGAGATATTAAAATTTCTTCTCTTTTTAAGATGATATACTATGTCGATATGCCATTCAGAGGCCACATGTAGATTTGTAAACTGTATCCATAATTTGAGATGATTTGACAATATTTTATTAGTCAGAAAATGACTAATAAACTAAAAAAATAATAGCACTTGTGATGAGCACTGAGTGTTAAATGGTAAATGATGAACCACTAAACTCTGTCCCTGAAAGTAATGTTACACTGTATGTAAACTAACCAGAATTTAAACGAAAACTTGAAACTAAAATTTAAACAAAAATTATAATAAAAAAGAAAGTTAATTTCACATACAGAATATTTGTGATAAATTCTGGATGGTTGTTTGGTGGCTACTCAATTATTTTTACCTTATAAGTTTACATGCCCTAAGGGAAAAGAGAGAATATGACAAATTTGTTTTTTTCTGGCTGTGCATTAAGGGGAAATTGACATGAATGCCATCTATAAATTATATGCTTATTTTTACATTAATCGAGTCTATAAAATATGGATTCAATTACATCATAATGAAAAGTTTATCAGATTCGCTCTTTCTTTCTTTCTCTCTTTCTTTCTTTCTTTTTCTTTCTTTTTAAATTCCATTCTTCATTGTGGATTGTCTTTTTAATTGCCAATGACTGACAAACTCAGTTTGAAGTACTTAAACTGATCAATAAAATACAATAGACAGCAAGTTCTACACTTTCAGTCTACTTCTAAGGAGTAGAGAGTACAAGCAGATTTTGAAAAACTGACTAACTAAACTATGACAGTGTTTTTATATATAAAAACAGTCTAAAACCTTATCATAAGCTCTAACAAGTATAAAGTCTATGCCAGACACAGAACTAGAATTAACTCATAAAATTACTGCAGGGAAGATTATATGGATGCTTACATCTGTACCGCGACCATATCCAACTTATAGTTATAGATATCTATTAAAAAGAACCTCATATTATCAGGATTATCATTTTCAAAAGTCAAGGCCAGCTTCTCATATCTTACTTGTCTGTCCCCTAAGCAAATTCTGATCATAAGAAATCATATTGGATCTCCATTGGATTAAACAATGTCAGATATTCCCAACAGTTCACAATGTCATTTAGGCTCCTGTGTCCCACTGGAAGTAAGCACTTTCTCAGTGGAATATTAATATTTCGCTGATCATGAAATAACATAATAACAGCACTATTAAAGCATGATGCTTTAGCCCCCCGTCCCCCTGGCTGGACAACTTAAGACTATACCATGAAAGTTTACTTTTCTAGACATGTTTCCCAACTCTTTTGGAGAAACAAGTATTTGAAAAATATACTCCATAATTTCTGCTCCTGGTAGATAACAAATGTATTTTGAGACTGAAGTAGATCTTGAGGTCTATCCTTTAAATTAAGTAAAGAGTTGATGATGAAAGTCTGAAAAACTGCATTAGGAAACCATCCAAACATATGCTATTTGGGATAGCATGAGAGAGAGTTGAGGCAATCTTATTTTTAGAACTTCTAATCATCATTATATTTATCTTCTGTTGGCTTCCATAGTCTTTGGTTTCCTAATTGATTCCACCTGCTCTAGAAATGTCCTAAGAGACTCCAGATAAGGGATACAGCCCTGATTTTAGGGAGCCTTACTTTTAGATAGTACTTGTCCAGATACCAGTTGTCCAGACTAAGTATTTCTGTATTCATTGTATTCTGTATTCATTCATTCATTCAATGAGCTTTTTCCTGCTCATTCTTACTAGAACCTTTAGTATACTTCATGATTTCTCACTTGAGTGAATTCTTCAAAATTCACAAGATACGTCAGTTTTTTTTTAAATGCTTATTTATTTTTGAGAGTGAGAGAGAGAGAGAGTGAGAGGGAGAGGCAGGGAGAGGGGGGTAGAGGATCCAAAGGAGAATTTTTGCTGACAGCTGAGAGCCTGATATCTGGCTTGAACTCAAGAATCATGAGATCATGACCTGAGCCAAAGTCGGATGCTCAACCTATTGATCCACTCACATGATACATTTTTTAAAAAGCAAGCAGTTATAAGGTCACCTTTCTTCTCTTCTTGATTAAAGGTCTTGCTACTCAAACTTGGTACATTTAATCCTTCATTGATCAACCAGGCCAGGGCAGGGGGCGGGAAGAGGGAAGAAACTAAGTTAAGCGAAAAATTTAAAGTAAAACAGGAAGCCTCTAGGAATTCACAAGTTTTCTTTAATTATGTTTAAAGTAAAAGGAAAATGAGAATATAATCTGTTTTTTTTTACCTTGGCACAACCATTTCTACTTTAAGAAACTAATCCAGTTGTTAGATTTGTATTCCTCTTTTATGGATCATAATTTGACTCTTGTTATCATTCCCATCAGACAGTCCTGAAGCAAAATTCATTTTAGTAGTACGCAAATATTGTTTTGAATTTACTACATCAGCCACATAAATGATCACATTTATGCACAATGTGATCATCAATAGATGGAAAATTTGTCGTTGCTTTGATGTTAATAGTTGTGCATATCCACAATGGAGACTTGAGTTTCAAATTCACTGTTACCATATGTATCATGCATCACTCAGGTACAAGTGTCTAGGCTATTTATTTTGGATAAAGGGCTCTTTTAATTTCTGAGTTATAATTTTCCTTAGTTATCAGTTTTACTAATTAAGTACCGTCCAGAACAGGCACTGTTGTAGGTGCTAAGATTTAGCAGTGTGCAAAATAGATTATCTTTCTATCATCTTGAAGACTGTGATCTAATGGGAGGGAAACAGTATGATGAAGCAGTATAAAGAAGAAAAACAAAGGGTAAAAAGGGACAAAGAGTGGCGGGAATACTATTCTATACAGAAAAATCAGAGATGAGGAGAAACGATAACAATTTAATGTTTGGTAATGAGATTTTCAGAGTATAATAACAGGTATTTCTCAAAGCTACTGATGAAACTAACCTATCAACAGCCTTTTAGTGACAAAAAAACATAGTTTTAGTTAGGAAGCATTTTCTCTTTTTCTTTCCCTAGACATGAAGTATTCTTATTTATTGTTCAGGACGAAACTCACCATAATGATGGTAACATGTTTCTTAAAACTGAGTCCCTAATAATGAAAGAACATTTAAAAAATTTGTATATAGAATATTTTTTTCTTCTATTGTAAATGGAATGAAAGGAAAGAATTAATGGTGGTGTTACAAGTGAATTATAATCACTTATATACATGTTTCTTTTATGGCAGATTCAGGCTGTCTTATCAATGTACACAGTGCTACAACCACAACAGCAGGCACTGGCACCGTGAATGTTTGTACAAACTTTTGACCCATACAGGTGCCTCTGCTTGCAGGCCACATCTCTTCCTAGTAGTTTTGTTTGTTTATTAAGTGGTATAGACTTTTAGACTTTATTCAAAGCGCAGGACATTTTCTGATCATCTAAATAAATCAAAAAATGGCATGAACTAATCTGAATGCACTCTCTCTGTGGTAGGTGAAACACTTTAAAACTGGCAAACTCCACTCTGGATGTTTTCTATCTTATTCTGATTTCACTTGGTAGCAGATATTAACTTGCCTAGACCTACCATTGTGAGAATATATAAAATATTTTAATGTAATTATTTTAGAGCAAGAAGTCTGCTTAAATTACCACGGTATCTTGGACTTTCTTAACTGCATACTCCATGAATCTGATTTTGCCTAAGATGTTTTTTTCTTTAGTTTCTTTGGATATGACTTTGAAATAATGGAAATTGTCTAGGGTGAATGCTAATGCTACGTCTTTCAAACTCTTACTTCTATAGCAATCTCTGTCTTAATCATTTGGCACTTAGAGCAATTGTGATGTAAATTTACATTTTTATTATGGACAGTCAATTAGCATGGACTGTTGCTGAATCCCTCTTCTAAATATAATGCTGAAGGTATTATAGATATAGGGGTAAATTTGACAGTCCTGGAAACTAACAGAAGAACAGACTGGAGATAAATCTGTAGAGGCCAAAGACACTTGATTTCAGTAAAAGAAGGAAATGAAAAGAACTGAATTCTTAAGAAAAGGAAGAGAGAAGAGTGCTTTTGCTCTTTTGCTCACTTCTTCAGTATGAAGTCAGTGACAGTCCCAATTTTGTAGGTATACATCAACAGCACAGTACCTGGCAGAGGGTGGCCAGTACTCAGGTGGCTGAGTGTTCCCTTCTTCTCTTTACTTCACTCCAAAGATTACGTAGTTAAAAATCCAGAAAGACAACTTTTCGAAGAGATCCAGAAAAAAAAAAAAAAAAGTGTGAGGTCAATTACAAACAAGAATGCCACCTAGCCGGAGAGGGTAGAAATAGAGGAAGGCTAGCTTATAGTTAACACCGGAGACTCTGCCCAGAAGCTTACCTTTTCCTCTATAAATCTATATGAAATGGAGCAAAATTAATGGATCTCAGAAAATAATAACTTAAATAAGCATAATAAATATCATTGAGGACATAAAAAGGATAATGGAAAGATAAAGCAAGAGCAAGTAGTCGTTAAAATAACTAACTTCAGATACCGCATACGACCTTTTGAAATAAGCCAACAGATGGGTATAGATCAACAGGAAAATAAAGTAGTGAGTCAAAAATCAGATTGAGGAACTCTTGCAGAGGGCATTGGAAGGAGATAACCAAATAGAAAACTTAAATAAAATAAAAGTTAAAAAAAAATAGAAGTTAAAAATATGAGTGTCAACAAGCTATACACATAGGGAAAAGAAAAATACATAGACAGGAGGAGATATTAGATGAAACAGTTATTTAACATTTCCCTAAATTAATGAAATATATAAAATGAGAGAATTTTAAACAAAACTTATACTAAACAAATCAAAATAGTCGCATCTTTATCATATATAAACTTCAAAGCTAAGGAATTATAGTAAAGGTCCCAAGAAAGAAGATACATACACACACACACACACACACACACACACACACACACGCGTGTGTACACACACACACACACACACTATATTGACTTAAATTTCCCTCGAGCATCACGGAATGTAAGACGAAAATAGGATAATCTTTTCAAAGATTTAAAAGAAAAATTTCAAACTTGCAATTTTATATATATTCCTAGAATATCATTAAATGCAAACTGAAATAACAATCCTTATTTATAAAAGTATAGTTCACCCTTGAACAACACAAATTTGAACCGCATAGGTCCACTTATAGGTGGATTTTTTCAATAAATATAAATATAGTAATATAAATGTATTTTATCTTCCTTATGATTTTCCATTTTCTTTTCTGTAGCTTATTTATTGTAAGATAATGGTATATAATACATATAATATACAAAACAAGTGTTAATTGACTATGTTATCAGTAAGGCTTCCAGTCAAGAGTAGGCTGTTAGTGTTAAGTATTGGGAGACTCAAAAACTCTACCTGCATAAGGGTTGGGGCCTCTAACCCCACATCGTTGAAGGGCAAACTATAGATGTTTTGTCACACACATAAACTCCTAAATTTTGAAATATTTATGAAAGAAGTAAACAAAAAAAATAAATCCAGGAGAACATAACTAATTATTATAAGGAAAAGCAAGTTAGTAACCTAGCAAATTTTACTCTTTTCACCTATGAAATGACCATCTCTCCTCCTCTGACTCAATCCCCAAACTACATAAGTGGTAAAAATCCAGAATGAAAACTCCTGAATAATAGCAGTTTGTGTCAGGGTGTGGGAAATAGAAAACCAGAGGGAGGTGGTAGTTGGTTGCGATTCCTATGGTCCGGTAGAAAAATTAGGTAAAAATAAGAGTAAAAATTAACCAGATAAAATAATAAATATTGGTCTTCAATAGCTACATGTCACTGCCACGGGCTGGCCGCGGCACTCCTAGGTGTCCCTGGAGGATGAACAGTGTCGGCGAAGTGATGACTTGAGAGAGTAGCAAGGTTTCTGGAATCAAGCAGGTGTCTCTGCTCTGCTGATCTCCGTATCTTTATTTAAAGGCAGTAAATGACATTGCATCAAAGGATATTTTCGAGATATTACATCAGTAAGCATAGTTTGATAACTTTAACAGTAATGTGTTTTGATCAACAAAAAGGCAATTTCCTCAGTCTAGCATGTTGTTTTTCATCATTCTTTTTAGAGCATAAAAGAGACAACCTTATCTTAGCGATTTTGTGATTCTGTTCCTAAGTTAAATGAACATATACTGTGTTTTTGAAGTAGAGTTAGGTAAATGTTTGGCAGGGGGTGGAAATCAGGAAGTTTAAGAATGCAGGGTTGTTATCGTAACCCTCAGTAAACAGAGGGCATGTACATTGTTGCCTTAATCATCTGTAGATAGATTAGGAGTCATTCTATCCAGCATTCTTTTTTTTTTTTTAATTTTTTTTAATATTTATTTATTTTTGAGAGACATAGAGGCACAGCATGAACAGGGGAAGGGCAGAGAGAGAAGGAGACACAGAATCGGAAGCAGGCTCCAGGCTCTGAGCCGTCAGCACAAAGCCCAATGCGGGGCTCGAACTCACAGACCGCGAGATCATGACCTAAGCTGAAGTCGGCAGCTAAACCGACTGAGCCACCCAGGCGCCCCTCTATCCAGCATTCTTAACCATAATGGGGGAAGTGTAACTCACTTGGTAGAGACATAATCTCTAATGCTGGTCTAAGTTCCTTTGCTTATGAGTAAGTGAATTTACACAATAGTGGCCTAACATCTCCATAAGTTACCCTAATTTTTAACCAACTCATAACTACTATTCTGTATGATCAATTTGTGTAACCTATCCCCAAGAGGCAACTTTGAGGTTACTTCTGGCCAGGTTACTCTCATTCAGATGATATCTATCAAGGCATCATCCTCCAGGTCCCTTTTTACAAATGCCATAAAACTAACGGGCATTACATCCCTTGAGGCCAACCAAAGCAGTTCAAGAAGTCCAGGTCTGAAAGGTTTAGAAGGAAATAGTATTGGGTGCCAGTTGGTCAGCAGGAGACCTTGCAACATCTGCCTTTTCTACACAAAGAGACATCTCAACCTGTGAGCCCAAGATGGTTTCTGACATGTACTCACTAGAGAAACAAACATTTTTATGCATACTTCCAGTTAAACATTGTGGGTTGATTAAAATGTTTTCCTTCCACTCCCTCCTAAATGTGTACTAAAATAATCCTTAATGAATAACAATGGTATGCATGCATAGCAACAAAGAGAATAGAAAGAAAAGACACTACCCGATGAAAGGTGTCAACATAATTTTGGAAGATAAAAGTCAATAGGAAAGTGGTCACTGGCTGAAAGCCGAGAACACTAAAGCCTAAGAGGAGCAAAGAAAGCCAACAAGAAGAAAGATACATTACTTCTCCCATCCATATTGATCAGGATTCTAGGCCCTGGATACTTCTAGGAAGTGGGCTTAAAATATTGAAGGATTTGCTGAAAATTCTAGATTGCCTCCTCCATTGCAGATAACCAAGTTACTACTATTCTCCGCTATGAGAACACAAGGAAGGTTGATATCCTGGGGATGTCCAGGTGATACTGTACTCAAATGCTTCAGGCCTGACAGAGGGCAATTAGTGAGGCATCTTATTAAAAATAGAGGAATTCAATAAATATCTGTATCTGTAGTAAATAACAGTACTTTGGACCCCCTTCTCCTATTTATCATTCAGGATCTATCGACCAGACTTAAGACTGTAAGCAAGAAAGGGAAAGATTTCTCTGTCAAAAATTAAACAGTCCAAAGAATGCAGGTAATGGAATTAGTTGTTTCTCCCCGCTGGCAAGGCACATTGTTCTGTCATTGTTTGTTGAAGCTCACCCACTACCACTCCAAGTTAGAGAAACCATGCCATTCACTCAAGATTTTCACTTTCAAATATACATGAATAGCCATGAACCTGAAGATATTTCAGACAACATTTTTTATCAAAGGAAAAGAACAAAGCTAGCTAGAAAAATTAAGAAAGAAAATTAAACTTCCAAAAGTGATAACATCTTCAGAGATACAAAAGGAGATACTGTTTCTATGAGTAAAAATAGAATGATGTAGAAGGGAACACTCAAAAAAACAAGAAAGTTTTTGGAATGAAAATTATGAGAACAGAAGAAAAAAGTAGAAAGAATGTAGGAAAAAGATGAAGAAATCCAAAAAGTAGGCTTAAAAAAACAAAAAGATGAAAAAAGAGTAATGAAAAGACCAGAATTCTGAGGATCAATCTAGGCAGTTGTGTATCTGGCAAATCATCCAGACCAAATAAATAAATAAACTAATTATTAGTTAAATTAAATTAAAGAGAAGAGAGAAAATGGATAGAAGAAAATAATCAAACATATGCTAAAGTCTCCCATTTCCAACAATACGTAGGATTGGATATCCTGCAAGTGTTCCTGTTACAAAACAAATTAAAATGCTAGCTGATATGTAAATTATATCTCAATAAAGCTGTTATGCTTTTTTTAATCCTAAATGAAATGTTTGAAAACATCTTTTTAAAATACAGAGCTGAATTGAGAAACTAAGCAAGCTCCCCAGAGGAAAAGAATGAGCCAGAAGCATGAATTCAGTTTAGTAAAAGTATGTTGAATCCATGGCTGCCCTAAGGGTACCTGCCTCAAAAACTTTTAGTGTTTGCAATGCGGATAACAACTAAGACCTAGTGCTGTGCAAGGTAGAGAATCAGCATAATAACCCCACACAAAGTTGTGTGAGGGTCTACAATCTCAGTGTCATAGAAACTAAAAATAACCCATTCTGTAAAGGGAGATGTTCAGCAAATTGTCACAGCGTTGGCACTTGTTTTTAGGATGAAAGTCACTCCTGAGAATTCTTAACTATAAGCTGTCCTTCCAAAGACTGGAGTTTAAATTCCCAGTACGCAGTGGTATCAAAAACATCCAACCTGGTGAATTAATTGGAAGAGACCCTGAGTTAGGAGCTCCTCGAATAATCACAAATCCTTTATAGTATATTGTATTTTTACACCAGGGATCATAAAACGTTCTCAATGTACTGCACGTGTACTTACAATTTTAAAAGATCATAAAATACTAGAGTAAAACAGTGGTCTGTCTTATCCTCAGGGATAATCACTTTCAAGTCTCTAGTTGCTTCTCTTTGTTATATACTTTCATCGTTATAAAGAATATAAATAAGTAGTACATTTATTTATTCTTCACTTTATTTTTTGTAGATTAGACTTTTTCCTGTTGCTGTGTAAGGAGAATCTTTTAGGTTTTTTTTTTTTTTTTTTTTTTTTTGGTCTACATTCCTTCCCATGAGCATTTCTTCGTGTTTGGGGAGGGGAAAATATATTGTTTCCAGCCTCAGCCTCATAATATAGTGAATCAGTTCTTAAATCAATTTTAGAGTTCTAAGTTTTGATTATTATGCATCTGTCATATTTACATTTGAACTGCATTGATTTTATTTGTAATCAGAGTATAGCTTTTTCTCCACTATAATAAATTTATTTATTCATCATCATTTCATTCATTCATTCGAGGTATAATTGACATGAAATGTTATGTTCATTTCCAGTGTAAAACATAACGATTTAATATTGATTTATATATTGTAAAATGATCACCACAGTAACTCTGGTTAACATATCTCAGCAACCATAGGTACAGAATGTTTTGTGTGTGTGATAAGATCTTTTAAGAACTTTTAAGATCAATTCTAGCAACTTTCAAATATGAGATATAGTATTACTATCTAAAGTTGTAATGCTGTATATTATATCTCTGTCCTCACTTATTTTATAACCGGAAGTCGGTATCTTTTGACTCCCTTCACCCATTTTGTCCACCTCTCATCCCCACTTTCGGCAACCACCAGTCTTTTCTCAGGATCAATGAGCTTGTTACTTTTTTGTTTGTTTGTTTATAAAGACTACACACAGGCGAGAATATGCCATATTTGTCTTTCTCTGCTTATTTCATTTAGCATAATGCCATCAAACTCTACCCATGTTGTCACAAATGACATTCCATTTTTTATGACTATTATTCTATTGTGTATATATATTACAATTTTTATATTTTTTCATCTAGTGATAGACATTTAGGTTGTTACCATATCTTGTCCATTGTATATCATGCTAAAATGAACATGGGGCTGCATATATCTTTCTGAATTAGTGTTTTCATTTTATTTGGATAAATACCCAGAAGTGCAATTGCTAGATCATATAGTAGTACTATTTTTTAGTTTTTTGAGGAAACGTCATACCGTTTTCCATAGTAGTTGCACCAATTTATATTCCCATCAACAGTGCAAAACTGTTTCCTTTTCTCCACATCCTTGCCAACACTTGTTATATCTTGTATTTTTGATGACTGCCATTCTAACAGATCCGAGGTGATATCTCAATGTGGTTTCAGTTTGCATTTCCCTAACGATTAGTAATGAGCATCTTTTCACGTACCTGTTGGTCAACTCTATGTCTTTTTTGCAAAAATGTCTATTAGGATCTAATGCCCATTTTTAATAAGATTACTTGGGTTTCTTTGCTACTTATATCAGATATATGATTTGCATATATTTTCTCCCGTTCTATAGGTTGCTTTTTCATTTTATTGATAGTTTCCTTTGCTGTGCAGAAGACTTTTAGTTTGATATTGTCTTACTTATTTGTTTTTGCTCTTGTTGCCTTTGCTTTTGGTGTCAAATCCAAAAAAATCTCTGCCAAGACTGATATCAGGGAACTTATTTCTTATGTTTTCTTCTAGAGTTATGGTTTCAGGTTTTACATTCAAGTCTTTAATCCATTTGAGTTAATTTTTGTATATGTTGTAAGATAGTTGTCCAATTTTGTATTTTGCATTTGTAATTCTGTTATTATTTTGCTTATTTATTCATTCATTCATTTTGAGCATTAGTCAATCCTCCGGCAGCATACTAAGGCGTGATGTGCATTGGATTTAATTTTTATAATGCTTGCATGTCTGAAAATGTCTTTATTCTAAGCAATTAATCAAAGGGACAACTGAAATGAATAACATGAATTAGAAGACGTTTTCAATCTCATCAGCAATTCAGAGAATCATGTTGCAGTAACAAATGTGAGAAATATTGTGGCCTAGAAACAAGGATATTTCAGGATAGTGGGTGGTTTGGGGGGTGTCGGGAATGTTCATCAATAATTTATGTAGTTTTTTTGATACTCTGTTCTAATGTGTGTTAGTGCTACATGCAATTGATTAAACATTTAAAACACTTTCTTTCAAGCATTGTCCAGTACAGAGTGTTATGCTACCCATTAAGATATGACTTCCCATATGTTAAGAGTGATACTCTCCTCCTCTTCCTACCACACCGGGATGAGAAGTATAGACTCTTCAGTTTAGTGAAAAGCAATACAACTGGTTTTATTAAAAAAATAATTTTAATTAGGGAAAAATACAAATAAATAATTCAACTCGGATTGAACCCATATATTTACATAAGAGTCAGGATGGTATGACAATAAAAAAACATATTTGAAGTCTTTAATGTATTAAAAAATTAACTCTGGAAGCCTCATGTATTTTATATGTGTAGGTATAAAGATGCAATAGGAAATATCCTCAACTTCAAAGATTTTAAAAATAATAATGAATAAAAGATTTATTCACAAACAGTTCTAATAGAAGGTAAAATGTGATGAGGACCATAATAAAGAACATATTGGTATTTGATATTCGGAGTATTAATTATAGGGGAAAGTTTTCATGGTTTAGGCCCTTGATGGATGAGTAAAAAACTAACATGTCCAGATTATGGTATGAATATCTGAAGTGTAGTTAAGTGTTTACAAAGATTCACAGTGTTTTGAAACTGTAGAGAACATTCGGCAGCTTGAAATAGCTGGAATGTAGGAAGCAGGGTGCAACTTTATCACATATTGGTTATTCTCATGGTTTCTGATACTGACTGGCTTTGCTGATCATCTTCTGAATAAATAACAATTTATAAGATTCAACTCTTTATATATTCTTTACGTTCACAGTAGGTGAACTGACACAGTATAATATAATCATAAACAAATTGGATTTATAGAACAATAAGCTGCAAAATTTAATGATACATTTTTAATTTTACTTAGAAAATAAAATTACTTATTTTATCAGAAAATATAAATGTTATATATAAATATGGTATATTACTTGTTTACAAAAGCGAATACCTTAATTTTATCCCTACTAGTGTTTTATTTTTATTAAATCATTTTGTTTAATACCACAATACAAATGAGAATATCAGCGAATTATGGAACTATTTTATAAGGTTAAAATGTATTATTCTTTACAGCCGTTCTCTTGTTTGTCATCCTGAAAACTGTAAATCAAAGAGTAATAGTAATTCTCAAGATAAAGCGTGCCTTTCAAAGACCACAGTCATACGTGTGAGAAATCTGTGAAAACACCACTTGAGTATTTTTGCTGATTGCATTTTAAATGAGAAAAGGAGGATTATAAGGGCACTTCTTGATGCTTGGGCTTTCTAACACACAACTTTCATTTCCAAATGATATTTTACAGGTCATTGGGCTCTCATTTAGAATAATTTTGTGGTTGTGGGAATTTTAAAGTTCTGATTACGGAGAAAAAATATGCATATGGCATCCGTACAAATATCTCTCTGTTCTAAAGACAAACTCGTAGTGATGTAAACCCATTTTCTATTCTTTAAGAAATCTACTTTTCATAAATCATTTATTCTCTTTCTCTCTCTCTTCTGTATCACTGGTCATGGATTTCTCTGTGTGATTACATTATATTGTTATTAAGTTGATTTGGATTTAATCTAGGAATGAAAAAAATAATAGGGGCCCTGAATTCAGTGAGACTTAGGTTCAAATCCCAGAATTGCTACTTATCAGGTGTGTTTCTAAGCAATTTATCATGTGAGCTTCATTTTTCTTTTCTGAAAAGTTGGGACAAGATATCACAGGGTTTTTTAACAATCAGATGCCTCAAAGTGTTCAACACAGAGTCAGGCTCTCTAAGAGGTGTTTAATAATCCTTCTTCTTCCTCAAGAAAAGATACCATTTCAACATTTCAGTGTATGTGCTAAGTACTGTGTAATAAATTGCATCACTTTCAGTGATATAATAAATCCTTTTTAACTAGTCAAGTCTGTTCTAAAATGTGTGCGAGATTACATTTGTTTGGATGTGAGTAATAAAATTTCCCTAATGTTTGGACTTACTGCAAACATTCAACTTCTCCTTTCATTGTCATTTTCTATCTTTACTTGACACTTAAATTATTGAAAGCATTAATTTAGCTCACCACTGCATTTTCCATAGATTAAACCACGTTAGATCTTAATTACATAACATAATTCTTATGCTAAAATGAGCATGAACTATTAGGTTGAACCATAAGAAATATCCACAAGGAATTACCATCATTACTCTATATTTGATCTACAAAAATGGTGACTTAATACAGTTCACACTAAAAAAAAATTGTAAAGTAACAATACCATTTGAAAACTACGAATAAGTACAAATTTTCTATTATAATGAGTTTAACATGAGTTGTTTACTCCTATGCACAACATTCACATATAAAGGAGAGAAACCGAGAGGTGATCGATGATCAGGGGTTCTTTAAGAGAAAATGAATTGTGCAGAAAGGGATTATACAAGTGTAACTGGGAGGGGGGAGTGAAGCATACTGTTAAAAGTAAGAGGTAAATTTTGATTTGTAACTAGTATCTCTAATTTAAGTAATTAACTTGAGATGCCTCTCGAATAAATGTCATAGAGTAATAGATTTTTAAGGCAGCTTTTATGAAATAAAGATAAGCTTTAATAATATGCTTGTTTCCTTAACAGCCACGGCATTCACAGAGAACTTGCAATTCTAATATAATTCTGACAAACCTGAACAATTTTCAGGTCCATAAATAGAGGCATGGAGGGAGTTCATCAGTGCATTGTGCACCTTCATTTCAGCTAAGAAAATCATCAGAGCAGATAAAAATAATTCTCTTCTTAAAATGTCTCCACATATTTTCGACAGTCACTCAGCAAATTATGATTTCAGTTCTTTACATAAAATGATAATGCTACGGCTAAGATAATGACAATCAATTTCCCACTTAATTTTTTTTTAATTTTATTCATTTTTCTTATGATGTCTAATCCTACTCAGTGTGAAATAGGCAAGAAAATCCCTGGATGAATGTCTTAATTACAGTGTTGGTTAATGTTGCTAGGTAGATGATTCTTCAATTTTAAATATTTTTAACAGTAGGGATTTTTTTTTCAAACTCTCTGAAAAGATAGGTAATCTTTAAATGGATGATATAGATTTTTGTGCCCCTAGTTCTGGAAGATGAGCTATTTAGGTTGTAGGGATGGACAGATGTTACGTATGGGTTCGATATGGACTTCTCACCAAAGTCACTACAGTGATAAGCTGTGTTGATTTACACTCCTGCCAACGATACAGGCCAGTGCTGAGACCCTCATGTAGCATCGTTTCCAGTGGGGGCTCACACTGATTTCATTTCACCTCTTCCATCAAGAAGAGGACACTGGACTACGCTTGTATTTTGCCTATAGATTTATCTCCCTGCACACAGGCTTTCTTCTAGTATTTACTAGTGAACTTTTAGAATCAGAATGCCTTTATTGGTGCTGTGCTGGTAAATATTTAACAACTAATTTTCTGCAGAAAATAAAAATAAAAACAAAAACACAAAACAAAAAACAAAAAAGTATGTATATATATTCATATATGTATATATACAGTAAAGCTTTGGTTTGTGAGCATAATTCATTCTGGAAACATTCTTGTAATCTAAAGCACTTGTATGTAAAAGTAAATTTCTCCATAAGAAATAAGGGAAACTCAGATGATTCATTCCACAACCCAAAAATATTCATATAAAATGATTATAATACTGTAATGTAATTCAAAATAATAAAGAAAATTCAAGATATAGAGAAAATTAAGCAAATTAACCTGCACTTACCTTTGAAAACCTTCGTGGCTGGTGTGAGGGAGCCGAGAGAGGAGGGTTATTGTGTAGGATGACTTTCACTATCGCTGATAGAATCACTGCTATCTATTGACTCAATTTAGTCTTTTTCTGCATGAAGGCCATTGTATACACTCACATGGGTGTTGCAGGTATTAATAAACTCTTGTCATACTGTATTTAATTTAACTTGCAGTAAGGCAGCAAGTTTATCTTAACGTCTCTATCTGTAGGCAGTCTGACCTAGAATGGAACAAAGCATTCCTAAACTTACTCTTGTATGGAAAAGCAAAGGACTGTCCATGGGTGCTTTGAAGTGACAAAAATACACTAATGCCAGTTGTGGGCACCTTCCAATGTTCTGAAAAATCGCTGATTTCTGCCAACCATCATAGCTTGAGACTGAGCATTCGAGCATGGGAGGCGATCACCCACAATCCTGCAGTGAGAGAGAGAGAGAGACAGAGAGAGAGAAGAACCATTGGCCCAGTTGTGATCATGTGATGTTCAGCATCATGCATTACTCATATTGCAAGACATCACTCATTTATCAAGTTAAAATTTATTAGAAATGTTTGCTCATCTTGTGGAACACTCAAGTTACAAATCAAGGTTTTCTTGTACTTATTATAAATTATATTGATATAAAAGGTATAAAAGATACATAGTACAATGAATATTATATATAACTCCTTTTCGTAAATTGCATGAAACTAATTGATTCTCACAGAATGAGTCTGAAAAACGTATGAACTCTTCTATTCATAGCCAGCCTATATATACAACTTATGGATGAATGATATTCAAACATGGATGTCAATTACAATTTTCCTCACATTAGTAAGACAAAAGTGAAATTACAAAGATAAAGGTAGGAATTTCACTCATTGGTTCTGATCTGGCATCCATGGAATTTCCTCATATTTCCTTTTTGTTAAATTACAAAACTATTTTTGAATACTGAAAGGGTATTTTCTCTCTCTGTCTCTTTTCACTATTTGCAATGTTACAGGTGGCGTCATGACAGTTTCAAGTTTAGTATCCATTATTATCACTTTCTCAAATGTAGACAATCAACATAACAGTAAACAAAGTTATGATTTGTAACACTTGCCAATAAATATTTCCAATATGGCCAATGTGACATCTGCTAAACTTGAACTTGGAAAAAGATACTCAGTAGGACAGTTACATAGTATTTCTATCATCTAAAATAGATGGATGTAATTCAAGTATATAGAAAATTGTAAAAGGTAAAACAATAATTAGGAAGTGATGAGATTTGTATATGTACTGCCGTTTTTAGTACATTTATTTGTTTGTATTAGATTTTGATATTTTTCTTTATTAATTTCACCTTGTTAGTATTGGATTTTGATATTAATCTTTATTAATTTTACCTTGAATGCTCACACACAAAATGTTCTAGATCAGACAGGTATCTTAATATGTTATAGTAAGTAATAAAGCTCATTGGATGTCCTCTCCTTTGCCCCACGCTTTACCCCTGGGGTGACATAATGAAAGACGGGTCAAGATATCCTACACTAGTAGCTGGATACCACATAGGCAAATCATGGAGAACACTAAGTTTTCTCCATTTTTCTATAGGAGAAAGACAGTCATGTCTCTTTTTCCCCAAAGAAGGGAGAGCGAATGAAAAACAAAGCAAAACAAAATTTTTGTTGTTGTTATTCCTTTGAGACAGATGGAAAGGATTCTGTATTTCCACATCCTGGGTTCTTATTCTAGCCTTTTGTAATGTGTTTACAAAATCCCAGGTGACTGTCTTTTGTGACATAGAGATTTTGTCAGTCTTGGCTTCAAACCTAGGAAGGAAGCACCCCCGTATCGCTGGCATTTTGGGAGCTTAACCTAAGGACCTTGTCTGGGCTGTAACTATTTGACTCTCCTAGAAAACTGATAGCCTTTCTGAATCAGAGAAATTAACTAAACAGATGGCGATAAATACAATTCGCAAGGTATGAGAATGGTCTTAGGAAGCTAGGGAATTTAAAGTAGCACTAAGAGACTTTGGAAACTTTTATTTTCCCACAGTAAGTTTAAATAATTTAATTTTCAATAATGGGCTCAATTCACAAAATTCCTAAAAATTTAACAATTGATTTCATGAGCCAGTATGATCAGTTTAGGATACCACTGCACTATTAATCAACATGTTTCTCATATTACACATGTATTTCTTCTAGACAACGAACTCATTTTAGGGCAAAAGATGTATAACAATGGGCTCTCACCCATGGCATTTTTTTCACATCATCATAGACCTATTCATGCTGAAGCAGCTTCTGATAGATTCAATCAGAGTTTCATCTGATGGTCATACCTTGTCATGTTGCATTATTATTCTATAGGACACTATTTACTCCTTAAAACAGAGGTTGATATATAACCTCTGTTATATATCAGTACTTACTCCACTGACAAAATATGAGTTCAGAAACAAAGGGGTATATGTTGAGGAGACCTCTTTCATGTTAGACTTAATAATATCCACTTGTGAAATATTTTATTTCCTCGCCCATAGCTCTAGATTCAATAGAGTTAGAGGTCCTAATGTCCAAGACTATGTTAAACTAGAAAGTAAGACTGTAGTTTGACCAATAATTTTTGTCTCCTCATGCAAATGGGTCTACAGGCAGAAAAGAGGTTTGCTATCCCGTCTGTGGTGTTTAATTCAAATGTCAAAAAGAAACAATGGAATCGTTGCTATACAAGGAAGAAAAAGAGGACTGTGGTAGGATGAATAAGATCTCATTCATTGAGATCTTCGAGGTACCTCAAAGGTCTCCCTGTTCCCTGGAATGTGTGAGTTATGTTATGATACAATGCAATAGGAACTTTATAGATGTGATTAAATTAAAGGTACTGAGATGGAAATATGTTGAATTATCTCATTGGGCCCAATGATGCAATCACAAGGATCTTATAAAGACAGAAGGCAGAAACAGAGGAACAAAAGGGAGAAATTTGAGAGTGCCATACTGCTGGTTTTGAAAGAAAGGAAAAGGTGGGCCAAATAATGTAATAGCTTCTGGAAGCTGGAAAGGCTAAGAAAACAGATTCTCCCATGGAGCTTACAGAAGGTATGCACTCCTGTGAATCCATTTTAGACTTCTGACCTCCAAATTATGCTAAATATGTGTGATTTAAGTCATTATGTTTGTGATAATTGGTCACACTTTCCCCAGTAGGAAACTACTGTAAAGGCTATGTCTAGATATCTGAAGAGTAACTAGGGAGGCTCCTAGTGTCCCATGACCAAAAACAGAAGTCGGCGGAAAACTGTGAGAACCTGATAAATACAGGATAACTTGGAACCTGTGACTATTATGTTGGGGGTTTCTGCCATGACTTAACTCCTAGCTTTCTGAGGTCTGCAGTGGGTAATGGGAAGAGACTAATAAAATTTGGGGTAGAAGGAAGAAACTATGATTTTCATAAAAATGGAGATTAAAGTGACTATTGAGACTATATAGGGTTACATGCAGTACTATGAGCACAATTAGTCATGATTCTGGCATGTTCTCAGTTTTTTGAACAATGAATGATATCCAGGAGGAAAGATAGAGGGAATGCAAATTTCCTGATTTGAGGATAAATAGAAGCTCACTGATTCACTCGTTTTAATGAGTATCAGACTAATATTTATTGTATCAGCATATATCCATTTCTATTTCTTAGTTTTTAATTTCTGTTTTGGTTCCAAATCTTTTAGATGCCAGGAAAAAAAATACTCATTTCCTCTGCCAAAGTATGACCTTTTAAAGTAGAATATCCCATGAGGATGCCTATTTTCATAATGTTCACTTTGGCTTCTTTACAATGGAGCTATAAAATAGAAATGCTGAAATCTGCCCCTGAATCTGTGCATTCATATATATGCCAAGTTAGTAGATTGGATATTTAAAGTTCCTTCTAGTAGGACAAGTAAATAGACTTCTCTCATTTATCAAGTATGACATATTTTATTAGTACCTAACTGATTAGGGAAATAGGAGTTTCCACCTTAGAAGGAATGGGGTGTAATTACGGGTTATAGTGGAGTAACTCATCTCATAAGTGACTGTAATGAAACAAATAATACACTCAGATTTTCTTGGGACTGTTCAGCCAAAAATAGTCCTTGTGAAAAGCTCTTGCCCTAATTGCAAAGCAGTGAGTCTACCACTTTACTTCTCTAGAACATATATACCACGTACTAGTTCATACAAATGGTACTCCTAGAGATTACACTGCAACCCAACACCTTGGTTACTGGCTTTCTTTCTGTTGTATTTAAGTTCCCACATCTTTAGCCTCTTCATGGAATTGTCTACGGCTCTTATGGACTTAGTTCTTCACGAATCAGAAAAGTTCATTTTAATCCATTACAAAAATGAGAAAACTTAAGAATTAGAAATATCTAAGATTTTAAAACACAAACTTGCTTGGGGAAGTTATAAACAGGATAACATGGTATGAATTCCCATCATCTTTCTTACCACTTACTTCAAGGATAGAACAGATCTTTTATAGAAAGCTAATGTTCTGTGGATGGAAAACAGAAATAGCATATGCGATTGTAGGTATGGTTTTCCAAATTAATCCTGTAGAGTTTTTTATTAGCAGTTTCCTGGTCACTCAAGAAAGTGAAAAGAACATTGTCATATTGGATTTGCTATTGTTGCTCAGAAAAGGGAGTAACGCCTATTAAAACTTTGCCAACTGAATTGGCAGAGAGAGTTCATACCTTTGAGAGTCTGTTTCTCAAAATCAGAGGTGAAAGAAATTCATTGAGATTTTATTTCCATTTCTGGGTGTTTTCTTAAGCTAATTCCATGGATTTTTCTTATTACATTCATATATTGATTAGCAATCGTATTTTCTCATTTTAGAAATAACAGATGAGTGAAATATCAAAATACTTCAATATCATACAATTTAAAGCATTTCCCTCCACAGTTCAGGCCTGATCCAGACTTTTAAGATTATAGCAGAAAAGAGAAACATACTTTATTTCTTCTCTTTTCCTCTGTCAATTCTCTGACTCAATAGTTTCTATCCTTGGCCCTTCTAGAATCTGGTATAAAAGAAAGGAGGATTGAGAACAAATGGCAGTCTTATGTGACTCATGTTATATATGTTGTATCCTTCTGTGGGACAGAAGCCTAAAATCATGTTTGTGTGTTTGGTTTTGTTTTCTGTTTTGTTTTGGAATCTATCACTCTATTGACAGATGTATTTTTCTGATAGGGATCATCTTCCAAGCTTTAACCACTTAAATAACTCATTTCAGCTCTTCTTTCTCAACACCATATCCCGTGTAGATTCTTTCTGATTTCATCACATCACCCTGATAGGCATACCTCTTTGGTGAGGTCCTATCACCCACCTCTCCTACCATGTTGAAGCCAAAAGACATGGTAGGAGAGGTAGGTGAATGAATGCAGGGAAACAGACCCTCTGACAAGTGTCAACGACAGTAACTGATCAGTCTCTCAATGAATTCTTTCACAGCTCTGAAGAGGTGCAGGTGTGAGGTGAGAATTACAAAATAGGTTTTGATGCATTCCCTTAGCAGCATTCTTGTGGGTCAAGCACATCATTTGGATCTCATGTCACCTGCCTCCTCTTGTTTTCATTAGGTAACACATGAAACAAAAGACAAACAAACAACAACAACAAAAAAATCATCTCTTTAATGGGTATCTATGTGTATTACGAATCTAATCTCTTTACCTTGTTTATAGAGCTTAACAGTGTTTGGCTTTTGCCTAATCTTCCTACCACATCTTATAGCACTCTCTCCCTCCCACCCATGACGGGACAGCCCTGGCATTATTTCAGAGCCTTAAGTAGATGCTTGTTCTTGCTTTACAATGTTTTGTTTGCTACTTTCTTTCTGGGATAATCTTTCCCCTCATATTTGCATGGCTTACCCCTTTTTATTTAGTACTTTTGGTTAAATGCTGCCTTCTCACAGAAGCCTACACTGACCTTCCTATCTGTAGCAGCAATGAAGCCATTATTACCACAAACTTACTACACATTTCTGTAGAAGACTCCCTCCCTACTCTTTCAACTACCTCATTCTTTCTCTTCTCTCCACAAACAGCTAACATTTATCTCTTTTCCCTTTATTTTATGGCTTCACTTATTTTTCTGAAAAATTGGAAGCAACGGTAGGGAAACTAAATTATCTTCCTACCACAAAATCTTTCATCTTATTTGTTTCTGCACTCATACTCTGAATTTTTCTTACTATATGGGTGGACTCTCTTTACTCATATCCAAGCCGAACCCTCTCAGTGTGAGATGAGTCTCATCCTTTCTTGCCAATTCAAGGACATTGTTTTATCACCTCTCATGCCTTACTTCCACTCAATTGCACCATCCCTATCAGCAAAAAACATGCTGCAATATCCCCTATCATAACTAAAACCTTCTTGTAGTTCCTCATTCCTCTTTAGATACCATTCCTCTTCTTCTTTTGTGGCAAGAATCCTTGAAAAACTTATTTAATCTAGCTGTCTCCATTTTTCTTTATCATGCAGTAGTTTTTTTTTTTTACGCCATCAAGTTTCATTCTTATCTTCCAACTGAAGCTATTCTTGAAAATATTACCAATAATTTTAACTATGGCAAAAGCAATGATCAATTCTCATTCTACCTTATTGTGCTTAGTGTTTTTCAGTACCATTTCCAGGCTTAACGCTGCAAAATATAGATATCAATTCAAGAGTTTATCCCAGAAGCTACTCATTCCATTCTTTACCAATCTTTTACATTTTGTGTTTTACCTATGAGTACATACCAATCTTCATCACTCCCAGGGCTTCTGCACCTCATCAATGGGGATTTTCATGCACTAGTGCATGCACACGCATGCACGTGCGCGCGTGCACACACACACACAGAAAATTGATAACAAATGCAGTCTTCATCTAGTTTTCTCCATATATTCACTGATTATGTTAGTGAGTCTTATTGACTTTTATCTGAAATAGATCTTAAATCTCCTTTTTTTCCACTTCCAATACCACCACTCAAGTCTATAGCACTTACTACTAGTTACCTGATAATCGTCCTCTCATTCCTTCATTCTTTCCTTTTTTCTTTTCCTACCTGCCTCTTATCAATAACGTATAAGCCCCATGGAGTGCAGACCTAGCCTGACTTATTCACTAGCAAATACCCAGTTCTTATAATATTGTCTTTCATGGAGTAGGTGCTTAATAACTATAAACTAAATAAATAATTTATCATCTCCTTCCTCAGAATGACTGTAGAAAATACAGTAATTATTGCTATTGATGAGTTGCATTCTCAAATCTTATTAAAACTCATTGACTTTTTTGGGAAATACTTTGTTCTTGGTATAGGTTTAGTAAATCCCCTTTTTAGTCCTCATGCTTATCCTCAGGATAGCTTTTTTTACACAAGATATGGTCAGCCTATAATTTTGTTGAGCACACAATCTTTATAATGTCTTTGTTCTTTGTATACCATTCACCTGATAAAGATCCCTAAGCTTTTATTATATTTGTCTAGCATAAGACCTTTAAACATATTACACTGACAAAAGTTATTCCATGGAGTGAAAATACATTAAATAATATTTTAAAATACTGTTTATCTCACTCTTATTTTTGAGACAAAGTAATAATTATGGTTAATGAAGAGACATCAAAAAAGAACAAAAATAATATGTCCGGAAAATGAATTTTATGACTAATTTATACCATGAGTCATCTTGCCTATTTAAACTAATGATTTATATATATTTCATATGCTCTCAGCCACTTGAATTCTCATATCCAGGGCTTTATGATGAACTCTAAGTGCTCCAAAAACAGTTATAAAAATAAGAACAATAAGTTTAGTTATTTTTTTGAGAATCTGAATCTTTTACAAGTGATCGTGATTGTGCCTACTCATTTTAAAGTCCCCTTTGGGGAAAAATAGATGGATATAAATATTCCCCATCAAGTGGATATCTACCCACGTTACCCAGGAATAGGGAATTTAAAACTCCTAAGGACCACAGTTAGGACAGGGAATATAAGCAGTGTGCCATGAGATTGTTATGTGTGCAGAAGTCTTTTTTTTTTTTAAGTTTATTTTTTTGAGAGAGGGAAAAGAATGAGAGAGAGCATGAACAGGTGAGGGGCAGAGAGAGAGGGAGAGAGAATGATCCTAAGAAGTCTCTGTGTTGTCAGTGCAAAGCCTGATTGGGGCTCAATTTCACAAATGGTGAGGTCATGACCTGAGCTGAAGTCAAGAATTGGACCTTAACCAACTGAGCCACCCAGGTGTCCCACATGTGCAGAAGTCTTAATGAGACTATTGCAAACTGCAAATACTAAGGAATAGAGACAATGAATAAGTTATTCCTTTATATCTGCCCCAAACTGGAGTCTGCTATCTGAAGAGATACATCCCTCTTGTTGACTCTTTACTTTTGTAATCGAATACAAAATTTGGTCCACCATTTTGTTCTATCCATGTGAAAAGGGCTTCCTCCCTTGATGGTCTTAGGTAATGCTGATTTTTATTTTATCCGATCACAGATACTACGTATTTTAAATTGCGCTCTCTCAAGGCAAAGGCTATATGTTATTGTGCCAATTATCAATTTCTTCTTAGCTCCAAATTTGCCCTTGACTAAATAGTCTCCAATAATAAATGGAATCCCTTTAAGCAGTTCTGCTTTAACATGAGCATGTTAGATTTTCTCAGAAGGGAGCGCAGGAGGGACATAATATATGGAAAGTGATCTTTTATAGTTTTTGGCTGTTGTGACGGGGTCAGCACAATGGAAATAAAGAAAACTTTTGAAGCTCTGCCTGAGTTATGCTAACAGAATGTGTGGCCCCTCTACGACATTGTAGCCTCAGCTCTGGTACTACCTACCTGCAGGAAAGCTCTCAGTTCATGCAACCCGCTGCATGTTACATGCTGTTGCTGATCTCTATCATCCATCTGCAAGCTAGAGAGTTGCTTCCTGCTGGTCCAATAACCATGGCACACATGTCCTGGGGACACTAGTGTCGGCCTGGGGAAACTAGTCAAATTCTCTGCTCTTCTGCGGGTTGAACTATACTTTCTTGAAGGATGTCTGAACTGCGGCCTTTGGGAGTGGCTCTTTTTAACAATTTCTCCTTCCTTAGATAGTCTCCATTATATCTCAGATACCATATAGAGTTTCCCTCTATCTTATAGCTACACTCTTATCATAGTTGAATAATTGTTTATAATAAGCTACGTAGTTTCTAACTTCTGTTTGGACCTTAGCATCTACCACACTTAATAATACTTAATGTGCCTAATGCATTTATTAAATAAATGGATAACATTCTGTATTCCAACTCAGTTTTCTTCTTATGTTTTACTACTAGGTTACTCTCATGAACATCTGTCATTTTTAATCAAGTAAGCGATCTAGCTTTATATATTGGTTGAGACTACACAATATACACATTTTGAAGTCACTCTATGGAGGTGGAGAGTTTAACTGGAAAGTAGGTATGTCTTTTTATCTTCCATGTTTCAAGAAATACTTTAAAAATGTTTTAAGTTCTAGATAATTTGAGTAGAAGAGAGTAGTAGAAGTATGTTGCTTTACAAAATACTTTAAAAAATAAAATAATCTATGTTATCTGAAATCCAGAATTTTTTTTTAGAATGAAGTTATGATCTCCAACGCCATCAGCACATTTATTTTCAAACTTTCTAGAAATACTCTCTTCTACCTAAGTCACTATCTTGGTGTTCTAAGCATGAAAGGTGAATAAGATAAAATTCTGCCTTCAACAATCTAGTGAGATAGAGAAAATAATACAAAAATATTACAAATTAGTAGATCAGAAGAGTGTAGGAAATGTTTGGTATAAGCTAAGTATAAAATAAAACAAAAAACTCCTGGTACTAATAATGATTTTAGCAAGGTTGCAGGACACAAGGTTAATATACAAACATCAATTGCTTTTTTATATACCAGCAATGAAGAAGTATAATTTGGAGTTAAAAACATAATACTTTATATTACTCTCCCCCATAAAATACTTGGATATAGATCTAAAAAAAACTATGTAAAGATATATACATGGAAACCTATGACATTCTGTTGAAAGTTATTAAAAAAAACCTAAATAGTCTGAACTAAATAGAACTAGTCCAGATGAATAGAAGGTTTCAATATCTTCAAGGTGCCATTTCTTTGCAATTTGATCTGTAGATTCAATGCAATTCCAATCAAAATCCCAGCACCCAGTGCTGTGTAAATAAATTAATTCTAAAGCTTATACAGAGAGACAAAAGACACAGAATAACCAACATAATATTTAAAGAAAAGAACAAAATTGGAGGACTGACTCCACCTGACTTCAAGTCCTACTATGAAACTATCATAACCAAGAAAGTGTGATATTGGTGAAAGAATAGATCAATAGATGAAGGGAACACGGTAGAGAGGCCCAAAATAGACCCAGAGAAATGGAGTCAACTGATCTTTGATGAAGGAGCAAAGGCAATACAATGGAGCCAAGGTAGTCTTTTCAACAAACGGTGCTGGAACAACTGAACATCCACACGGAAAAAAGTGAATCAAGACACAAACCTTATTGCCTTCACAAAAATTAACTCAAAAGTGGATCACAGACCTAAAGGTAAAATTCAAAACTTTAAAAATCCTAGAAAATAACATAGGAGAAAACCTATCTGGCCTAGGGTTTGTTGATGACTTTTTAGATATATTACCAAAGACACCATCCATGAAAGAAGGAACTGACAAACTGGACTCTATTAAAATTTTAAAAATGTGCTCTGCAAAAGACAGTCAATAGAACAAAACGAGAGGCCACAGACTGGAAGAAAATATTTGTGAAAGATATGCCTGATAAAGGACTATTATGCAAAATATATTCTTAAACTATTAAAACTCAGCAATAAGGAAGCAAGCAATCCAATTAGAAAAATGGGCCAAAAATGTGGACATCTCACCAAGGAGGATATACGATTGACACATTCATAATTTGTATGAAAAGATGCTGCGTATCATGGTCATCAGGGAAATACAAATTAAAATAACAATGAGATACTACCATATGCCTTTTAGAAAGGCCAACATTCAGTACACTGACAACAAATGCTGGCAAGGACATGGACCAAGATGAAGGTACATTTATCTCTACTGAGAATGCAAAATTGAACAGTAACATTGGAAGACAGCTTGATGATTTCTTTAAAAACTAAACATACTAGGGCATAAGATCCAGCAGTTGTACTCCTTGGTACTTACTCAAAGAAGTTGAAAACTTATGTACAGGCAACAGCCTGCACATGGATGTTTATGTCAGCTTTCTTCATAACAAGATATGACCAGAAATAACCAGAAATAACCAAGATATCCTTCAGTAAGTGAATAAATAAACTGTGGTACCTCTAGGCACCAGAACATTATTCAGCACTAAAAACAAATGAGCTATCAAACCATGAAAAGACATAGAGAAAGTTAAATGCATATTACTAAGTGAAAGTGGCCCGAAAAGTCTACATACTATATGATTTCAACTATATACATTCTGGAAAGGCAAAACTATGGAAACAGTGAAAAATCAGTGGTGGCCAAGGTTGGGAGATGGAGGGATGAACTGAGGGAGCATTTTTAGAGTGTGAAATTTCTCTCTGTGATACTGTATGTTGGATACATGTCATCATACATTTGTCTAAACTCATAAAAAGTACACCACCAAGTGTGAACCCTACTGTAAACTATGACCTTGGATGATAATGTGTCTATATAGGTTTATCAGTTATAACAAATGTGCATTGTTGTGGGGAATCTTGATAATGAAGGAGTTATGCATACATGTGGGCAGAAGTTATATGGGAAATCGCTGTACCTTCTGCTCAATGTTGCCATAAACCTAAAACTGCTCTTCAGAAAAAGGTCTGCTTAAAAACAAAACAAAACAAAACAAAAACTTGTTTAAGTTTCAAATTGAAATTCTTATGACGTGAGATAATTTAGGAAACTTTGGGAAGAATTAAATGGCATGGGCTAGCTAAAGTTTTCAAGTAAAAGTTTTCATTCTTTTCAATATGAAATGATTTCATTCTGATTGTTAGCAAATATAAACATTTAATTCAAAAATTTAAAGAACAAATTATAAAAGCTTTTCTTAACCATTTTCTTCAATTTCCCATCTCAGTCTTGGACTGAATATACATTGTTTAAGACTTTGGTGTGCCTTTTCCAACAGTATTTCATATTCACTTATAAACATTGCATTATTTTATTATAATGTATAATAAAAACCTGACAAGGAGCCTGGATAGCTCATTCAGTTAAACATCCAGTTTGTGATTTCAGCTCAGGTCACGATCTCACAGTTCATGAGATAGAGCCCCACATTGGGCTCTGTGCTAAGTGTGGAGCCTGCTTAAGATTCTCTCTCTCTCTCTCTCTCTCTCTCTCTCTCTCTCTCTCTCTCCCTCTGCCCCTTCCCTGCTAGAGTGCACATATGTGCTCCTCTCTCTCTCTCTCTCAAAACAATCAAAAACTAGGTTTCTTTTATATGCCACTTAATATTGCCTGCACAGAGCACTTCTTAGCACATAATGATTCCTCAAGGAATGTTTATTGAATTATAAATGAATATATGTATGGACATACATGTGGTGTGAGTATAAACAGAAAACTACAATCCCAGTCATATATTGTTCTGTAATATACTTGCTATCATCAAACAATAAATTTGAAACCCTTTTTCATATAAATATAATTAAGTTACCTTCGTTAATTTAAATAGCTCCATGGTATCTAATTGTACCATATTGTATTAAGCCAGTCTCCAAAAGATGGGGCTTGGGATTGTCTATAATAATTCACTAATATGCACAATTGAATATTCTCCTATGTATATTTTGCATGGTTTTAGAATTTTATGTCAAAGAGTACATGGGTTCTACATTAGGTGAGTTATGGACAAGTTCTATGTCAAAAGTTTGAAGCAATTTATATTCCTGCAAATGTTGTGAAAGAATTAGTCCCTACATCAACTTAGATTAAAAAGTTGAGTCTTTGTCCAATAATTGTGACAATCTCTAAAACTCAGCATTTGAGTTCTTTTTTACTCAGTGTCAAGTTCATTCTCCTTAATGATGATTTAGTAAACAGCGAATCACTTTTGGAAGTCTAACTAAAATGAGTTACATGGCCCCCTCATTAGGGACCATAGTGTCTGCTTACAGTGTCTAAAAATGACAAAATATGATATTTCTTATCCGAAAAGCTAAGAACACATCCATTAAATCTGTGTCTTTTCCATTCACACACTTCTTTAGTAATCCATCCACTAGATAAGGTAACAATAGTTTATTGAGCATCTCTGGTTTTCTGATCACTTATTTGGGCACAGGTGATCAGGACAAACACAGTCTCTGAACACAGAGATTCAATGGTCTTGTGTGAAGATAGTGTGAATAACATTTAAAATTGGGACATTTGCTGCATTTTGATAAGTGAAGGGTACACAGTGAGAACACAGACTGACTACCACCTTGGGTGACAAGGTAGCAGTCAGACATGGCCTTGAAGAGAAAGTGACGTGCAAACTAACATCTGAAGGAAAAGTGGGACCTGGCCAGGAAGAAATGAGAGAGAATAGTGATCCAAGCAAAAGAAGAATAGTGTATAAAGTTCCTGGAAATTTCTCGAAGACCTAAATAAACTTGGTGCATCTAGAGCATTGAACAAAATAGTGTTATTTTCCCCATTTCTGTTTTCTAAAGCATGAATTTAAGCTTATGTTTTTTAAAAACATAAGATATTCTCCTGCTATGTTCTTAGTATATTCCAGTTTTTACTATAAAGTAAATTATTTATAGTTTTTTTTTTTCCAGTATAGGTTTTTATGGAAAATTTTCTCTGGGTGGGCCTTAGATATCAAAGCTAATGATGTCTAAAACTTCTCTAGCAACTGTAGCTTACAACACTTTGTCCAGTTACATTGCTAGGTTTGAAGTCAATTAACACTTGTGTATAATTTGTAAGTTATGAATATATAACCTTGCCTTTTAGTGAGATCCACAAGATTATAAAATAGCTGATAAAAATGTAGGAAGTACATAATCATTGTTATGTAAACTTTTAGACTGTCAAACTTATAGGGCTTTCAAAAATGGCATTAGCTCTCATAAATTATACTTGAAGTAAAATGTCATTGTGTATTTGAAAACTCTCCATTTAATAAATCATTATATGTCAGAGATGAATTCATACTGTAAGAATATCAAGTATTAATGTGATAGAATTTAAATTTCTCTTATTCCAAGTGAAATCTTTTTGTGAGACATTTGAATTGGCCAATAAAGAATACATAAAGGAATTTACATTTCTTTCTTCAGTGTCAAACAGAATTAGATCCTCTGAAATTTGCAGCCAGACTCTTCAGTCTTCTAACACATAATCCTGGCAGCTTTCTGTAACTCTCATTTTAGTTAGACTTCCAAAAGTGATTTCTATTTGGCTCGCATACAAGTTTTTCGTTCCTAAGTTAGTGATCTTCCCATAGAACACATAGAATTTCTAGTTTGAAAATCTTTTATAATTAAACTTTCAGGCTTCAGTGAGTAAACTAGTACCTGACCATGCCAATTATATCAGCTAAAATGTGATTTGATTTAAAATGATAGGTATTGGCGGATTCGCATTATTCCATAAAGGATGCATACAGGCAAAAAATTTGAAATCATAAATAAGAGCAAAATCTATACCAGTCTCACTGCTTTTCAAAAGTCTGAATGTAATGGAATGACCATAAAAAGACACTGTGCACAGTAATCCGTACTCATGTGGAATTTTGAGGTACAGTTTTCACATGCTGTTTGGCTATATCCCATAATTTTTCCCCTGTTTTGCTTTTCCATAATGTAGGGTGAAGCCTTGTGACTTATTTTCTGTAGTTGTTTCCATGCAGAATTGTAGTTGTACTATCTCATGCCTAAAATATACTTCATTTTATCTTGTGTTGATGGATTTTTTTCCCCTAGTAATTTTTGGGAGCCATTTTGGACTTGCAGGTTGAGACCACTCCCTCTGTGGAAAAGGTTGAAGCAAAGCTCCCGCCAGCCAAACTAGCGCCTAGTTTTACCTCCCTCTAAATAAACTTTCAGGCCTGGATTTCTTGAACTGCTCTCGTTGGCCCAAGGGATATAATGTTCTTTGGTTTTATGGCATATGGAAAAGGGGACCTGGTGTGCAATGTCTTGATGGATGAAATCTGAAAGAGTAACCTGGCCAGAAGTAACCTCAAAGTTGCCTCTTGGGGTTAGGTTACACAAATTGATCATACAGAATAGCAGTTATGAGTTGGCTAGAAATTAGTAGTCATTAGGCCCCAAGACTCATTGAACCAAACTAGATTTTCCCTGCAGTATCACATTGTGTTAATCATCCCCTCAGCCCCACAATAAAACCTCAAGGCACATCTCTGTAAAGCTTCTCTCAGTATTTGATTAACAGACTGATAGGAGAGATTGTAAAGAGACTTAGGACCTTCCCCAGAGGTGAGCCTAGCCCAAAAGTTAGAAGCACTGTTTATAGATAAGGTACAAACAGTAAGCCAAACAAAAGTAGCTACACATACCTTCACTGATCAACAACAAATATTGAGTACCTTCCTGAGGTTAACATTTCACAGATCCTTTTGTAATTCTCATCCCCACACTCCCTTATAATAAAAAGGCAATAACAAAATACTCTTACAAAAGCTACCATAAAAGAATAGATAGACATGAGCCCTTACAATTATGGATAGAATGACTCCTAATCTACCTATAGATGACTAACATAGGTCTTGAGGCAACAATGTATGTTGTTAAGAATGCCTTGTCACTGATGTAATGTCACTCACTACCTTTAAAAATAAAGACAGGGCCCTGAGACCAGCAGGGCAGAGATGCCAGAATTGCCAGGGCTGCCTGCTTGGTCATCAGACTCCATCTCTCTTGTGGCTCTCTCATTTCCTTTCGCCTGACCATCCATCCTTCGTGGACCCCTAGAGTCGCCGGAACAAGGACCCCGGCAAGTAATCATTCAATTAATGTAAATCACAGTGCAACAACAAACTTGGTGTTCAAAACGTGTAAAGGAGATTGTCCTTTGAGAGCCAAACTTTCTGAAGTCATTATTTTGTCAAAAGTTATCCATGATCACGAAAAGAAAAACATAAAATTCCTGTAACACTTTGATATAATATTCACCAAATGATTGAAAATCTTTTAAATACCTTGCAACTGGAACTAAGAAGGTCATATACAAGGCACAAATCTCAGCCTAATCCTTACTCTTTACAGAGATAAACCATTCTTTTCACCATGAATAGGTTTTCTCTCTGAAAGGATTTATAGGCTGTGGTCCCTAAATTGAAGTAATCCTTACGTCTCCTGTCAATCAGAATTGAAACAAAGGTTGTAAACAGCTAGGTCATTGTCAGTATAAACCTATTTCCACATGGATGATATGTGCATATTTACAATCTCCCTGATATAACATTTATGCTCTTTAAAGGCAAGAGAAGTTGCACAGACACAAAAATCACAATAGAAAAGGTAATCTTATAATTCCCAAATAAGTATATACACCTAAATTGCCTTTGAAGGGTAAGATAATCATAGTAAGGGAAATCCTGGAAATAGGATCAAATTTATAATTTAATTCACAAGTTACATGGGGTACTTGAATACACGGAATGGGAATGAAGTATCCATCACCACTCTCTGTGGCTGACTCCTATGGTTTCCAAGTTTAGAATAACTGAAGAATGATTGGCACAGAGAGCTGCCTTTTAAAAATAGTTGCAAACATAGCGGAGTACAGTAGACCCCCGTATTTATGTATTTTAATTTCTGTGTTTCAGTTACCCATGGTTGCCTGTGGTCTGGAAGAAAATAATTCTCCTTCTGATGAATCATCAGAAAGTCAATAATAGCCTAACAATACATCACAATGCTGGTGCCATTTGATTCATTTCTTCCAATCACATAGACATTCTATCATCTCACGTCATCAGAAGGATAAATACAGTACAAGACATTTTTAGAGAAAGACCATGTAACTTTTATTGCGGTAATTGTTAAAATATTCTATTTTATTATTGTTAATCTCTTAGTATGCGTGATTTATATATATATAAATTATTTATTATATATATAATTTTTATGTATATATACATATATATATATATATACACATACATATATATATATATATATATATATATATATGAAACCATAGTATATAGAGTTTGGTACTATCTGTAGTTTCAGGTATCCTCTGGGACTCTTGAAATGTATTCTCCATGGTTAAGGCCAGGACTATTGTATACTAATTTATAAGAAACCCAAAGTATATTTTTAAACAGTTATATTACTTTATTAATTTCCTGTGGGTGCCATAACAAATCACTACAGACTTGGTGGCTTAAAACAACAAAAATTTGTGTCCTCACAGTTCTGGAAGGCAAAAGTCCAATATCAACATCACTTGGCCATAATCATGATATCAGGTAGAGCTGTGCTCCCTCTGGAGGCTGTAGGGGAAAATCTTTTCCTTGTCTCCAGCTCCGATGGCTGCTGGCAAACCTTGGTGTGTGGCCATGTCATTCTCTGCCTCTGTGATCATCTTGCCTTCTGCCTGTGTCAAATCTTTTTCTACCTTCCCTTATAAATATATGCTTAGTATCAGGGGCCATCCAGAATAATCTCCCAATTTCAAGATCCTTAACCTAATAACATCTGCAAAGACCCCTTTTCCTTTTATGGTAACATTTACAGGTGCTAATGATGAGGAGCAGATAGCTTCAGGTGGCTGTTATGGATCATGAAAAGATTCTTATGCCGGTTTAGAAAAGTTCAGTGAACTAGATTTTCAGAAATTTTAAAATGTGCTATTTGTTCATCTTTCTAAACAAAGAAAGGAGGCCTTGACATCCTTGCCATCATCAAAGAATGGGGAGATCTAGACAGAGAAGTGGCCCAAATATTTTGTTGATCACCATTTATGTTGCAGAGGCAACCAGAAAAATGAGCCCCACTCTCTTTCAGGAGAAAGTCACTCCCAACTAATGGCAGCTAGCCGAATACAAGAGACCAAGACCAAAGTCTATGAAACACAGATTATTGATATTAATCAGTGGGAGAAGTACAGTTCTCAAAGATCTCACCCTGCAGACTCTAAACCATTTTTCTTACTTACAAGCCAAATTCTTTAGTTTCTCTGCTAACACTTTTTCCTTAAAATTTCCACTCTTTACTAAAGGAATACAATAAATATTTATTTTGTATAACAAACTTTTGAGGGGAAACAAAAATATTAGCAAAACAAAGAGAAAATTAGTAGACGGATCTAGTAAATAATTAAAAAGTAAGTGAATCCTGTCTCAAAATTTGGTTAGCAACGTTTAAATATAAAAGATTTCTGCAATGCACCGAAGGCAATTGTTTAAATTACAGCAGGAAGGAAATGATAAAAGTAGGTTATCTGTTGAAAACGTTTGGTTAAATAATTTTGTCACCATGCCTTACATATTACTTCCGACCAGCTTAAAAGAAACAAACAGCAAACCAAAACAACCCTTAGCATCATATTGTTTATCTGCAAAAGCCTCTGTTTCCAAACATACAAAAGCTTTATTTAAGAGTGATAAGGGATAACAGAAAACATGCTATGACATGATAATTATTTTGCCTTGGAGCAGGTTTAAAAGTTTCTAACAGATGCCTCACTGAAATATTTGTAAATTTCTAAAAGCAAACTGAATTTTGTATTTTAATTTTTTTTACAAATAAAGTCTATTTTCCACAAAAAACACTAAAAACCAAAACTTTTGTTTGTTTTAATATTTAAAACTAATGATAAAAGCATTATTTCGTATTTGAGCCATTGTGTATCCTTGCGGCAAAGCAAAAAGTTTACATAAGAAAATTTTTATTCTTTTGCGGCAGTCAGAATTTCAATCCAGACTGAATGTGTTCTACTTTTGTTTCATTAAGAATCATTCCAGGGGCCCCTGGGTGCCTCAGTCAGTTGAGCATCTAACTTTGGCTCAGGTCATTATCTCCTGGTCTGTGAGTTCGAGCCCTGCATCGGGCTCTGTGCTGACAGCTCAGAGCCTGGAGCTGCTTCAGATTCTGTGTCTCCCTCTCTCTCCACCTCTCCGCTGCTCGCACTCTGTCTCTCTCTCTCTCTCAAAAATAAACATAAAAAAAAAATAAAAAAAGAATCATTCCATACGAGTAAAGATATCAATTTTGTCACCTGCTTTTAAACAGTTGGAGAAATACATTCTTTGATGTATGTCTGTTTTCTTGAAATTGATTACAGGATGTTATGGGGGAGGGTTGTTGAATATTCTGATATACCTAATAACCTCCAGTATGGACATAGGTTAGCTAATTTGCATTATGTAATGAAATGGGACCAGGCTTTAGATGTAGGCGTACTTAGGTTTATAACTTGGATATATCCTGAGTAAGTGGGAGCACCTTACTTAGTTTCTTATTCCTTATGGTTCATTGATTCCTCATTTCTTTGGGAAGGCGAGTGAATTAGCATACATTTGCAGCTAATGGAAAATAAACTCAAGGTGATTTAAGCAATAACAAAATTTATAATCTCACATTAAAAACTCACAAGGTATGATGATTCCATGATTGGAAAATTCAGTGGCTCAAAGATCATCGATTACCCTCATTCTTTAAATCTGCCTGCTTTACCATCTCTGAAGTTTTAATTTTATTTTTAGAACAATTTTTGGTTCAAGTTAGCTACAGACATTTCAGGACGTACTGCCAGACAATATCTAAAGGTAAATGAGATTGTCACTTTCTTTCTTTCTTTCTTTCCTTCTTTCTTTCCTTCTTTCTTTCTTTCTTTCTTTCTTTCTTTCTTTCTTTCTTTCTTTCTTTCTTTTTCTTTTCTTTCTTTCTTTCTCTCTCTCTCTCTCTCTTTCTCTTTCTTTCTTTCTTTTTCTTTTTTTTTATTGTTTATTTTGAGAGAGAGAGAGAGAGAATGAGAATGAGAATCCTAAGCAGGCTCCACTCTGTCAGCACAGAGCTCAAAGAAGGGCTCTATCTTGCCAGGGTCCAGTTCCGGCGAATCTAGGGGATCCGGAAGGAAGGACAGTCAGGTGAAAGGAAGTGAGAGAGCCACGAGAGAGATGTAGTCTGATGACCAAGCAGGCAGCCCTGGGAATTCTGGCATCTCCGCCCTACTGGTCTCAGTGTTTTTATTTAAAAATAGTGAGTTACATTACAGCAATGAGTAACATCCCATCAGTAAGCATAGTTTGAACAATAATGTGTTTTTATTAGTAAAGTGGCGATTTCCTCAATCTTGCAAGTTGTTTTCAAGTTAATTAGCATATAAATTTAAGGCAGGGGGAGGGAACAGGGCGTTACCTAGGCCTGCCTATGTTAATTATCTATAAACAGGCCAGGAGTCATTCTCCCTATTCTTCCAACTACAATAAAGAGCAAGGTGCAGCAAGGACAGAATTCCCAATGCTTGTCCTTTGCTTGTGAATGAGTGAATTTACATAATAGGAGCCTAACATTTACATAAATCACACCAATATTAAGCAGCTCATAATTGCTTCAACCACCTTTTCCACACAGGGAAGGGTCTCAACTCGTGAGCCCAAAATGGCTCCCAACACTATCTCATGAATCATGAGATCATGACCTGAGCCGAAATCAAGAGTCAGACACTTAACCAACTGAGCCACACAGGATCTCCAAGACTGTCACTTTCAATCAATCAATCAATCTATCTATTTATCTATCTATCATCATCTATCTGTCATCTGTCATCTCTTCCTCCTTCTTATCCCATTTCAAAAAGCATTCTAGCAGACACTATTTTGCCTAGTAGTTTTCCCAGAATGTGGTAACATAACCTTTTTTCTAAACCGATATCTAGTAAACTGAATAAAATTCCCACAGTTGCTTTCAAGTAATCATCTATGATTGTTTAAATATTAAGAATTAACAAAATTGTTTCAAATACGTGGCCATTGCATTGATTAACGAATGCTTCAAAATATTGAAGAAAACAAAGTACACAGTAAATAGAAACTATTATTACGTTTTCATTTTTATATAAGAAGTACAAAAAATTTGAATGACTCATTACCAATTTTCATAACAAATGTAAAATTAACCCACAGTTTATTGAAGAACTGGCTCTACCCTGTTTTACTCCATGTTCTTCCACAATCTGGAACTCTGATTAGCAACATTCTTTCAGAGTAGGAAAGCAAAGTGAAACCTGTTTTACATCTCTTGTTCATAGTGTTTTTACGGCCTATCAACTAGAAAACCCATGTAACTGGCTGTGTAATTTTATAGATTTTTTGGTTTGGAACATTCTATCATAAATTTCACATAAAATTCTATCGCATTATGCTAGACCATGCCTAGTTTTTTTCACCTGTTGTTACCAGGCTGAAATAATTGAGAAATATTTATCAGATTTTGAGAATAAAGTATTTTTTTAGTTAATGTTCTTGATAATACATGGACGCTGGGTATATTTATAAATATTTATATTGTTTAGTGTATATGAAAAATAATCTCAAAAGCCCATGTCAATAATATGTCAATATTATTTTCTTTTAAAACAGTATATTTTAGGATACTTTCATTAGAGTAGCTTTTTTTTCCACTTTACTCTGGTGAAAAACATCCTGATAAAAATGAAAATGAGCTGGTGATTAGAAGCAAGTTCTAAAAAAAATTATAGTTGATATTATTTTGTGTGCCTCACTTTCTTATTTTGGTAAAATGACTTCTTAAAATAGAGATGAAAAGGAGAAAATCTTTAATAGAAATATAAGAAAATGAAAAGCGTACTCTATAGCATTGCTGTTGTTTCAACAAATTAAAGCATTATTATGCTCATTCTGTGCTTATATGAAGAAACTACTAAAATGTACAAAAATACTCAAGGGGAGAAATAAATTAGTTTTAGTGGATAGTAACAGCTTTCACATTGGTTTGCATTTTACTTGACCAGTATAGCAGTTGAAAAGTCCAGTAGGGAGAAATATATGTATCAGACTACCTTTCAAATAAAAGATGTGCAAATTATAAAATCTCTTGCTTTACAGAAATCTTCTCTTTCTATATAGTGTGAAATAAAGTAATCTGTTAGCTTAATTTTCTCAGTCTGATCTCAGAGTATAACCCAAAATATTATTTATATTTTGCAATTCATATTTACTGCTATATCTTCAAACTTATTTGCTTCAAAGGAATGGAAGGTAAACTGACAGCACTTCTTTCAATATTAACAATGGAAATCAGCAAACAAAACTTGATATGTTCAAATGTGCTGAAAGAAAATTACCAAAAGCAAAGAATCCTCTTCTTTTTGAAAGAAGCTTTCAGAAATTAGGGTTAAACAAAAATATATTCACAATAAAATTATTTGCTATAAGAAGAATCTTCCTAAATAAATTCTAAAGAACACACTTGTTACATAAGGAGACATCCATTGAGTTTGAAAGTTGCAGGAAGGAATGAAGATCAAAGAAAATTGTACATAAGTGATACATATAAATAAAAACTGCATAAAAGATTAATTATAATAAATTAATAATGATACATAGTTGAGTTAAAATAAATGTGTATGCAAAGTTAAAATGTGCTCCATCACTTGCATTATCTCGGAGAAAGAAAAGTATTTCATAACTTTGAAATCATATAAATTGAATATGCAAGTTAAAAGTTCTTGGATAATTAAAAATATAATTTTTGAGAAAGTATTAAGAATGATTTCTCTTCTAATTGTTTTTGACCTCATATCTCTTTGTTGCCCATAGCTTATTCTGCTCAGTATTTCAGGGGAATACTCCACTTATCAGTTTCCCTTATCAGCCAACTACTGCTAGTTTCAGCCAATGGAGGTTACTAACCAAAGCTTAAGAACAGGAGAAAGAGGGGAGCTTGGGTATTACCCAAGTAATATATTTGGAAGCAGCTGACTGTCTTTCATGGTTCCAAACCTAGTCAGAGTGGCCTCCATATAGTCCCTGCTTCTCCTGGATAACCCCAGCCCTGGCTTTAGTAGCACTACTTCCTATGTTTGCATCTCTAGCCTATGGGTGGTAAATTCTGGTTTGCCATACTTTCTGCTCTTTGGCCTCAGATATTCAATTGTTTGCATATACTGAATTAATTTTATCTTTAAAAAAGTACAAATATCCTCTCCTATATCCAACCTGAATTCAAACTTATAGAGAAGATATGTAAAATAAAAAAAAATTGGCATTTCAGTCCAATCTTTGAGAAAACTACTATCCAACAATAACAGTCAAAAATTCGAGATAAAGTATTTAACAGAAAAACTATATAATGATACGGCAGAGTGTCCAAAAAGAGACAGAAACTAAAGGGAATTTTACTCTTGAAAGAAAGAAACACACTTTCACATACAGATTCACCTCTGTATGGCTTTTTGCTGAGAGTATTCCTGAGACTGAACAACATGTGTCAACCAATACTCAAAGAGAGAGCTATAGTTCTTTGGCTTGAAGTGTCAGAGTTTGAGGCTCCAAATCAACTGGAAATTAAGGGAGAAAATCCTGGGAAGGACTTCCAGTTGAGGAAACCCCCAACTCTTTGTTTAAACTTCTCTCAAATCCCTGGTTGAACCCTGAGTTGCACATGTGTCAGCGAGAGGCTGGTGCACCCAGAAGCAATGAACTTGATGCAAGGCTGAAAGAACTGAGCGAAGATCTTAGTTGTTGAACATGACGTGAAATATAGCTTGATGTTTACGTCCAAATAAGTTATATGGATTTAGTAAACACCTGGCATCACACAAACACACCTGAATAAAGCATAAAACCAAACCACCACAGGATCTACTTGATCAACCAATTATGTTACTATTTGCTTTGAGGAGTCAACACTAACAAATGAATAATACGAGACCCCAACGTCTCTGTTCAGTCCACAATAAATATGCAATATGCAATAAAAAATTACTCTGCCAGCAACAGCTGTAGATTATATTTAATGGGACCTTTGCTATATCTCCTGGTGAAAGTATTCTTCCTTGGAGAACAGGATATCAAATTCTGCAAAGCCCAGATTTGTGAGACCACACTTACTTCTATATCTTAGTTCCCAGACCCAGGCTTTTTTTCTTAATTTTGTTTTGTTTTTGTTTTTGTTTTCTTACTGGAATATAGTACCATAGAAAGTTCTTTAGCTCAATGTATAAATGGCTTTTTGGGGGATGATATCCCATCTGAGGTTGTACTTCCAGTTTATCTCCAACAGGCTATTCAAATATTCTATTCGGCCACCAGGTTCTAGGTGAAAAGATCAGATTATCCTAAGGTCATTGGCTCACTTCATAACTCCTTTACTATGGAAGGGAATCCCTGGTTGGGGGTGATGTATGTGATACTATGTGAGATCCTATCCAATGGACAAACATTTTTTTAATCTTACAGAGAGTGGCACTGGCTCAGGCTCTTAGATAGGAAAAGCAAACTCGTGTTATTTCTGTGAGAACAAATTACTTGTCTTTCCTTGTGTGCTATCTTATGTCTTTACCCTAAATCCTTTCCGTTTGATTTTCTGATCTTTTCTTCCTAGGTCGAGCCATTCACTACTGCACATGATTCAATATATAGTTTAAACTCAGGGCATTTCCCTTTCCAACTTCCTCTACACAAAGAAAATTGCCATTGGAAGGATACATTTGTCAGTTTGTGTAGTCGATTGTTTAGAGCCATATGATTAATATGTTGATAGGTTTATCTGTTTTTCACTTTATCCTAAGTGTTATGTATTTGTAGACACTTTAGTAAGTTAACAGAAAGGAAAATATCAACAGATAAACTTAGCAGTACCATTTGTCTCGTGGTTAAGTATTATGAGTGCCTCACTCAAGGAAAGAATGGATATAAATTACATTCCTTTTCAGTTTGAGTAGAGGTAGTAGGAAAATACCTTTTCCATGTTGAGATTTAAATAAGCACTGTTACCTCTCAATGAATTAAGATGGAAAGTAATTATAGATTTTATTTTGTCCATGGATGGCCTTCCATGTATATAAGAAGAACCAAATGATGATTGCCTAAAACTAAATTAGTAAAATTAACAAAATCTGTGGAAACATATCAGTCAAGGGGACAAGTTAAGCAGAAGGACACAAGAGCCCGGAGCAGCTATCAGCAGCATAATGACATGCGAGACCTACAGACAATATTACAGGGGCCAGTGCAGACACTTAATGAGGCCGCCGAGCAACCAGCTGTTGCTGTGGAGAATTGTGGTTCACAGCTTGGCATCTGGGTCAGTGTTGGCCATATGAACAGGAAAATGACTGAGAGTTTCAATGTGGCAGGGCAAATGGCACCTTTTCATCATTGAAGTCACCTTTAAAAGATGATTTTTAAAAGGCTGTTTGCCATCCCTGGGAGAAGACTTACTGAATGATGTCAGGGCTCCAAATATTTTTATAGAAGACAACTCTGAATGAATTAAAATAATTTCACTAAAGACTTTTTAAAAGCCCTCAATATTTGTTTTAGTCCTATAAAACTGTATTTAAATAGAAATGAGAAGTTAAAATCCTTCTATAATATTAAAACAAATTTTTAAATACTGTAAAATTTAGCTATCATCATGGTCGCTATCAAATATAACCTAATTGTAATGTTTGTGGTACTCAGTTGAGTCAGTCACACTTCCCATGTTTTACACAATAAAATCCAAAATAGAGTAGAAATCTGAAGTCCTGGAGTCTAGTTATGATTCAGTATCTTATATGAATCATTCAAACCCCTCAAGTCTTAATTTCTTATTTCTCAAAAGTGGGATAAAAAAGGTTAAATTCTCCCTACATCCATTATGTGTTTAGGAAAGTGCTTAAAGAGCATTTACTTAATACAAAAGACATTATTCTTATTTAATCATCACACGAACCTTAGAATGTAGACAGAACAATGTGTGTATTATAGGCCTAAGCCTAGAAAGCTTATTTGTCTTGCTTAGTGTTATACAGGGTTTTTTTGTTCACTTATTTGTTTTGCTTAATATTATACAGTTTTTTGTCTATTTATCTTGCTTAATATTGCACAGTATTTTTATTTGTTTTGCTACATATTTTTTATGATGTGGACAGACTGGAATGTGGGATTCATCACTCTTGCTCTAGTAGTTTCCCACTGGTCTGTGATGTCTCTATAAATGTAGAAATTACTAGATAATAAAAGATAATACCTTTTTTGTTAATTATCCAAACTGTCAACATTCTGTGTTCATTCTATAAAACAAATTTTTTTAAAAAAGCAAATTCTACTAAGATTGATGATATCAGAGTCAATCACCTAGATGGATGGGATAGACAAATCTCAACTAGAGAGGTGACTAGAGAGACGGACTTCTGATTCTGAAAATGAGATGTGTTCTCAAGTTTGGAGAAGTCACCTAAAACAAGGGAAATAAGCACAGAAGGGAAATATGAGTAGTCAAGAAGACACACCTATGGGCCAAGCATCTGCAGTCAGGATCCCAGATGAATGAATCCTATAACATGAGCATTCCAGACAGGAGAGCTAGATAAACGAAGCGTTAAGCTATACACATACTTGGAAATAAAAAACTCCATTCAAAACTAGAACAATGTCAGCAAGATCTCCATCAATATATATGAAGAAAAAAGTGTTCGCTTTCTCTCTTTCTGTGAAAACCAAAAACGACGACAAAGTGACCGTGTCTTTGTGAGACATTTTTTTAAAAGTCTGCAGGAGGAGCTCTATCATGGTTTTTCCTTCCGAGAAACCACCTGCATATTTCTGTAGTTCTATGTAGAAATAGTACCATAATGCATGAGTCACTCACTTGAGTGCTAAACAAGTCATATTCAATATGTGTTTCCTGGAAACAAAAATCCAAACTGTTTTCATTTGAAATGTGTTAAAAAAAATCTGAAATATCACCATGCAGAACTTGTATATTTTATGTAGTAAAAATAGATCAAGGAATTTTGTCAGAATTTTTATTTTAAATCAGAAAATGAATTTGATGTGTCCATTTCTAAGTAAGTTGGAAAAAATAATAAGCACACATGTCAGAAAGAAAAAGTAAATTGGATTAAGCTGTCTTTCGTTCCATTTCTGGAAATCAACTATATAGATATAGGCACTCTGGAAAACAGCATGGAGGTTCCTCAAAAAGTCAAAAATAGAACTATCCTATGACCCACCAATTGTGCTACTAGGTATTTTACCAAAAGATACTAAAATACTGATCTGAAGGGGGCACATGTTTATAGCAATGCTATCACCAATAGCCAAATTACGGAAAAAGCCCAAATGTCCATGATAAATGAATAAAGAAGTGGTATACACACACACACACACACATACACACACACACACATGCATACAATGAAATACTACTCAGTCATCAAAAAGAATAAAATCTTGCCATTTGCAATGACATGGATGGAGCTATTGTATTATGCTGACTGAAATAAGTCACAGTAAGATAAATACTATGATTTCACCCATATGTGGAATTTAAGAAACAAAACAAAGGAACATAGAAGTGAGGGGAAGAGAGGGAAGCAAACCATAACAGACTTAACTATAGAGAACAAACTGAGGGTTTTTGGAGGGGAGGTGAGTGGGGTATGGGCTAAATGGGTGATGAGTATTAGAGAGGACACTTGTTGGGTTGAGCACTGGATGTTATATATAAGTGATGAATCATTTCTACTTCTGAAACCTACATTATACTATATGTTAACTAACTAGAATTTTATAAAATTTTAAAAACCAAAGTTCATTACTGTACCATTATAAATAATATTAAAAGACAAAGACAGAAAGTAATGCAGTATTTAAAATAAATTACGTATACTTGTGTATAAATATATACAAGGATATATATACACAGAAAATATATATAACATATATATGCTAATATAAGTATATATAACATAAAATTATAAATAAAATATAGATTTACAAATATTAAGAAATTTTAAATGTAAATACATATATATTTACTGCCATGAGCCATATATCTCACTTTTACACTTCATAAAGGTCACTCATAAAAACTGCTCCTATATGCAAACAAATCCATATGATAGACCAAATGAAGTTGTTTTCTAACTCAGTCACATGTTGAACCCCAAAGAGTATAGACCTAGAACTATTTACGACCCAATAATAAGATCAGGAGATTTAAAGTTTTGGGTTTTTTTCTTACTCACTGATCTCAGTCATGGTCTTTCTGGGCATTATAATAAATGTTCTAAGTAACCATAGGAAAGGGATCATAAGTCTCACTCCAGTTCTCTCCCAGGTGTCTACTTAATTCCAAATTTTCTACCTTAAAATTGATACAAAATTACCTTCCTGCTTCACAGCAGAAGGTGTATGGATGGACCAGCCATAGTTTTGCCAATATCTTGCTTTCTTACAGACATATAAAATGAAACGTTATCGGCAAATATATTGACTGACAATCTGTAGTATTTTATATCACTGATCCTAAAATTTATTAGGAACGTAATTCTTTCTTCCTGTTGAGCTCAAAGAATAATAATCTATCAGAAATATGAGATACTCTGTGGGAGAGAAAAGAGTGTCCCACTTTTTTTTTTATAACAAGTTCCAAATAAGCATGCTGAATCTCATGTTTTACAGAAAATATGATTTATATTATTAAAATTCTGATTAAGTAAGTCAATATTATTTGATTTTCCTTCTAAGTGATGCTGATAATGATGCTTTATAATGATGATGGACAAAAGCAGTATTTGAAAAAGAGAAGGCTGAACTAATCAGTATTCCAAATATATAAAGAAAATTAATATTTTAATCTCAGCTTAACTACACTTCATGGTTTAATTAATCTAATATTTTTATATTCACTCTGCATTTTACATCTGTTATTGAGTCATTTCAAGTTTGTATGGACTCTGGAATAGAAGAGAGATCATTTAGAACCAATTATCCCATATATAGTTAAACATATGTTATTTCCAAATGACTTAATGTCTCTTAAGAGGGAAAAAATAATCCATATTTTATTAGGTCAGTATTTACTATTAGAGTTTTATATTACAATAAGACAAAATGAATGTCACCAAATTTTAAATTTCAAGACCCATACCACCAATGAAACATGAAGAAAAGTAGATTTTCATTTTGTAAAAAGTTATTGTGTATTATTGAGACACGCAAGTATTGGAGAAAAAATCTATTCAGCGATACAGTCATTTTTATTAAAATTTAATATAGAAGTGTCTTTTAGAAAATAGTTTCTTATCAAGAGGCATGTTTACAACAGATGAAAAATATATCTCATTCATTAAAAGTAACAATGATAAATATCCTCATTTGCTCATTGGAAGTGCATAATCAGATTGATTAGTGCTATGCATTAATTAGTCTATAAAATTAGAAGTTTGTGGTAATGTCAAGTAGATGTAAGTAAATAAAGTAATGAATGGATAGAACTAATCAATTTCAATGTGGGATGTTGCCTGAGAGACATAAAACAATTTTAGTTCTACAGAGAGTACCTCACAGTGATATCAAACAATATATTCCGTCTTTCATCATATTGTGTATAAAAATGATAACACATATTTGACTTTTGGAATTAATAAACTTTTTAGGTAGATTAATTAAAATTTTTTATTTCCTTAAACATAATTATAAATTTAATGTAGGGAGAAAACCAAAATAAAAGAAAAAATAAAACATAATTCCCACATTTTATTTATTTATTTTAATTTTTAATGCTTTATTAATTTTTGAGAGAAAGAGAGACAGAGTACAAGTGGGGTAGGGGCTGAGAGAGAAAAGGAGACATGGAATCTGACACAGGCTCCAGGCTCTGAGCTGTCGGCACAGAGCCCGCTGAGCGACCCAAACTAGTGAACCATGAGATCGTGACCTGAGCCAAAGCTGGATGCCTAACCGACTGAGGCACCCAGGTGCCTCACATAATTTCCACATTTTAAAATGCACAATTAAGCTAAAAGGAAATGAAGACAAACCCTACAGACTGGAAACAATGAAAAGCAAATTCAGAGAGCTGAGATATCTGTGGATATGACCAAACGGCATCTGTCAATTCCCTCCTAGTAGCTTGAAATTTGTGATTTTTTAAATTCACTTTGCAAGAGTACTCGAATTTATGAAAGGCACACATTCATTGGAAAAAAATCTATAATAAAACACACTTAGATATAATGAGAACAAAACAAAATAAAACACCAATTTATTTTGGCCAGATTCTTGCCTACCCTAACCTCGAGGACAAATATATTGTGGTGGGAGAGGTAGGTATGTAAACTCTTACTGAGAATTCTTACTACAATCCTGCCTTCCCTTGAGGATAGGCTGAATTACCATCCATGTGGTTCAAAGTGACTGAATTTAAAAATGTAAGGTAAAGAGTTTCAAGATTTTTATCACGCCCCTAGCGCCTGGCAAAAGGAGAGAGAAAAGTTCTTGTATGAACTATTTTAGAATATGACAAAAAATAATTCCCATTAATATAGTTATAAGTGATGTAAAGTCACTTTTAAAACATGGATAAGATTTTTTAAAAAATCCACAGCAGAGTGCTGTTTGTATGCATTACATAAAGAATACAAAATGCATGTGTATACATTTATTGTAAAATGTGTATACATTTATACAAATAAAGGAAGGAACTGAAAATTTGGATAAGAGACAAGACACTATAAAAACAATTGGACATAATTAACAATTTATAAAAATACTAAAGGAAAAAATAAATGCAATAATTGAAAAAATATGTCAGCCAATTAGACAGAGTGGAGCAGAGAGATGAAGAAATAAAACATTAGAAATAAAACATTAACATTATGTTAAAATACATAGAAGAGTGAATTTTTAAAAAAATCAAAATACATCTAATTAAGTACTAGGAGATTATTGAGAGAAGGAAGAAAGACGAGGTAAAAGGAGATAATGATTAATAATATTGCATAATTGATTAAGACATCAAATCGTATACTCATGAGATCAATAAGCCTTAGCATGATAAACAATACATATTGAGAAAAACACATTTTGACATTATAGCCAAACCAAAATCAGCCGCTTCTTCTCAAAAAACTTTTCTTCTCACCTTCAAAATTCTTAAAAGTATTAATAGTTTTTTAACAGGATAAAAAAGAGAGAGAGCTTGACATTATTAATCACATAATGGAAGACAACATCCTTATTTTGTAGTCTTGCCAAAAATATCTAGCATGTATGTAATCCAACCACTAATATTCTTGGATCTCGGTGATAATTGAAAAGTGACAACGGATCATTTTAAATCATCCTAGCAAATGAATGGGGATAGTGCAAGTCAGGCAGAGAAGTAAAAACATGTTGAAAGTACAAAGTGTGAAACACTGGTGCTTGTTGGGGATCTGCTTGGTGGGTGGTATTGCATTTATACTGTAAACGTTCAGGAGTACATGCAGGTGGTGAAATAATATACAGTCAGATACATTTAGATATTTCTAGACTGTGGAAGACTGTGGAATAACTGGTTATTTCAACCTGTTACCAATGATGCAAAACTAGATTCACTTTTGAGTTCCAAAGTCTTCTCTTGTATAACTTCCTGAAATTGAAAGTGATTCCTGACCTACAAATTAGAGTGAAGAACCCTCCACATTATCTAAGCAAGATGTCCCAAGCCTCACTTGTGCTAAGAAGACTAGTGCTCTTGGAGGTTCTTTCTGCCTTAAGGAGCAAGAAAACAGGGTTTCTAACTCAAAGGTTTCTCTCTCTCCTTTACTTTTCAGGCTTCCCCAGGTGTAAGAGTTGTCAGCTTTGCAGCAGTGCAGCCAATGCTTTTTCATGGCCCTAGACTATGTAACAGGAGAGATCCCTCATACCTTTTCACTGCAGTGGCTTTCTGGCATTTCTGTTTGAACTCCCTTACTCTATATCTTAGTCCACAGACCATTGAAAATTGTTTCTTCCTCACTGTCAGATCTGCTAATTCCTTTTTCTCCTTATTTTTGAATTCTCAAAACATGCCAAAGTTTTAGCCAACTGGTATTAAACATAACCATATATATCCAATAGGTTTCAAATATTTATGTAGTCATTTCCTCTTCCTGTGATCTTTGTTCCATTGTTTTCGTTTGGTTTTATTAGCAGATTAATTTTAGTGACTTAGCTTTTAGTAAAGGAATCTACAAACCATTTCATATTCCATTACCAATGTCTAATTTGCTGCAGTCTCTAGTGATAGAAAGGCATTCCACATTTCTTGTTTTATATATCAACAACTAGAGCACTATTGATTATTTTTATCAGTTATTTAAATTAAATTAAACCACTTCATTTCCTATTTCCCTTTCAGGAGAAAATAGCTTTTGAGCAGAACAACATCAGATGTGGAAATACGGAACACAGTCATCGACATGTCAATTGAACGTAATTTTATAACATTGAAATTTGATCAAAGTTCAAAGCTGCATTGCATTTTTCACATTACCGTTCCCCACATTTCACTTCTGAGTTGTAGGAACAGCAAGTGACTGGTGGAAGAATGGAATGTGCATAATAACAGCTGTTATCGAATACAAGTGCTCAAACATTGTCAGCCCAGAAATTAAAATTCCTGGCAGATTGCAAAGCTTTCATTTCGAAACATTAGAATTACCTTTCCATTTCAAATAAGGAAAATGACTTTGACCCCATTCTAACACTTATTACCAAGAGCATTTCAGAAAGCAGATTAATGAAAATATGCTTTGTCTTCATTAGTATTCCCTGCATCATGTAATAACTAATGATTTCTATTACTAATTATCATTACTAAACAGTCTTCTTTGGAAGCTTCGTGACAATTTTTATGCATTCTTTTACTTTAATTGCTGCGAAGGAAAGAAAATTTTATTATATAATGATATCTTCTTTCATACAGTTAGCAAAATAAATTGGTTACCCTCTGTGTGAATAATACTGTGGTAGACATATTCGGGAGGGTACAAAGGGAGGAAATGGCATTTTCCTTCTCTTTCCTGAAGTTCATAAGATAGTTGGAAAGGCAGAGTGTAGTTAAGAGAAAAAGACTTCCAGGTCCTGAGGAGATCTCAGGTTTCACTGTACCATATATACTGTCTTGTTGAACTAGATTTCTGACGAATTGTAAAAATCAGTGGTTTTGTTTAAAGAATGCAATTATTAAATAATTTTAATAAATATAACCCTATTTCAGTTTTTCTTGAAATATCTATAACCCTGGGTTTGTGTCCAAAGTTTCCAGGGTTTGTGATAAAATTTTAGAGGAATGGATTTTAATAAAGGAACCTAGCTGAAATTGCCAAATGGGAAAATTGAAAGCAAATTGGTTTGAGAATGAGATACGGAGAGAATGGAGGACTGACGGCAGCACTCACTGGCCCCGTACTCTTAGACACGTTAGTGTCTGTTCCAACTTTGTGTTTGATAATCTGAAAGGTGAATTTGGTAACATAGAATGTCCAAGACTGTAACAAGGTATACGGATGAAATTTATCTTAAAATCATGGTACAATGCAGAGGTTAACTAAATCATGGCTCATTATTTTTATGCTGAAATATGGGAAATGCTGAAATGTAAACTGATCAGAAAATAACTAGATACTTGAAATCATTGAAGTTATTGTTTTTAAATGGTTTGGTCATTACGTCTTCTGCTTTTTGCTACTGTCCTCATCTTTTTCCTGGTGAATCACCTTGTTTCCAGATACAGGTTCAGCCCTATTACCAACAATAAAGCACCCTCTGACCTCAAGGAGAATTGTAGGAGACACTATCAAATCAAACTTCCTGCTTTCATCCAAACGAGTACTCCAGTTCTCAGAACCTACATCTTATCTTGTTCCCATGGGCAATGTGACCTCATTATTAAGAACAGGCTCTCTGGAGGTGACGCAGTTCCTACATGACAGCCCCTTGAGGCACAGGGAACAGTATAGAGGAGTTAAGAATAGACCTGGTGAGACAATTCGAGACTAACTAACATAATTCTACTTTTTACCCCATTTCTTGATTAAGATACAAGGCTGATAGACCTGAGGCCGATAGATCTGAAACATAATGTAGACATGACGTACCCATATTTCAACAAGGATTTTCAAAATATTTCTCATTACAGAAAGAGTATTCTGACAGAAATGATATGCAGATAGATTTTATAATAGGTTTCCTAAACTTACTATTATTTATTTCCTAAGCCATATATATTTTTGTGCAGAGAGAAGAAAATGATACGATATTTTCTATTTTCATTGAGTTTAATAAATAAACCAAGCCAATCCACCACTTTAGGATGGCTGAATGGTAATAGAATAGAATGCTGCTTCTCTCTGCATTTGATACATTTATCCATGAGCTTGAACAAGAATCTAGGTGAATGCTTCAGACATTTTCAAGACACATTAACCTTAAGAGAGTGTGCTTATTGATAAAATTAGTATTGCAAAACAAGAAAAAAAAAACCAACATGGTAAAGGTAATAAAATGGAAATTAAATAGGAATTTTACACACACACACACACACACACACACACACACACACACTTTATTCTTTCTCCTCAGATTTGAAAAAAAAACACTGCAGAAAGAAAGGGGTGACAGGTGCATTTATTATTATTACTAATTATATGTGATAATAGCCTTGGAGATTTTAGTTGCATATATGTTGTATTTGTGTCAGAAGTGTGATATAACTGGCAGGAAAATAATGTGATCTTATATTGTCTCAATACTTTCAGAAACATCAGAAAAAGGGAAAAGATAGGACACTAATGATTTGGAAGACAAGAATATTTATTTTAGTAAGTAAGAGAAATAAGAGGGAGAAAGAAATAGAGTAAGTATGAAATCAGAAAAGACAGACATGAAGGCATTGAGATTTCAGAGGATAACACAGAAAGAAAAACATAGGTGCTGTGTGATAACCTGAAATATTATTATTTGAAGTAGGAATTAGATCTTGAAGATTTTCAAAGGTACAACTAGAACCAATAGGTGAAAGATAAGAATATTTGGACTAAACTTTTCTGAATCAATATAAATAAATGCTGTATTGTTTCCTCCAATTAAAATTAAGCTATAGTTGACATACAGAAAAATTAATCTGTTTAAATGTAGAATTCTACAAGTCTGAAAAACATCATAATCACATAACTATCATCACAGTCAAAATATAAAATAATTCTATAAACCCTCCTAAAATTATTTTGTTCTCCTTTGTAGGCCATACTTACTTACAGTTATTTACAAAACCTGATGTCTTGAAATGTTTGGGCTGCTTTAACAAAAATACCGTAGACTGGCTTATAAACAGCAGAAGTTTATTTTTCATGGTATGGAGACTGGAATCTAGCAGATATGGTGTCTTGGTTCACATACAACAACCTGCTCACTATATCCTTGGATGTTGGAAGGAGAAAGGAAGCTCTCTTTTGCAGGCATTAACCCCATTCATGAGGGCTTCACCTCATGACCTAATCATTTCCCAAAGGCCCCACCTCCAAACACCCTCAGACTGGGAAGTAGGTTTCAACACAAGCTTTTGTTGGAGGAACACAAGCATTCAGTCTATAGAATCTGGCAACCAACAATTTGCTTTCTGTGTCTATAGCTTAGCCTTTTGAGGAATGACATATAATAAAACATAGAGTATGTGTCCTTTAGAAATAGGCTTCTATCACTAAGAATAACACATTTGAGATTCATCTATATATTCATCTACTGAATGTTTCAGTAAATCATTCCTTTTTATTGCTGAATAGAATACCATTATATACATGTACCAGAGTCTGTTTAGTCTTAGTTTTAGATTCATATCTAAAAGATATTTTTTGTTCTTCTAGTGTTGTAGTATTATAAATAAAATTTTATGAACATTATTTTTATGAACATTAATGAGTTTTTGGTAGGTTTTTTTAATGTTTTAGATATAAGTCCTTTTTTAAGTGTGTGATGTATAGATATTTTCTCCCAGTCTGTGGTTTTTCTTTTCATTTCCTTAATAGAGTATTTTGAAGCTCAAAGTCTGCAACTTTGATGAGGGAAATATCATTGGTATTTTCTCCTATGGTTTCAAATAGATATTTAATTTAGTCTGTTCTTAAATTATATGATGCAGATTATAATCGTATTGCATGTTTTCTATAACACTGTAATATATTAAAATTTATATTAATATTACTTCTAGTCTTGTGCATGTTTGGCCCAAAGGTTTTTTTAGGAATTAATTCAATATTCACGAAAATATGGAAGAAAACTAAAAATGTAATTGTGAAATAAGGATCTATCCACATTAATTTATGGGTTAAGAGAATTCTCATGATTTTTGAGTGTTTTAAAGCATAATCTAGCCAAGGTTTTCAAACAAAAAAGCAAAACAAAATAAAAACTTGATGCTAACCATACTATGGGTTGATTGAGTAGAATAGCATATAAAAATTAAAAATATATATTCCTCAAACTTCAATAACATTAATTCATCCGTAATTTACCTTGTGTCAGATTTCCTGAATTTCACTGAAAATATCTGAAATATTACACAGCTAAGTTTGATAAAATGTGGTTAATTTCTATGTATTGGGTTATTTCTATCCTTGGAAATTTCCTAATTTTTTTAATGTTTTGCCCATTAGCACACTTTGTCTTCACACTATTCATGTGAAGTCACAAAAAATTAACTTTCCTTTATGCAGGAAAAGCTGACATATACTAAGATTTAGTGACTTGCCCAAGATCATAGCTACTGAATACAGAAATGTGACTAGAATTAATTTTCTACATTCACTCTGAGAACTTCTCTCTAAACTCCGCTACCTAGCATCCTATTTCCCAAGATGTTAATATGAATTTCCTTCTTCCTTAGCACGAAATGGAAAGTTTTGGCATGCATTTTCTAACAATTTCTAGTTTATAGAATAGATCCCATGTCAAAAATCAAAAAACAGACTATATAAGATACAATTTTAATCTTGCTATACCTATCTTAATATGTTATCTTTTAAGGGAGCTAATTTATGTAGAAGCTAAAATAGGTTCTACATTATTTAAATTAGCTTAATCTACAGTTTGGGTAAATATTCTTAAATTTTACATTTATATAATTTTAACATTCACAAAGTGATAAAAAAAAGTTGACAATGTAAATTAAACAAACTTTGGTATTATAAACCTATGAAATGTTATGATTGCACCATCTGCCAACTAAATATCCTTTTTCTTTGATTTTATGACAAAATGATGGTTGTAAACATTTTATTAACAACCGTATGCTTCATTTAGAAATAGATGCCTTGTCAAGACAATTGTATGAATTTATAAAGAAACGTTAATGAGTCGCATGGCTCTCACTCAACTGTAATATCAAGGTCCAGTCATTTCTGAATAACGTATTTATCATTCATGTTATGCAGTTTTTAAATCCAACATGGCATATTTATTAGTGAAATTAAAACAACCCACCATATTTCATATCACACTGCATATAGAAAAGATCAGACAACACAACATAATTCTTAGCATCTTGATCTGAGTACACTTTATTATTTAAAGGCCTATAATATTTCTCACACAATTTTCACTTATTAACCATGACTCACATATAAAGGTAATACAAGAAAATGAATTTAAGATTAAAAATATCAAAGGTTACTTAAAGAAGGAAGATATTTTGGAAAAGTTGTCTTTGTCATCTTCTGTTGCCTGCCTCACCCCTAGATTTTCAGAGAAGTTTTGCCATCTCCACCCATATGATTAGCCTCAAAAGAATAGTTTTGGAAAATAGATTCTCCCTTTATAAAGTCGACTGATTATATGGTAGTAATCTGATCTAACTTCTGTAGATTTTAGATTTTAGAACGTGCAATACTGATCAATCTTTGCACATTGGGATATAACACGCTACAAGGTCAGTTAATTAAGTTTGATTGTTAATAAAGTAATAATTACAATAACTTACATGAGTAGAAACTTATTTATCTCTCTTATCGAAGAAGTCCAGAAATAACTGTTTTTCTGTTGGTTTGGTGCCTCCATAATCAGGAGGGAGCTGTGCTTCTTTGTGTCTAGCCTGTCATCCCTAACCTTAATTTTCATTTTCTTGTTGATGTCATCCCACAAGATGGCTGCTAGCATTCCTGCTGTTGCATTTGCATTTTAGCCAATAAGAATGAGGCATGAAGGAACACCTCAAATGTGGAAGGTTTATTTCCTAACAAATTTTGCTTAGATTTCTTGGCCATCACTATAAGAAAGGAGGCTGAGGAATGTAATCTTTATTCCTTGAGGCAGGGTAATCATCTATAAATCATGCTTCTATTATAAGTAAAGTTGCACAAAAAAATGGTCTTAGATCAATAAGTAGGAATCCCTGTACAACCATTTGTTAACCAGAATCTTTTGAAGTAAAGCTTTAAAGAGCAAGGCAATCTTCTTTGAGAACTCACTCGTATATATTTTATATAAATTGGAGAGATTTGTTTATTTAGTTACACACAGGATAATGATGCTGCCACATTTATTTATCTACCTCTCACTTATTCATCTATTGTTTCCTTCTTTAACTGAACAGGTATTTGATAAATATTAACTATGTACTAGATACTGTTAGGAAGCTAACAATATTTATATTATCATCTCCACATTCAAGAAATTGGCAATCTAAGATTTAAGACAGCGTGGCTATGTGACACAAACTGATGTCACAGAGTACAACAAATCACTTATAAAATTGCCCGACTATCAGGATTGCAAGAAATAATAACAGCTACAATATTTGATGTTGGCCTATGCAACTCTGTGTACATATTTGGTACATAAAGGGTTATTTTGACTATTTCTATTTAACTGTGAGGTGTTGATCACTATGAAAAGCATGACGACCTTCAAAGGGGTCCCCAAATTCACTTCTTCATTTATTATCTCAATCAGGTTCCATATTCTTAAAGTTTATTGTTAATTTTCTCCTGTTTCCTGTTGTCCTTTAACATTCTTAAAAATGTTCAATATGAATATGTCATCCTCAACAGAAGACACTCCCTCTTGACTTCTCTCTGATTATGATGGCATCACATTCTCAGTTACCTAGTCCGGGGACCTGGAATCACTGGTAACAAACATTTCCTTTCTTTAGTTTATCATGCCTAATTAGTCGTCAACTCCTGCATTTTTCTCATTGCTATTTAACAGTGCTATTTTCTTTCCTTTTTTATATCTACCATCCTTGTCAGTATATGGACATAATAGCTTAATTTTCAGATTTGGCAACAATGCTAAGTAAACTGTAGAAAATGATTTAGGCAGCCAATATAGAAATGATGGCTTACCCAAATGCATGAAGAGCTGGATAGTAGAGGGATGAAAGACTATCACTGGATGATTGGAAAACTGCAATAATTTCCCCAAAATAGTGATTTATGCTTTACTTCTACCTACTAATGAGTTCATCTTATTTATGAATCCTATCCCAGGACCACCTGTAAAGGAGATACTTTTCCATACTGCTTGTGAGAGTGAATATTGAAGTCATCATTTTGGGAAAAAATGTTGGCATTATATATTAAAAATAGAATAAATTAAAAAAAAGAATAAATTCAAACTTGAAATATCATGTAGCCATGAAAATGAACATCTATAACTATGTTCAATGTCATTCATGAATCTAATAAAATAATATTGAGGAAAACATCATGAACTAGGAATATATCCTGTGTGATTCCATCTACATATGTTCCTTCCAAAACAAAGATGTATGAAACATAACTATATGGTTAGTGATACAAGTGTAGGGGGAAGAATTTAAAAGGAAAGGTAGGAATGATCAATCCAAAATATATATTGACTCTAATATTTTAGGAAGGGAGAGAAGAAATAGCAAGTGGAAGGAGGAATAAAGATTTTGGAGGTACTGGAAATATTCTATTTCTTACTCTCAGGGGAAGTAATGTAAGTATTCCTTCTGAGATAAGTCATTCTGCATATTTTCCTTCAGGTGTATTATAAATTTCAGTACAGAGTCATTTACAACTATTATATCTAGGGGAAAATTCTGTTAAAATTTCTTTACAAAGAATAAAAATAAAGAAGTAGAGTACAAAAAAGGAGAGTTCATCAAGACAGTAACAACAAAATGTTAAGGATATTCAGATAACAGGAGTAGTAGACATACTATTCAATCTATTGTGTTGCTCTTGTCATGCTTACAAGAATTCATGCTGGACCCATGTTAAAGTAAAATAATATGACAGATGCTTACCTCAAGTGCCAAAGTTGAAACTTTTCTATCTTCTTGTGAGCAAGGGTTTTTTTCTAATAAGAATTAGGAGAGACCACAACCAGAAAGTCTCATATTTTGAAACTTACCCCAGTTTTAAAAGTCATTGAAAGGCTTATTTATTACTAGAGAAAAATAAGGGCTAAAACAGTTACCATTTTTAAAGTGAAAATCATATAAGAAGAAGAGAAACTTGAAGACAGATATTACAAAATTTCCAGGTGTCAGACTGAAAACCAAATCTAAAAAGCGAAGGAAATGCAGTAAGTGTAATTCAGGCTTTCTACTACATTAATCTTCTATTCTACAGCTATATAAATCTCTAGTCCTGAAGCAGTTTCTGAAAATTTCTTTATTAAGATTAGATTTCATGGCTTTATATCCATAAAATTTAACTTTAGATTCCAATTTTATGGGAAGTCTTTGTAGACTTGAATCTATTTAATGCAAACCTAAACTTACTAAGAAGAATACTTTTTCTGTAAAAGTGACTTCAAATTCTAAACTATACAACTTACAGTAAACATCTCTGAGGTCAAAGCCTAGCCCAGTTTACATCAACGATATGATCAATATAATCTACAGGTCATGGCTGACATTTTCTTGGGTATGGGAACCACTACAGTGAACATTCTGTCAACTAATGACCAATACCATTGAAAGTTGGATCATGTATTTATTTTACAAAACATACATACCAAACACTTTTAGTAAGTTAATTAGTTTATAGTTCTTTCCATTTCTAACATTATATTGCAGGAGTCTCCTCTGGTCCATAAATAATAAATATATTTTCTTTCTTCCTCTTTAATATGTAGTTACCAATCTCCCCTAGTAATTACTGAATCTTTCCCCCTCCCTGATGGACAACCTGTCTCTAATTACTTTTAACCACTTCTTACTTAAGAATATTATATTTTTTATGATTTTTGTTATCTCTTGTATGACCCAGGATCCCAAGAGGAAATGGATGGCATACTCAAAAATGGAATAATTAAGAGGAATTTATTAAAAAGCTAATTATAAGGTTGTGGGTGAAGTTAAGAGACCCATTAAAGAGAGGTATGTAGTACCCTAGGGCTGGTGAACCTGATTGAACAGGGATAAGAGAGCTTCCCACGAGTCAAAGAGAACTATGAACAACAGTTTTGATATTCCCTAGAAGCAGAGAAAGAACCTAGGCAGTGCATATCCTGGCCATACTCTAGTCCATCCTATGTTCCGCTAATTCCTCCCACTAGCTGAAACTGTAACCAGAAGGCAAAGGAGCTTGCTTGACTGTTCTTAAGGATGAGCCTCCCAGGAATACATTGCAAGTCAGAGAAGGATGAAACAAAGAAAATATCTAACACGTGTCCATGAGGTAACACAAGTAAGAGCTTACATTTTTGTTATGCTACCTTATAATAAAATACACGACCACTATGTATTTTCTATTGAAATTTTGATGAATTATCCTGTAATATTAATTTTTGTACATTATGAATTTTGTACCCTATCCATTTCACTTTTTAATTTAATTTTTTAATTTAAAAAGCATCATGAGTTCTGAGTCTTATTAACTCACTAGTTTTGGTCTTTCTACTCCATAGGGAGAACATGGATTTACAGTCAGACAAGCATGACTTCAATTCTGACTCTTTTATCTTTGCAAGATATGCTAATTAAGTAAGCCTCATTTTCTTCCTTTGAAAAATGGAAGTTGTAATACTACCTAATAGTAAGATTCCAAAGGAATATAATTAAAGTATTTAGAAATCTTTAATACAGTTCCAGACTTGAGCTCCCTCCAGGCAGGAACTGAAATGAACTCTTGAATTCATGAAGGAGAAATGCAAGACAGGGATGTGAAGCAAGGGAGATCACCAAAAAAAAGAGTGTGTTTCCGAGTTCACTACTGCTATGGATGACTGGTGTTTGCTCACACTGGTACATTCCGAGAAGGCTTACTAAATACATTTTAGAGCTGATTACTCAGAGAGCAAAAAGGTGAAACCCATATCCATCCGTTTTAATTCCTTACCAACCATGGACTTTTCCTCCAGTGTTCACCCCCTCACCTCGCCTTGTACTTGTACGAGTGCACATAATTTCCTAAGGACACCCCTGCAAAACAGGTTTCTTTCTGGGATTGGTTGCTGCAGCCATGGCTGGAGTAAGAGTTTGGGGTGAGAGGATTTTGAAGAGGTAAGGAATGCTCAGAACTATTCTGACACATGGTAGATATGCTATGGACTATAAGCATAATCATTATTATTAATAAAAGGCCAAACACTGAAATAATATAAGAAGCCAAAGTGTATAAAATTACCATGCGTAAGATAAAATGTTCTAATAATTTGAACACAGTGCCATACAGGTAAAATAAAGCTCTGATGATGAGTTCAAACAATTGAAAACTTTCTGTTTATTTTCTCAGAATTTTCATATACACCTCTCCTTTCTGTAAGTCTATGCTTATTTTGTTCTCTCTGAATGATATATTTCTAATTCAGCAACTTTGCTTACTCATTTTGATTAAGTATTTACCATGTGTTAGGTATTGTCCCATGTCCTGAAGATAACAATGAACCTAAGAGTTTCAAATCCCTATGCTCAGTCTAGTGGCTGAGACAAATAATTGAGGGGGAAAGGACTAAACATTATGTGAAGTGGTGGTTGGTATAATGGAGGACTATGAGAAGTGCTGAAAATGGAGGGAGGTGCTACTTTATATAATGTGGTCAAAGAAGCCCACTGGAAATGAAGTAGGTGAGGATGCAAGGCTTGTGAACATTGATGGAGGAACTTTCTATGTAAGAGTAATAGCCAAAGCAATGGCCTTGATCATGACTTAGGTATTCAAGAAAAAGCTAGGATATATAAGACTCATATATTTAAGAAAAAGGTAGCCAGTATGGCTAGAATGGAATGAGTGATAGGGAGAATAGTGACCCAAATTAGAGAGGTAGTAGTTCCAGATCATATAGCCTTCCACACAATAGTTTGAGTTTGGCATTTACTAAGTGAAAGAGAAAGCCATTGTAACATTTCAAACTGAAGGGTGCCAAGACTTCAGTTACATCATAAAACAGTCACTCTGCTGTGATGAGAAAAGATTTTATAGATGCAATAATAGAAGCAGGGAAATTATTGCAATAATGCAGGTATTTGGTAGTACATTAGTACAGCATGGTAGCAGTAAATAGCAAAAAATTATGAGATATCAAAAGTATTTTTTAAATTTTTTCTAATGTTTATTTATTTTTGATAGAGAGAGACAGACTGACAGAGCATGAGCAGGGGAGGGGCACAGACAGAGAGGGAGACACAGAATCTGAAACAGGCTCTATGCTCTGAGCTATCAGCACAGAGCCCAACGCGGGGCTCGAACTCGGGAAGGTAAGACCATGACCTGAGCCGAAGTTGGACCCTTAACTGACTGAGCCACCCAGGCACCCCCTGAAGTATTTTTAAATTATGCTAATAGAGACCTTTGTGATAGATTTTTACAAAGAAGAGAGGAGTCAGTAATAACTGAGGCTTAAGCACCTGAAAGGATGCTGCTGCCATCAACAGAGAAAGAGAGAAAGAGAGAAAGATTGAAGAAAAAAAAAAGACTTTGGAAGGAAGAATAAGCTTTTGATACTTGACATGTGAAGTGTGAAATGTATTTGTTGTCCAAGTGATGTTGGAGATATTGGATAGGCTTTTGGCTAAATGAAACTGGAGTTGAAATAAGAAGCCTAGGATACAGATAACAATTAGGGAGTGCCCAATAAATTAATGTTATTTGAGGTTCCATAAAAATTTAGCATTGTTTGTTCTGGCTCTATGAAACATGCTGCTGTTATTTTGATAGAAGTTGCCTTTATGTGTAGATTGCCTTACGTAGTAGAGATATTTTAATAATATTTGTTCTTCCAATCCATAAGCATGGAATGTTTTTCCATTTCTTTGTGTCATCTTCAATTTCTTTCATAAGTATTCTATAGTTTTCAGAGTACAGATATTTTACCACTTTGGTTAGATTTATTCCTAGGTAACTTATAGTTTTTGGTACAATCGTAAATGGGATCAATTTTTTTATTTCTCTTTCTGCTGCTTCATTGGTTTGTAGAATGCAACTGACTTCTGCATGTTGATTTTGTATCCTGCGATTTTACTGAATTCATGTATCAGTTCTACAAATTTCTGGTGGAGACTTTCAGTTTTCTACATAGAGTATCATTTCCTCTGTGAATAGTGAAAGTTTGACTTTCTCCTTGCAGACTGGGATGGCTTTTATTTCTTTTTGTTGTCTGATTGCTAAGGCTAGGACTTCTTGAACTATTTTAAATAACAGCAGTGAGAGGGGACATTGCTGTTTTGTTCCTGACCATAAAGGTAAAGTTCTCAGTTTTTCCCCATTTAGGATGATATTACCTGTGGGTCTTTTGTATATGGGCTTTATGATGCCGAGGTATGTTCCCTCTGTCCTACCTTGTTGAGGGTTTATACCAAGAATATACGCTGCACTTTGTTAAAAGTTTTTTCTGCATCTATTGACGGGATTCTCTGGTTCTTACCCTTTCTGTCATTAACATGGTGGAACGTGTTGAATGATTTGCTAATATTGAACCACACTTAAGACAGGAATAACATCCGCTTGATCATGATGAATAATTATTTTTAATGTACGGTTGGATTCAATTATCTTGTTGAAAATTTTTGTATCCATAATCATTAGGGATTTTGGCCTGTAATTCTCCTTTTTAGAGGGGTCTTCCTCTGGTTTTGGAATCAAGGTAATGCTGGCTTCCTAGAATGAGTTTAGAAGTTTTCCTTCAATTTCTATTTTTTCAGAACAGTGTGAGAAGAATAGATATTTCCTCTTTTTAAAATGTTTAGTGGATGGGTGCCTGGGTGGCTCAGTTGGTGAGCATCTAACTCATGGTTTCTGCTCAGGTCACGATCTCAAGGCGTGTGGGTTCAAGCCCCTCATCGAACCATCCATTGGGCTCCATGTTGACAGTAAGGAGCTTGCTTGGGATTCTCTCTTGTATGTGCACTCTCTCTCTGCCCCTCCCCTACTCAGGCTCTCTCTCTCTCAAAATAAATAAATAAAAAATTTAAAAAAAAATTAATGCTTGCTAGAATTCCCCAGGGAAGCAATCTGGCCCTGCACTTTTATATGTTGGGAGATTTTTGGTTCAATTTATTTATAGGTTATCAGTCTGTTCAAGTTTTCTGTCTTTTCCTGTGTCAGTTTTGGAGTTTATATATTTCTAGGAATTTATCCATTTCTTCTAGATTCCCCGATTTGTTGGCATATAATTTTTCATAATATTCTGTTAAAATTGTATTTCCGTGGTGTTGATTTTGATCTCTACTGTGTCATTTGTGATTTTATTTGGGTCCTTTTAATTTTCTTTTTGATGAGGTAGGCCCGTATTGCTATAAATTTCCCTCTTAGGATTACTTTTGCTGCATCCCAAAGGTTTTGGACTATCGTGTTTTTAGTCTCATTTGTTTCCATGTATTTTATTATTTTGTCTTTAATTTCCTGGTTAACTGATTCATTCTTCAGTAGGATATTCTTTAACTTCCATGTATTTGTGGTTTTCCCATTTTTTTTCATGTGGTTGACTTTGTTTCATAGCATTGTGGTCAGAAAATATGCATGTATAGTCTTAATCTTTTTATACTTATTGAGGTGTGATTCGTGATCCAGAATGATATCTATTCTGGACAGTGTCCCATACGCACTCAAAAAAGAATGTGTAGCATACTGTTTAAGGATGAATTATTCTGTATATATTTGTTAAGTCTATCTGGTCCAGTGTGCCATTCAGAGCCATTGTTTCCTTATTGATTTTTGGTTAGATGATCTGTCCACTGATATTAAAGTCCCCTAATATTACAGTAGTTTTATCAGTTAGTTTCTTTATGTGTGATTGTATTATATATTTGTATATTTCCAAGTTGGACATAAATATTTACCATTTGGGTATTTCCAAGTTGGGCATAAAATTTACCATTGTTAGATGTTCTTTTTGGATAGATTACTTTATTATGATACAGTACCCTTCTTCACCTTTGTTACAATCTTTGATTTAGAATCTAGTTTGTCTGATAAGCATAGCTATCTTAGCTTTATTTTGACATCTGTTAAAACAATAAATGGTTCTCCCTCCCTTCACTTTCAATGTGCAGGTGTATTTAGGTCTAAAATGAGTCTCTTGTAGGCAGCATATGGGTCTTGTTTGTTTGTTTGTTTTTAAACTATTTGATACCCTGTGTCTTTTCATTGAAGCATTTAGTCCATGTACATTCAGAATGATTATTGATACTTGTGAATTTAGTGCCATTGTATTATTTGCTAAGTTGTTATTTCTGGAGATTTTCTCTATTTCTTTCTAGTCTTTGTCACTTTTGGTCTTTCTGACTCAAAGAGTCTTCTTTAATATTTCTTGCTAGGGTGGTTTAGGGGTCACAGACTCCTTTTGTTTGTCTGGGAAATTCTTAATCTCTACTATTCTTTATGTCTACAAGGACAGCTTTGCTGGATAGAGTATTCTTGGCTGTATATTTTTTTTCCCATTCAGCATATATTCTGAGTTGAATATATCATGCATTCCCTCCTTGCCTGCCAAGGTTCTGTGGATAGATCTGCGGCTAACCTTATTTGTCTTTACTTGTAAGTTACAGACTTCTTTTATCTTGCTACTTTTTGGGTTTTTCCTTATCTCTATATTTTGCAAATTTTACTAAGCTATACCTTAGAGTTGGCTTGCTTTTGTTGATTTTGATGGGAGTTCTCTGTGCCTTCTGGATTTGGATGTGTTTCCTTCTCCACATTAGGGAAGGTTTCAGCTATATTTGCTCAAATAAAACTTCTCCCCCCTTTACCCGTTCTTCTTCTACTAGAACTCTTGCAATATGAATGCTATTATGGTTTATGGAGTCTTCGAGTTCCATAAGTCTACATTCATGATCCAATATTTTCCTATTTTCTTTTCAGCTTCATTACTTTCCATAATTTTATCTTCGATATCACTTATTCATTCTTTGCTTCTTCCATCCTTGTGGTCATTACATCAAATTGGTTTCACATCTTGATTATTGCATTTTTTATTTAGGTCTTTTATCTCTGCAGTAAGGAACTTCCTGATGTCTTCTATGATTTTCTCAAACTAAGCTAGTATACTTATGATTATTGTGTTAAATCCTGATTCATACATATTACTTATATCTGTTTTGATTAGATCCATGTCTGTGACCTTTTCTTGTTTTCCTCTGTCTTAGCATTTTTTCTAGGTCTCTGTCTTCTCCTGTGTGTTAAGAAAGCAGATTATGTTTCCTGCTCCTGACAGTAATGCCTTTATTAAGAAGAGGTCATATATTATAGACCTGGTGCTTCAGGAAGTGTACCTGGTTTATTCTATGGGTACTCTACTGCTGTGTTTTGGCTGATCTTTCCATCAGGTCAGTCCTCTGCAGAGTTTCTCCTTGTCTGCATTGGGCAGTGTTTGGATCCAGGCCAGAGTGTGGTGAGTTTTAATTAAGTGTGCTCTGGTCTGCTTGTTAAAAGAGACCTAATTGCCATTTCCACTAGAGCTGAAGCTTTGCAGCACATTACGGTCAACAGACTTGGTGCATGCAAGGGGTTTGTGGTGGTCCTCTGGAGGAGGATCCCACTGCTCTGGTTATCAGGCATACTTGCCCTAGAAAAGCAACATCTTCAGAGTGTAGAGGGATGGGGCTTGGGATTTATGCCAGCACTGTCGGCACTGTGCTGGTTACTGAAGTTAGTTTATGCTGACAGGCAGGGCAGAGAAATGGCACCAGCCCTCTCCCTAATTCCCTGTGAGGAGAGTTTGTACCCACTGCTCTCCAGGAAGTCCTTATAGAATAGTGAACTATCTCCCTTTGTGTGTCCCAGGTGTCCCTCAGATCTCTGCCTTCATCCTGTCTATGTCTGGGCCATCTGCCCACCAGGCAGAGCACTACACCTATGTTTTACCCCAGGCAGACCAGGTGAATTTTAAAACTCCAAATTTTAAGGACCTGGCATGATGCAGAGGTGTTTTTATTTAGGCCTGACTAGTTTTTAGGTCTCTTATCTCTGCAATAAAGAGTTTCCTCTGGGGGAGGGTCTTGTTGTGCTGGGGCAGGTGCAGGTTTGTCCCAGAAGGGTAGTTGTACCAATAAGCAGGAATATGGAGTTTGGAGTAAACCATAGCAAAAAGCCAGAGTTCAGGTTAACTGACCTCAGCAAGTATCTCTGTGCCTCCTCTGGAGGAGCATAATGGTGCTCACTGGCTCTTTTGTTCCCAGAGAAGCAATGCCACCTCTCCCAGATGATACTCCAAGAAGGGGTAACTGTTTTTCTCAGTATGTCCCAGGGGATCCTCAGATCAAACCATCTGTTCTCAGACTTCTGTCCTCTTTCTCCATAGGAGCACCGTTGTGCTCGCTGGGCTCAACACCAGCCATCACATGGACCTCTAAAACTCCAGTCTTTGAACTCTTCTGGTTGTAAAAACTCACAATAATCAGCCCCTCTTGCTTCTCTAGTCAGTAGCTTTGGGTAATTGTTTTCCTTGTGTGATCCCCTGTGTGCTTCTCTCTCTCTACCCCTCCCCCGCCAACTCCCTCTCTCACTCTCACTTCTCTTTCTCTCTCCCTCTCTCTATGATCAGGGTTCCCTTGCCTCCGTAGCATCCCATGATCTTTTTCTTCTCCAAATCACATCTCTACACCTCCTACTTTCAACGATGTGGCCTCCTCTGTCCCTCTAGTTTGTTCTCAGTCCTCAGATTGACTTCTTGGGTGTTCAGAATAATTTGATATTTATCTAGTTGTGTTCAGGGACAAGGCAAGCCTAGGGATTTCCTACTATTCTGCTATCTTAGCTCCCTACCTTCATCATATCCTTATGGTTGTTTCTCCTGAAGCCACATGTTTCATTGGAGAAGCCATCATGATTACCTGCCTAAAAGAATAAATGAGTCTCCTTCCATTTTAAGTATACAGAGAATGCATATCTTATTATCATGTGTATATTATTTTTAGATGCATGCCTGATCAAGAATTGCACCCCAGTTTTTTATTTAGAGATATAATTAACCATTAGGTGTTTAGTGTTATGTCTATCATTAATTTCAAAAGTCTCTCAAGAACAAAATTAAACAGATTTTTAGCTTCCCATTTTTGTTTAAAAAAAAAATAAACAAGACCAATCTCAGCAGTTTTAAAATTTATTAAAGCCTGGTGGCTTTCCCTAAAGATACTTTAGGGGGATGGGTAGATATGACATTGAAGGAAACTGTTGCATATGAGGAAAATAGGTCATTTGGATATAGTAAACCTTCAAAATATGGCCTATTCATTTCCATTTTATTGCCATATAACTGCTTGTCTATATTGACTATTGACGTCTACCTACAATAAATGAAAATTAAGAATTCATTTTCTTCTTTTTCTTTTTTTCCCCTTTCATTTTGCTCCCGTTTATACTCAGTATGGAAAGTGTAGCTACTGTGTTATTGTACCAGTAATCTTCCCTGTCCTGAATCATCCTTCTTCTTTCAAATGACACATTCTGTATATCTGGTATTCATTTATTGTACTTTAATAAAATATCATGAGGCTCTCTTAGTTTCTATATGGTGGATTGCTTTGTCAAAGCAAACAAGTAGAGTCAGTAGCGATTTTTACAATCTTCTAGACTCCAGGAAATAAGAAGCAAATGGCCTCCAGGATCTAACATTGACCAGTATTTTTACAAATGAGAAACATTTTTTTAAACATGGTAACCTTTCTAGATTTTATTTAAAATTATATGTATTTTTATCATCTTAAGGTCTGTGTGGAATACTTCACAATTGCCTAATGGCTTTATAAAGTTACAGTGTCACCCCACAAAAACTCCAGCATAAAGACTTGTATTTTCAGCAATACCATAGGTCATCCTCTGGATCCTACTGGCAAGTAATCTCTAGCATGTGTTTATTCTCGACTTCTGAAAGTAGATGGACCCAGCTCCTTGGGAAGGTATTGTAATGATTGCTCACTCTCTCATGTTTAGAACCAAACTTTTTTTTTTTTTTGTCAGTTGTGTAAAGATAAACTATATGGAAGTTCTCACCTTTAAACTGAGTACTTTTCCTTCTACTTAGCATGTCTGCCAACCACATATAGCCTTAGAATCTAACCAAAAGTATATAAAATCTTTCATGCAGAACGTCATACATATTATCTCTCTGAGTTCAATTCAGTGAAGTAAGTTGGAAAAACTCTACCTTAAGCATGATATGTTACTTGCCATTATTTATAAGAAAATTGATCCTACTGCTTACTCATATGCAGTAAGCCATAAATATGTACAATAAAAAACAGACCCATGTGTACAAAGATATAATACAGAATCCAAAAGCAGGCTCCTATGGAGAATCTTACAAAATATATTATAAATTCTTAGAAATAGCTGTCATTACACTGGAGAAAAATTACCTATCATTAGAAGAGAATTTTAAGAACTCTCCTTTAAAAAAAAAAAAAACTCATTGAAAACATTCTGGAAAACATGACTGTAACACCCTGATTTCCACATTTCCTAGTTAACCTAATGACTAATTAGAAGAAAGATGTTCATTCCTTTCTAACAACCCCTCCCCCAGCTCCTTATTTGTTTGCTTATTCATGTAGTCTCATTTTTAATATCTTAATATTCATGTAGTTTATTGTTATCTTGGATTCTTATGCTTCTAGAAGATAGAGAAAGCTTTAACTGACTAATGTAGCACTATGTGCAAATTGGCAGTCCACGAAGGAGTTTAATGCTGATAGCTTTATTTCACTATAACAACAGATATGGATAAGACCCTTGTATTTTATATGAAACCATCTTAACATATTTTTTAAACTTTCCATTTAATGCAAACCTCAAGCCTTAGAAATGAATTTGAAAAGTAGGAGTTTCCAAATAATAGGGCAAACTAAGAATGACAGTAAGCAGTTTTGTTTATTGAAAGTATTAGTGAACAACTTTAGTTCTGTTTCTCTTTGGCTGTGGATAACAGAGACTAGTCATTACCATACCTGTCAAGAGGAAGTAGCAAAAGACATAGTTCCACCAGAAATATATATCAATTCAGACCTTTTATGGTTACTCAGAGAGTTTGAGGTCCCAGAGGAATGGATCAGAGGAGCATGATATATATGTCAAACTCAAGGATTTTTTTCTTGTGAAACTAAAAGAATAATCAGTATTAGTTTTCATTTCATGAAGCTACCCATATTTCTGTATGTCCTTTCAAAAATTGAGAATATTTAAAAATTGAACATCCAAATTACAGATTATTGTCATAAGTTATGATGTATTACACATTTGCAAGAGTCAGTGCCCCTGTAACTCTGATTTGAAAACCATAAAAGTTAATATTAAAGTGAATATAGCCTTTGATCTGATAAAAGTAAAATTTAGTTAAATGAGGAACTAAGCCTGTGTCAGAATACAGATGAATGCACTAGAGGTACTTACTGAATCCAAGAAATGATTATTTTTCTCAACTTTAAACTTTTAAATGAGCAAAAAAATATAGCAACTGCAGAACTATCAACTGGATCATATATTTTATATAAGAACATCTCAACTAATAAATATTATTTCTTAAAATATAAAATCTCTATAGATTCATGACTGTTGGGAGGTACAAATAATTAGGGAGCAAAGGAAAGTCAAAGTGTAGAAAGACAGAGATACCAGTAGAATCGGAGAAGAAATATAGAAGGAATTTCTCTAGTGGTTACAGGGAAAGGTCACTCAATGGAGACTTTTCCAGGGAGATCCAAGGTTCAGGAGAGGGAATTTTGTGTGTGATTGTGGGTGCATGCATTGTGAGTAAATGTGGGAGGAGAAGCAGAGCAATCATTCAGTTTTGTAAATTTTCATTAAGTGTTAGGCACTGTGATGAGTAGAAGAGAGGTGATGATATACACAATATTACTGGAGTTAGAGTCAATGTAATTAATTATGTAATATATAAATGCTATATTAGTGTATCAGTTAAATATTGTAGGGTTCAAGTTGAAAGATATAAAACTAAAATTATTTTAAAATGTAAGTACATTTATTAATCTGAAAAAATTTGGAAGTCACAGGGATCCAAGCCTGGCGAATACAGCAGATCAGTTCTGTTAGGGCTCTGGGTTCCCTTCTCTGGGATATTTTTGTCTTTTCCCTTAGATGCCCATCATTGTGTAAAATATCTTATTACATGCTGAGGTACAAGATAATGAATGCTTGAGGAGTATTATGGGATGAATTGTGTCCCCCCACTCCCAAATTCATATGTTGAAGTCTTAAACTTCAGTACTTTAGAACGTGACTATATTTGGAGATGGGTCATTAAAGAGATAATAAGTTAACAGGAGACTATTAGAATGGTTCCTAATCCAATCTGACTGGTCGCCTTAGAAAAAGATGGAATTTGGACACACAGACAGCAGAGTACACATGCACAGAGGGACAATCTTGTGAAATGACAGCAAGAGATAGCCCAGGTGAGAGACCTCAGAGGAAACCAAGCCTGCTGGCATCTTGACCTTAAACTTCCAGCCTCCTCCAGAACAGTTAAGAAAATAAATTTCTGTTGTTTAAACTTAACGGTGTCCAGTGTATTGTTATGGCAGCAGTAGCAAACCAATACAGGAAGCATTTGGAGAAAGTGTACTTCCTTATGTTTCTCTCCTTTTACTGAGGAGTAAAATATTTTCCACTTACTCTCAGTATACATTATCTCAGGTCCTTACAGGTAATACTGAGTCACATGCCCATTGTCTACATGTAGCAAATAAGGCTGCATATGTACACGTTTGGTATTAGAGCCCATAGAAAGTGATGTGAGGTCTTTCTGGCAGAAAGACAGAGGCTAGAATTTGCAGTTGAGTTGGAAACTAATTATTTATGTAAGTTACAGGACTTACATAATTTGAGACATTTACCCAAATTTTAAAGTTTAAGTAAGCCAATTTGTAAGATTTTGTACAAATTAGGGGAAAAGTTATCTTTCTTAATTAAGCTTAATTATACTTTATGACCATCTGCTAACAGTTTGTTGCAACAACAAATCTACTCTAAGTGAATGGTACCTTTTGGAGTTGTGGTAGCTTTGGTTTTAGGAAACCATATATGGAGTATAGAAAGCTTGAACTGAGTCCTAAGGGATATGTGGAAATTAGATAAAAAGAGGATTGAGTGCATTGTAGCAGAGGATACAAAATGAGCAAAATCACAGAGAATTAAAATACCATGCAACACTGAGGACATACAAGCTGTTCTGTATTATTACAGGTTAGGGCGCATGTTAGGGAGCAATGGGAACTGACATGGAGGAGATTGACAGAGCCTGGTCATTATAGATCTGGAAGAATGCCAAATTCTATGGCTTGAGTAGATACAAATGCATCAGTATAATCAATATATACAAGTAAAGACGATACAAGAATAGAAGGTAGAAATGGTTTGGACATGATGCATATGGCATTCTTGTAGAAGCAACTCTTGGATAGAGTCTAACATTAACTTTGTTATACATACATAAGTTCTCATTCTTTGTTCTCTATTGGCTATAGAGTCATGGGAAAATTATTGAACCTCCCTGGGCCTTAGGATCCTCATATGTGAGATTTAATATAATTATATTTGTGCTTAAATCAAGGGTTTTGAGGACTAAATATAGCAATACATGTTAGACTAAACATTAAATAACACTTTATGTTAATAAATTTCAGCTATTTTTCTTCACTCTTCCTTCTATTCACTCTTCTTCTCTCCTTTCTCTATTGAAACAAAGATGCCTGCTAGGTTTTTGTGTCTAAAACCCAAGAAGTAAGTCAATTTTAGAGATAAATAAGGGAGACATCATCATAAAGTGATTGTTCAGATTTTGAAAGTGGATGATATTATCTGGAGGGCATATCTGAAAGTCAGAAGAGCAGTGACATTTTCCAGAGCCATGAGGAATGCTAATTTTTAAGAGATGGGGAAAAAAAAAAAAGAAATTTCTGCTAACAGGTTTGAGGGCACTCAAAAAGATAGTAGGAAACTTAAGAAAAAGTTCTTATGACATCCAAAGATGTTAGGAATTTCATGATGAAATGAAACAATAGTTAGATTCATATAAACCTTATATGTAGCAGTAAATTATATGCTACTCAAAATGTTTAGAGAGCAAGAACAATAAGAACAGTAATCTTCCACTGACTTTACCATCGTGGAGTTCATTGCCAGAGAAATTGTACCTGCTAACTGGGGCAGAAGGGAGGTGGATACAGAGAATGTCCATTCTTTTATACTAAAAAAGAAATTTAAAATATGGTGTTAATGAAAGATTGATACTGTACAGACTTTACATTACTTTTTTTGTCTTGCTGGGGGAGTTTGAACATATTTATAGGATGAACAGGAGATGGTATAAAAGGGATAGGAAAAGATCAAAGAACAATGGAGAATCACTGACAGAGTTGTTTCAGTGTAAACAACATGATAGAATGAAGAGCAGAGTACTTGACCTTTTATAAAAAATGGGCAGTTCTTCAGAATCAACCAAAAAGGGTACTAAGAAGAATTTATAAGTTTACAGGTGAGATGAAATAGATGAAGGATTATTTCTGTGGATTGCTAAGGAAACCAAATGCTTCTTGTAACTGACATTGAGAATGAACAGTAACAAATAGTTTCACTATCACCCAAACACATTAACCCCACTGCAGTGTAGCAATGAATGGAGAATACTGAGGTGCCAGGGTGCACATGTGCCGGGGACCAAAAGGCCATGACCCTGGTGGTGATGCCCAGGGTGAAGAAGTAAGGCCCAAGGCCCAGGCATGGACCCCCACCTGTGGGCAGAGGTGTCCTAAGGCAAGTATTAGGCCTGAGGCCATAAAAGTTATGGCTTTTGATCTCCTCACTTTGGCCCTAAGAGGATGGCTGGTTAGCCAGTGACAGGTAAGATTCCTTAGAGGGACAACCTAAGACAGGCACAGCCGCAAAAAGGCCATCAGGAGGTAAAGTCATGCCAGGCCTACGATAAGGACATTGGATCTGTAAGAATCCCTGCACTCAGGGTGATGATAATATTGAAGAAAAGTCCCTGCTAGCAGCAGCTGCAGAGTGAAGTAAAAGAGGGTCTTATGGCATCCCCTCCGTTAGCCAATTAATGCTGCTGGTTTTATTCCTCTTAATAGCTTTAGAATATAGAGAAATATAATGTTGATCATCATGAAAATAATAAGAAAATCATTTAGGAGGCTTTAGTTTGCCTCAGGTAATATAGAAATAATTCAAGAATAAAATAAATCTCTGATTGTTCTGTTAAACCTAAGAGTGCAGCCCGCCCCTCAGGAATGTGGTGATTGCTGTAGTTTTCAGGTTAAAACATTATTAATGGTCAGTAGATAATAAATAATCTTAGGGAGTAACTTTAGAGAAAAACATGTTTTTCACACAATCTTTTAACTGTAGCCAGAGCCTTTAATTGATATCTGTATACCTTGTTCTTATCCTTTCAACCCATGATATTCACCAGAATGTATCCATTAGTTATGCTTTGACTGCAGGTGAGCCGTCTTTTACCCTCATCTACTGATTGTTTAAACATTCTGTGTAACCTTGAGAAACAAGCGTTCTTTGAAGTTTTATGGGATGTAAAGGTTGTTTTAATCAGTTTCTTTTTTTACTAGGAACCTTGAGAAACAGGTATTCTTTGTTTTACTAGGTACCTTGAGAAATTAGAATGATTCCATCCTGCCAATCTTTACAAGATGTATACTTGCTGTGTTTAGAGAAAATGCATAAAAACCCTGAAGAAAAAATAAACTTTGAGCAGTCCGGATAAGAAGCTGTCTCCAGAGCAGTCCAGATAAGAGGCTGTCTCCATGTCATTTGTCTTGTCTTTATGTTTTCTGTCTCAGCCCTTACATAAGGAGCCCTGGACCAGTCCTGATATGAGGCTGACTCCAAGAGACGCAGGTGAGACCCTGGACCAGCCAGAAGCCCTGAAGTAGGAGCTGGCCTCCTCTCAGGGCAGACCCCGGCACACATGCAGTGTTAAAAGTTCAATGGGCTGAATCTAAGGCAAATAAATAGTAATATTTCACTATATTGTCTTGATTTGTCACCTATTGGAACACCTCCAATCATAGAAGAGATGGTAGAATTTACCATGAAAACTTTGTATAAGAACTAAAAGTTAACCTTAGAGCCTCTTGATTGTCATTGAAAAAAAATGGTGGGAGGTTGTAGCATTTTATTAGGATCTTGTGATTCATATCTGAAGTAAACTACGCCTTCTAGAGGCCAGCAATGGTGTGTGGAAACTCAACAAAATGGATGCTTGTTCTCCATCTCAGCTTATAATAAGGGCTTTATTCAAGGAGATCATTTATATTTGTTGCCAGTAGAATGAATACCTCTGTGTATCTATGCGCGCACACACACACACACACACACACACACACACATATAAGCTTCTGACTTATGTAATTGTCTATGTACCATAGAGTTCATGATAAAATGATGAAAGGAGATTAATAATGGTCTCAGCTCGAAGTCATTTCCTATCTTTCACATACTGCTCATTTTCTGTCTCATTTCTGTTTCACATAGAAACATTATTTTGGGACTAATTTTAATTAATTCTGATTAATATTCAAGAAGAGAAAAGTTTTTAAGGAAAATAAATTTGGAGGGTGAATAGAGAGAGTGATGCCCTGCTGGGAACTAGTCTAAAAGATTTTGGATGAAATTCACCAGGTTGTGCCGCTACTCCGTGAACTTGGGAAACATTCTTTCTGAAAGGTCAGCCTCTGAAACTATATGCCTTCTCGGCCTTTATTTCATGTATTTATAAGAGACAGCACTTATAATGGCTTTCAAGCTCTGTAGGCTCTGATACTTTCTTCCCTTCTGCCTTCATTTCCTACCTCTTTTTTCCACTAACTTCACTTATGTCACTGGCTCTGTTGAAGGTCCTGTACCCATCAAACTTACTTCTGGCCCAGGGAATTTGCATTTGAGTTTTCTCTGCCTCTGATGTTCCTTCTCCACATATCCTCATGCCTGGTTTCTTTACTTCCTTCAATGCTTGCCTGTATGTCACCTTATGGGTGAGGTCTTCCCTTATGGGTATTCTGTATGTCTTCCCATACTGAGTACAACTAGTCATACAGTGATCCCCCTGATCTGTGTTTGCACTGTCCGTGGTTGCAGTTACCCACCATCAACCAGGATCTGAAGGAGATGATCCTACTTCTGATATGTCATCAAAGGGTCATTGGTCGCCTGACACTATGTGACAATACCTAGGTCATTGGCCTCATTTCATCTCATCACATGGGTATTTTACCATCTCACATTATCACTAGAAGAAGAAGGCTCAGTACAGTATATCAGGATATTTTGAGAGAGAGAGAGAGAGACCACATTCACATAAATCCCATTACAGCATATTGTTATAAATGTTTTATCTTATTAAAGTTATTGCTGTTAATCTTTCACTGTCTAATTTATAAATTAAATTTGATCATAACTATTTACATACAAGAAAAACACGGTATATATAGGTATATATAGGTGTATATAGTATATGTAGTACTATCTGCTTTCAGACATCCATTAGAACTCTTGAAACATATTCTTCATGGATTAGGGGTGGAGGGTTATTGTATTTGCTTTGATTTATTTTTCTCCATAGCACTTATTAGTATTTTATATGTAGTAATATAGAGAGGGCAAGTTCTTTTATGTTTTGTTTAGCATTATATGCTTAGCAATTTGTACAGACACTGAAATGGTAACTTTTTATTGAATGACTGAATGAAAATAATGATTGACATATAAAATTATCAATTATAATTTACATACAAATTTACATATAAATTATGTAAATTATAATTAATATTCATGTATTTTTAATATGAAAGAGAGGTGATAGCAATATTTTTCTACTAAATTACAGATAAGAAACATTATCTAGCCCAAAGGAATTTTTGAGGATATTTGGGTAAAATACCATTTCCTCAAAACAAATTACTGTTATCTGCAGGATGATTGCCATGCAAATCATACAAATCTGTCATAATTACAATAGAAAAGGTGTATGTTGCATTTGGGCAAAGCAGCATTACGTGTGTGTGTGCATAGGCTCAGGTTGAAACTTTTAGCCAGTTCTGAGCTAGAGAATAAAAGGATAACATATATTGTCATCTCCAAATTTAAGATTCTTGAGTATTAAAACAAGTTTTGATAGGCAAAACAATGATTACAATAAACAAATACTCTTTTTGTTTAGTTTCATTTTTTGCTGTCTGTGTGGGAGAGGGGAGATTTTTAAAAGAATAATCAAAATTCTGAAAGATGATATGTTTCTTTCTTTGGGAGTAAAGAATACAGTTATTTCCAAAATATAAAATTAACTGTATGCCCCAAATAACAGTTATATATACTTAATGCATGGATTAAAGTATTATATTAGATAGTGGAGTATTCTAAACAGTTAAAACCATACAGATACCAATATTCTTAATATAGTTAAAATTATGCTTATCATAGAAGTTATTCTGCATTACCACTGCATAAAATCTTTACATATTCTACAATATGACACACAATCTTCTTATAAAATTTTATATTAATTCTTTCAGAAGGAAATAAGTACATATATTTTCAGTTAGAATAGTGGCATGGTAGGGCAGGTCCAAAGTAATGAATAAGTGATTGTAAAACTTGCCTCTATTTCTCACATACCGAGAGTGACAAAGTCCTAAATTTGAAAGAGTCTCTAGAGACACACATATTCTGCACAGTAACTTGAACTGAGAGTCTCTTAGATCAGAGGAAATTGAAATATCATTAATAGAGAAAAACATCTTCTAGGAGTGTGCATCAATTCAACACTTCAGTTCCCAGTCCTGCAATAAAAGCAGATTGCTCCATTTATCACTGATCTTATTATTTAGGGTCTTTCAATCCAAGGGAATGAGTGTACTTCTTCTATATTTGTATCAAAAGTAGTTGTTAAAGAATTGTTTTGTAAGGTCTAAAATCCTATTTAAACTAAGTAATAGTGTGCAAGGTGTGTAAGTGAGTACACAGGAGATCTTAGGGTTTCCCAGTGCCATATTAATTTCTGAAATAGGACACGATTCTTGACATTTAGATGAGAGGGAAAAAGTCACCCAGACTTTCCTATAGTTTTTCAGGGTAAGAGAGATTGACATAACACACAGAAGAACATTAGAATATCCAGGAGATGATATTAAGTTCCTATTATTATTCTTACATTAGTCATTTATAATGTAATTTTTATAGCTCTTAATGAAAAATAAGATCCAACCTCTTCTAATATTCCATGACTTTTTATTTATGTAGGATTGCATAGTAGATATAGAGTTAGAGGACTATGGATTGAAAGATATTCCCAGAAAAAAATATTCCTATAAAAGTTTATATTCCTATAAACTTAAGTATAGTCTGGACAATAAAACAATAAGCAATACATAGATAGCAGAACATTTTACACAATATACAGATGTGTGCATATATATATATATATATATGTATATAATTATGAGTGTAAGAGAGTGTTTTTTTTTCAGTTATTGACATCAAAATAACGATTCAGTTTTGAGGTAAGTCACAATTAATTTTCCATTAATAATTATTAATAACTGAAATTTAGAAATTACTTAACTTTTTAAGCAATAAAAGAAAATTTGTTATATATATTTCTAATGACATCATTTTTACTCATCTTGCTTTATGTCATGATTTATTTGTTGAGAGGGGAAATATTATTGAGTTACTACTGATATATACTAAGAGAATAAATAATAGACATTATATCAATTAGCTTTTGCTGTGTCCATCCCAAAAGTCAGTGGCATACAACAATAAACATCATTTCTCATGTGTCTGCAACACTCAACTCATGTTGGTGTTATCGTGCATCAATAAAGACAACAGGAAATGGTTATGATAGTAAGGTTTACATCATCTGGTTTTAAGGAATAAGGGCAGTTTCACTGGAAGTTTGTACCAAGCATTCTCATTCTTATCTGTTTTCTTTTGGGTTCTCCAACCCAAATGTTATTGACTGTGTGATGAAATATCTTAGATAGATGTCAGAGGATTTGTTTAGTAAACTCTCCCAGTCTAAGTAGACCAGATCATAATCTGCCACTCTGCACAGAATATTTGTCAATAGGTTTATAAAAACGTATATGTCTTTGAATTTTAACTGAGCCTCATGTTTTTTACAGAGGATAGCATTTTAAATTGAATTTACACTTTGCCCTCTTGTTTTGCTATTTTAAAACTGTAATCCTATAAAAGCTTATAATTTTATATAAATTTACTTTGCTTAAATGTACACATTTTTGTGAGCTTCATAAATATAGAAGTGATAAGTACATATAAAAATATTTAATAACAATGGTTTCTGGGCAAACTGCAAAGGAGGCCTTCTGTTTGCCCAACACTTTGCTGCAACTATTAAAGATATTACATTTATTTATAAATTTAATACTTATTTATTAATATACACATTTATTGAACACATCGAACACATTTATTGAACGCATTGAACACATTTATTGCTGGTGATCAAGGATTGTTGAGGTTACAGCAATTATAAAAAAATTAAAAATTATTTCTACAGAATTTTTGTTCCGATGGGAGAAGAGAAAACCAAAGAAATCTATGATTATAAAGTATGTGAGTTGTTAATAGGCTTATGGAAATAAAGAATGTGTGCTAAGAACTGACAGATATTAATGGAGGTTGTTATTTTACCTTTTATCTTTCCTTTTCGCGGTTATCATTATTTTAATCATAGCATTTATCACACACAATTTTGGAAATATATATGGATAGTATAGAAGACAATAACAAAACAAGCTCATAAACCCATTAAATCCAGGTCACAGCTAAATATACACAGCATCCCATAATCCCCAAACAGAGCTCTTCCTAAATACATTGACCTCTTCCCCCTGAAGCAAAAATCATAATCCTGAATTCTCTTAAAGAGAAAATTATGTTGGTTTTAAAATTTTTTCCAGTATATAGAAACAATATTACTTATAATTTTCTTTGAATGACCCTCATATTCTATTAAGTATTATATTTTGAAATTCAGCCATGTTAATGTATATAGAGTAGTACCTTTACTCTCATAACTTAGAGTATTCCATTACATGACCATTCAATAATTTATTCCTAATGAATCTTTTTTTTCTTGTATCATGAACAAGACTTGTAAATATTCTTTTGGCACTGCTTCTTGTTCATTCATATATGAAATTCTAAAGACTATATACATATTGTACACTGGTAGTCGTAAGTTCAATATGCTCAGTATTTATAAATAATGCTAAATTGCTTCCCCAAAATATTGTGCCAATGTATTCTCCCTCTGGAAGTGAGGATCATCTCCAATCACTCTACTTTTTCTTCACAGATTCCTAGCGTTATTCACTTTTTAAAATGTCATTTGTGAAATACTAATTCATGATGGATATATTGTAAATTTATCTAAATTAGAAAAGGAATGAATATTATTTTCATATGTTCAAGTATATGGTTTTCATATTATTTACTACTCACACTAGGACACATTTAAGGGTAAAAGGGAATGATAAAATAATACAAATAAAACCTTTTAAGTATTTACTTATAAACATACTGATTTATAAAATTGTCCTTTTCAAAAATTCCAACATATTTTTCTACAAAAAGATATAAAATAAATTTTTAAAAAATATTTATTTAAATAACATAAAATCTAACCTTTATATTAAAGATGTTTAGTTACAAAAATAGCATAAACAAAATAATATTTTTGCACATACATATTTGAATTGATTTTAGCCATGAAGGGCCCTTACTTGAAATTGAGTTTAGTCATTCAGGGCCCTTGCTTATAAAAGTAGTATGCAAGTACAGTAGAACTAGGAAACCCATTTTATTGACATCTCTGTAATACATTGTTTCCATATAAGACTGAATATTTATGGGCTTTTTATTCCACAGGTCAATATATCCTTCTCTAAGACAAAAATCATACTTTGATAACATTAGCTTTTTGGTAATTCTTGATCATTTGTCAAGTAAGTCAGGGTATGGTATTTTGTATATCATGGTCAATAAAGGTTAAAATGATAAATTATATTTAAAAAGTGGTCTGGATTTCTGTTTCTGGCATTTCTAACAACTTTTATTAGACTAACCTTCAAAGATAACTGAATGATTTATAAAATATCAATGGCATGAGAACATTGAGGAGAAAAGAAAAGTTTTCCTGTTAGTGGAGGGGACACTTGGAATAGGGGAATGGCACTGCATACATTTCTTGTTTATGCATCCTTCGGTTTGAGGGCCTGGCCAGGAAGGGCTATGGTAGATAGATAAAACTGTAACAGAAAATCTGCAGCCTTTCTGGTCTAAGATTCAGAGAACAGAGTCTGAGACAACCATGGACACTGACAAGGTAACACGAGGATGTGGAATCCTGAAAAAGAAAAGTCCAGAAGGAGAAGCTCAGAATTCCTGTGAATATACTCTGCCTAAATCTCTAACAGACCTCTGAACCATACATGCATGGAACAGAACCCATGGAGAACAGCTTGACTAAAATTAGGGAATGGAAATTAAGCTGCCACATACAACAGAGGAGAGCTTGTAGTTTGTCAGTTAAGTTCCTTCCGAATTAAAACAAACAAAAAAGAATCTATATTCTTCAGAGGGATATAACAAAAGTAAAAATCTCAAATATATGTCACTTACAATGTCCAGGACTAAATTCAAAATTACTTGTTATGTGAAGAAACAGGAAAACTGCTACTACTTAAGAGAAAATAAAATCAACAGAAACCTGAGATGAATAACCCCGATATTGGGATTCGCATACCAGGACTTCGAAAAAGTAATCAGAACAATGTTAGAGACATAAATGAAAAAAAAAAAAAAAACTTGTAATGAATTAAGACATAGAAAAGTTTCAGCTCAAAGTGAAAACTCTAAAATGAACCATTATATATTCTAGAACTGTTAAAACACTGACATACAAATTTCACTGTATAAGCTTAAAAGGCAGAGTGATGACAAAGGACCAATGAAAAAATAAATGTGATTATAAATTACCTATTTTGAAAAATAGAAAAATTTTAAAAAATGACAATCTTCAGAAATCTGTGCTACAATAATAAAAGTTCTAACATACAAGCATTTGGAATACCACACAATTTGAATGGACACTTCACAAATTAAGATATACAATCAATATGGATATGAAAAAGACATTAACATTATTAGCCACCATGGAAATACAAATTACTTCAATGAGGTATCACTTCACATTAAAAAATGGCTAAAGTTAACAAGACTAATGCCAAACATTTGAGACTATGAAGCAACTAGAGCTCATACTTTGATCCTCATGTTAGAATGTACAGTCAAGATGGCACAACTGATGAGAATTGATAACATCCGTAAAATTTGTTCACATAAAGAAAATCGGTAGCAGCTTTTTTCACTAAAGCTAAAACTGAAGTATTTCAGGTGTTCATCAACAGGAGAATGGAAAAACAAAATAATGGTCAACAATACAAAAGAAATAAATTACTATTACATGCAGCTAAACAGATTGATCTCAAAAGTAAATGAAAGAATACAATACATGAAGAAAATATGCTATGATTCAAATTATATGAAATGTTAGAGAAACAAAGTAATATGTGTGCTAGAAAAAAAAGTCAGTTTGCTGTTTGATCCAGAGAGAATAGTATAGGCAGTATTGACTGGTCAACTTGTGTGGGAACTTTCTGGGCTGGTGTGTAATATACTGTACCTTGATAGATGTTTGGTTTACATAGTTGTAGATAGTTGTCAAACTCTTGTAATGTCTATTTAGCATTTGAGCATTTCATTGTATGAAAAATTTATCTCCAGAGAAAAAAATAAGCATAAAATAATATTGAATTCTAGTTAATTTTAATGCCTGCTAAAATATTTAGGAAGAAGTGCAAAAATGTCTGCAACTTAATTCAAAGTGCATATAAAATAAGATGGATCAATGAATGGATAGGTGGATGGAGAAATGGTCAGATATATGTTACAGCAAGTAAAATAAAATGTGAATTTTAGATTCTAGGTAGCGGTATATACGTTTTTATCTACAACTCAATCATCCTTCTGGTTTGAAACTTTTACAAAGTAAGATGTTGGACAAAAAAAAAAAAAGAGGACTGAGTGAATGGAGAGAGTGATGCTATGTGGCTATTTGTAGGAAACAAAACAAACAAAACAAAACAAAACACCATTCAGTTAAAGAAAAGAGAATTCAAAGTCCCTAAGACTGAAGTGTGCATATACCCATGTGAGAGCGGACTGACATTTTTGAAGCCATCTACTGAACTGTTGGAGAGTAATTTATGTTTAATATGCATAATATGGAGAGAAAATACAGAATGAATTTATGTGAAAAATTAACCACTTAGACTTAATGTTACTAATACTATATATTCATTCACTGTATAAATGGTGAAGGTACGCTATTTGCCAGATACTTAGATGCCCACGATAAAATAATGAGACAAATTGTTCTTAGCTACACCCTCATGAAATTTGTAGTCCCAAGCTCTATTATATTTGGCTCCATTTCAAAGGATGGAATGAAAACATAAATCACATGGCATACTTATTGATAGTCACATGGTGTGACACAACACTTCTTAAAATGTGGTTCAATTCTTAATGAAAATGAATATTTATGTCCCCCACCCAGACTATGAGTTAGAACCTCTGAGTGACCAACGTAATCTCCATTTTAACAAGCTCTTGGGTGATTTTTATGCACATCAGAGTTTGAGAACAACTGCTGCTATAAACAACATTTGGAGCCAAGAATTGGGTTGAAAGGCTAATGACTCCATTCCTGATTATGTGACCTCAGGTAAAAACTTAATGACGTTGTATCTCAATTTAACATCTAAAAGATGAGGAATAAAATAATTTCACTAATTATTTTACAAGGTCATTATGAACACAGGGGCACTGTAAATATAAATTATAGACAGTGTTCATCAAAGTGTTCATAAAATTAAAAGAATTATAAAAATTTATGGCATTATTTGCATACAAGAGAAATTGACTTCTAAGTTTTTGTTTACAGCGGTGTGAATCTGCAAGTATACACTCCAGATAATATCAAAAAGCCTAAACTTATAAACATATAATTAGAGAAGGTCTCTGAACAACAGGTGCAGTTAACATTTGGGTCTTAATCCAGGATGAATTTATCATTGAAATTTAAACCCTTAAAATTGTTTTGAAATGGGATTATTCCCTCGTTTGCCTCATATCATGTCCCTGGGAATAAGTGAGTGGGTTTAAACCTCCTACTCAGCTATGTTAAAAGAGGAGGCAGACACACCTGGATTTTATAAACATGTCATCCAGGACAGCCTTCGGGGAATATGCTCAGCAAAGAGTGCATTTTGTTACAGAAGAGCATTTGAGGAGTTTTGGAACAGGCAAATAAGAAGTATAATAATAAGCCATTTTGAAATGGCTCTATCAAGTCTCGCTTTGATATTTTTAAATGTAGTGAAAATTTTAGGACAATAACTGTCTAATCATTTTGCTTTCTTTCTTCTTGCAGTCTTTAATTAATTCAACAAATATTCACTGAGTTTTTAATATGTATTGGGCACTGTTGCGAATATTCAGGAGAAAAAAGAAAGCAAGAAAATCAAATTTGTTTTCTTATCTTTTTAGTTTCTATAGAGATCATCAGCAGGGATCTTTGGACATGACTGTATGCTTTGCCCTCTACCTAATAATGAGAATCATTGATTATCTTAGTGATACCGATGTCAAAAATAGCTCAGCTCACTCAGACTTTCCAAAGGATGGGAGAAGTTGTCTGCTGTTACCTTCAGTAAAAGACATAAATGTTCTGGCTACTCTTCTTTTCTCACAGTGGACATTGTCAATCGCAAGTTTCCCTTCTTCTGGAGGACAGCATGGAACATGCGTATTTTCCCTCTCTATTCTTTAGTATATATCAATTTTTATGCATGCATAATCTTTAGATAAGGAAGAAATTTTAACAGATAATTAGCAATCATAGTATGATTTCTTTTCCTTGTTCAAGATGTGTGTCTTCTGGGAAGGGACAAAATCATTTCATATTAAATTAGGGAAAATATGAAATAACTACTTGAGAAATAAAAATTTGTCAAACATAGGTGTCAGAGTAAATCAAGGATGTATATCGAGGATCATATAGGACTCAAAATAAAGCTAAACTAGTACCACAGGCTTGAAGCAGTAGAAGGTTGGGGGCACCTAGGTGGACTCAGTCGGTTAAGCATCTGACTATTGATTTCAGCTCAGGCCATGATCTCATGGTTCATGAGTTGAAGCCCTACGCTGGGCTCTACATTGACAGTGTGGAGCCTGCTTGGGATCCTCTCTCTGTCTTTCTGTCCCTGTCTCTCTGTCTCTCTCTCTTCCTTCCTGTTCTCTCTCTCTCTCTCTCTCAAAAATAAATAAACCTAAAAAAATTATTTTCCCTATGAGACACCAATTCTCCCATTATGTTACTTTTTGGTATTATGACAGAAATGAGGGAGAGAAAATCATGCTTGGGGATGGTTGAAGTAATGATATAATGCGTCCTTATGGAAAAATACACAGGCAATTTATCCTCTCACTTGGCAAAATACTAACAATCTTTATAATTTAAAAACTGCAGAAAAGACAAAGGATCAAAAGGTTATCCATTTGCTCTTACATTAAGGAAAACATTACCTAACCATATACATCTCAGTATTATCTCTTGAGCAGGGGAATGAGGTAAGAGAGAATTACATTTGACTATGCCAAAAGTAAAATAAAATGGCATTTTTATTCTATTATGTTCTTGTTGCTTTACACGAAAAGAAATTCAAAATTTATCTATTAATGAAATTTTAAAGTTCAAATACTTCAATTTACCTGTGGAAAAAGATTTAAAAGTTATTTTTAAAATGCAATCTTTCTCAAATGCAATTTAAAGAATGAGACTTAAAAACCCTCTGGAACTATCCATAAACTTTTTTTCTGGAACTTATCATAAGGAATCTGTGATTAGTAGCTACAAGAATTTTTGCCACAGAACACTTTGGGGAAATTTTTGAAAGTACTATGGACTTTGAAAATGTTTTATCCATGTTATAGATTGATATATGTAATAAAATTGATTTTGTAGAATTGTACCTAAACTATCATGGAAAGACAAGTGTTCAACATATATATAATGAAAATATTAAAAGGCAAGCTATTTTATTTTAGAGTTTTTATTTTAATAAGTAAGTTTACAAGGGATTCTCCAAGGATAAATATCAAAATATTTTGTATGTACCATATGAGTGTGTGGGTTTAGAGCAAATGGGACTTGGATTTTTGTGGGGTTTTTATACAAATTATACAAATATTTCTAGATTATAAGGCATTTTAAAAAATGGAGTTATCTCTTGAGATATATCATCACAGTGATAAACAGAAAGGAAATTAAAGTTGAGGTCAAAGAATTGGACTTTATCCAGATCCTCAACTATAATCAGTCTATTTAAACCCCAAGTTTAAATAATTCCCTCATTGAAAATAATGTGTGTCGTATAAATATATGCCAAAGTGAAAGATACATATGGAACACTCTATTAAGAAATATTCATTTTTCTTTTTGGCCTTCCAACAATGTTTGAAGTAGATATTTATACCCCCTTTTTTCTAGATGAGGAAGCTAAACCTCATCAAGGTTAATGACCTTGTTCATTTCTATATGACTCCTAAGGTGCAGAAGCAGAATTTAAATTCAAGTTAATGTGACTTTAGAGTCTTTGGGCTTTAACTCTGCAGTTGGAAGAGATAAAATGAAATAAAACAATAGCTATTCTCATTAGAGATGTACAGAAGTAAAGGACCAGTTAGAAGAATAGGCACAGGTGAAGAGATTTAAAGCAAAGTTTATCCTTGAAAACCAAAGGAAGAGAATAAAGAGCAAAGGCAAAATAAGAGGCTAAGTTTGTCAAGAAAATACACTGAAAAGATTTTTGACTAATTATCATTAAAGAGAATGTAAGGGGGCACCCGGGTGGCTCAGTGGGTTAAGTATCTGACTTCAGCTCAGGTCCTGATCTCAAGGCTTGTAAGTTCAAGCTCCCCATAGGGCTCTCTGCTGTCAGTGCAGAGCCTACCTTCGATCCTTTGTCTCCCCTCTCTCTCTGCCCTTCCCACACTAGCACTGTCTCTCTCTATCTCAAAAACATGAACATTAAAAAAAAAAAAGAGAAGAAACTAAGATAGTCTCTCACTTGAAAGATGGGGATAATCTAATAGTGAGCTACTGAAGAATTAATTAAAATATATAGGTATGAAGAGAAAGAGCCTAAAGGGTTTAGTTGCACACAGCATTGTATTTTATTTAGTTAGATTCTGAATTAATATAATACAAGGGGCATAAGCCAGAAAGAGGTAGGTAAGAAGTTCCTTCCTTAAATCTTTACATCACCTCTACCCTTTACTTCAAAGGCTTGGTACTAAACTCACCTTAGCCTAGACTCCTTTTATCCAGGAGAGTTCCCTCATTTTTCATGTTTTCAAAGAATGAAACATTTTTCTTAAACTAAATTAAGCACTAAGAATATTTTGGGAAAACCTCTGTCTTAAAATATGCAACCTGAATGAATCACTTGCATGAAAACAACTTGCTTATAGGAGTAGTAATAAAAATATACATTTAGGATTTGCAAAGTTACATCAATCAATAGAAACCATTGGAAGTTATATTTGAGACAATCCACCGTAATGAGTAGTTAAGCCTGTAATGAATATGAGGAATCATGAATTTGAAAATTATATATTCTTTTTCTCTGCACTCACTTCTGACCTCTTGGGAGGGCCTCACCTCACATTCACTGATTAAAAGACATGGAGTAAAACATCTCCTTGGTAGAGTCTATAAAACAGAATGAGTAATGCCATTTTAAATTAGTGATAGGTGAATCATAAAGCTCTGGGAGGTTGAGTTTCTTTTCCTCTTCTGAACTTTCTTTGATGAAGAAATGAGGCTAGGAAACATGTGAGAATGTGTTATCTCATGAGAAAACTCATACTCCTATTTCAGCCTCTAGCTTTAAAATGTTTTAAAATATGAAAGAGTTTTCACTCATGTAGTTCTAATCACTCCGTTTTCTCTTTAAAATGACTTGGAAAATAGAAACAAACAAATAAAAAACACACCAAAGATATTTTGTTTTCTTCCTTTGCAAAGCTGCCTCTTCTTCCTAATTTTTAGGATGTATAGGAAAAAGACAGTCTATATCCTGACTCTGGATAGGACAAGGATAACATCTGATTCTCTGCTAAATGAACACTGAATAGATATGAATAAAGAATGAATAAATAAAGAATGAATAAAGAATAAATTAATTAGTCAATTAAAGAATAAAATTAAAAGAGAAAGGAAAGGTATAAACAAGGGAGGAAGGAAGGAAGGAAGGAAGGAAGGAAGGAAGGAAGGAAGGAAGGAAAGAAGGAAGGAAGGAAGGAAGGGAAGGAAGGAATGATCTTTTGCTCTCACTTGTTTGAGTTACGAATCTATTAGATTTTCTCTGTCTACCCTTGGAGAAGCATGTTTTTCTGAACCCAGTTTCTAAACTACATAGGGATGGAAATAAACTTTCCTGGTATAATAGAAATTCTTCCATAGTATTTTTTAATCCATCAATTAATGTGCCAAGAATTCTCCTAGTCATCCTGAGAGAACTTTTCTTAAATCAAACACTTGGTGTTAGTCTGTAAAATTTGTAAATCATACAGCAAGGAAAACCATCATAAATTTAAAAAAACATTCTTAACTTACAAAGCAACAGATCATTTTACTAGCATTGAGCATAAATTTTGAAAGAATGTCAGTAGAGGAGAAGTTTTATGGGATTAGCGACACTTCTTCATATTTGTAATATCATGGAGAGAAGAATGGCATATTAATTATAACATAAACTCTATCCAATTTCTTCTTCTTTTCTTATTAAATATTTATTATCTGCATAATAATGGACTAAGCCAAACCCTATTTAATTCAAAATCCTCTTATTTTTATGATCTGAAATGTATTAAGCCTTCTAAGAAGTTCCAGGAACTCTGTAGTTATGATATAGAACAAAAAGGCAACAATAAATTCTCAACCTTTTAAAATCATACCATCATTTTCAATTGGTTATTATTTTCTTTACCTGATGCAAGATTTCCTTTGTGGATACTTTAATATTCAAATTCTCTTAATATCAAATAGAATAACAATACCACTAAAAAATGGAGGCTGGCATTTCCATACCATGTTCTGATCTATACTGATCTATACTCTATTATCAGTTAAGTATTCTGTCTCCTATACTGATTTTGAATAATTTTGAAAGTTATATCAACCTGTTAAAAAGGAAGTCATAGCTATACAAGTATGGCAGAATAAGAAAAAAATAAGAAAAACCAAGTGAAATTATAACATAGTGGTACTGAAACAAAAACTTTCTATTTTAGTTATTTTTTTTTAAATAATACACTTATCTTGGAGGAAAAAGGAAGTAATCATGAAACTTTATATATGAACACCTCAAAACTGTACTTTTAAAATTGATTTCAGAGGTAAAAATAAGACAGAGCTACAATGTTTTACTTAATCGTTATTGCACTTTTGCCTCTAGATTTATTTTCATGCATTAAGAGATCGTTTTCTATCTCACTTTAGGAGCTATGCATATAAAAATCACCTTTTATGTGATTTTAGATGTTCTTCAATAAGAATAAAATTCAGCCTAACACTATCTTCAAAGACAGTTTAAAGTTACCTCTTAATGATACAGGGAGCGTCTGGATGGCTCAGTCGGTTAAGCATCTGACTCTTGGTTTCAGCTCAGGTCGTGATCTCATGGTTCCTGAGTTCAAGCCCCTCATCAGTATCTGTGCTGCCGGTGCAGATCCTGCTTGGAATTCTCTCTCTCCCTCTTTCTCTGATTCTCCCCCACTCGCTCTCTCTGTTTCTCTCTCAAAATAACTAAGTAAACTTAAAAACAATTTTAAAAAACTGTTAGTTCTTCACGGACACCATGCCTAACTTCTCTAAATATGATTCTTTGGTTATATGCCTGCTTAGTTTCCAATACCTGCTTTTCACAGCACTTAATACAATTTTAATACATTACTAATTTTATAAATAATTATATAATGTCTCCTTCCCTAAAAAATTAAATCCTCAAAATCACTGCTGTATCTCCCACACCTAGTAGCTCATCAATAAATGATTGCTACTGAGTCTCAGAGAACTTAAATAATTTTCCAGTAGAATATTATTAGCACCTGGCAGAGTCAGGATGTAGTGCCTGTTATCATGGTTTTTGTTTTTTTTCCTTCTCAACCATTACTACTTTTTATCACCTGGAGAAATGAAAAGTAATAATTGATGTTAAGTTCAACTGCTCTCTGTACAGTGTAGGAGGATGATTTTTTTTGTTGTGTTGTTCACAGTGAGTAGCACGTTGTGGACTTCAATGTAGGTAAATTAAGCCTTTTCAACAAATAAACAAGCCTCCACATATGGCTTGTGGTCCAACCCTCTATGTATTTCTTTTTTTCATAAAAAATTTATAATTTTTCCCTCTTTACAGAGCCTAGAAAAGGTCAGCAAACCATCTAACTTCTTAATCTAACGTAAAGCAATTATTTCAAAATTATAGACAGGTCTGACTATTCAAAAGCAGTCATTAAAAGGCAAAACAAAATATTGTACCTGAAAATTTCCAGGTTATTTTCCTGAAACCTATCTTTCTTAACTCCAAGCATACAGTAATAGAAACAAACAAACAAACAAAAAATAAAGTTTACCACATGGAGCATGGTACATAAATGGGATATGAGATGAGATAAGAAGCAAATGTGATGACAAATATATACTTAATAAATAATCTTATATTAAATAGAAATAGGTAGCCTTTGCATGTGACTGTCTTCTGGGTTCTGAGAATTTCTCTTTTCCTTTGCCTCTACAGACCTGGGGTTGTGTATTCTTGTAACCACCTGCTTCTAGAATGAGAACCACGATATAATCCCCTGCCTACAGTTTAGTAAATGATCCATTATTAACCTTTCCTCATGTTACCTACAATGTGCTGTTTCCTGCCAGGACTCTGATTTATATAGACAGGAAAGGGAAATATGTCCTTGCTGTGCCCCATAAAATGGTGACAACATTGCCTTGAAAAGGCTGAATCCTGGAGTTCCTTTTAAGCACATGTGGTAAAGTGAGAAGGGGTTTTTAACGGAATTGGACGAAGTATGTAAGAGGAGACAGACAAGGAATGAAAAATGAAAATGAAAAAAATGAAAAATGAAAGAGTATATTGAACTCTAACCTTTAAAAATAAATACTAAAAGTTGGTGCTTGACAGCTGGGGATGGGGGTGATATTTGAATTATAATTTGAGCTTTTAATCATGGCTTTTGGTGTCTCAAGTATATTATTTTAGTATTATGACTTTCTAAAATAGACAGTTTTCAGGGGTGCCTGGGTGGCTCAGTTGGTTAAACGTCTGACTTCGACTCAGGTCATGATCCCGGGGTTTGTGGGTTTGAGCCCCGTGTCAGGCTCTGTGCTGACCTCTCATTCATTGAAACTCTTTATTTTTCCATCTCATTTTTCTCTGCATCACTAAAAGTGATTTTCTTTCCTGATTCTCTGAATACGGTGCACGTGGACTTTGGTATATTTATTATGAGGATTGGGTGTCTTCACTCCTTAATGTGCTGCTATATGTTTACTGTGGTTGTTGTGCACTTAACATTCCAATTCAATTTGAAAGTAAGAGCCAATACAAGCTTCCTTTGCTTAGTTAGTTATTTACCAGAAGTTCTACCACATTCCTGTGATATATTAATTTGGAAAAGACTGTGATTATATTTTTTAGATTGTATTTACTTGATATTTAAGTAAATGCTTATTCAACGTAAGTTAAACACACTTTTTTTTTTTTTTCCTTTTTAGGGATCAGATTCATTGAATTTTAATTTATACATAGATAAATTCACCAATTTAATTAATAATTCCAGGAGTCGGGCAAATGTACATAGTCATATAACCACCAAGACAATCAAGATATAAAATATTTCCACAGTGCCCCCAAATACCCTAGTACCCCTTTGGATTCAATCTCTATCTCTACCCCTACTTCTTGGCAACCACTGACCTGATTTCTGTTCCTCTGACTTGTCTTTTCTTAGAGCATCACATAAGTGGAATCACAGAGTAGGTAGCATTTGGTGTGTGGCTACTTTCATTAAGACCAATGCTTATAAAATTCACACATGGTTTTACATTTATGAGTAGTTTGTTCCTTTTTGTTGCCGTATAGTATCTTATTGCATGGATATGCTATAATTTGTTTCCTTATTCACAAGCTAGTGGATGTTTGGGAACTTTACAGTTTCAGGTGACTGTGAACCTTGCAGCAGCTCCCACATATATTAGAGATTCATGTGTTCTACATCTCCATGTAAGTAATTTTTTATATGAAGATATTTATATTCATTATATACTTCATCTACAACTTGACCAGAAAAGTAACCCACAGAATGGGGGAAAATATCTGTAAACTATATATCTAATAAAGGGTTAATATCCAAAACATACAAGAAATTCATACAACTCAATGGCAAAACAAAAACAACAACAAATAACCTGATTTTAAAAAGGACAGTTTCGGGGTGCCTGGGAGTTTCTGTTGATTAAGCCTCTGACTTTGGCTCAGGTCACTATCTCACAGTTTGTGAGTTTGAGCTCTGCGTCAGCCTTTGTGCTGATATCTCAGAGCCTGGAGCCTGTTTCAGATTCTGTGACTGTCTCTCTCTCTCTCTGCCCCACCCCTTCTCTGTCATGCTCACTGTCTCAAAAATAAATAAAAGCATTACAAAAAGGACAGTTTCTGAATAGACATTTCTCAAAAAACACAAACAAAAGCAAAAGCATACAAATGGAAAATAGGTACATGAAAAAGTATTCAACATCACTAATTAAGGAAATGCAAATCAAAAGTAGAATAAAATATTACCTCACACATGTTAGGATGGCTATTATCCAAAGACAAGAAATAACTAATCCTGGCAAGGATGTACAAAAAAGAAACACTTGTTGTGTACTGTTGGTGGGAATGAAAACTGCCTCAGCCACTATGGCAACAGTATGGAAGTTTCACAAGAAATTAAAAACAGAACTGCTGTATGATCCAGCAATCCTATTATATCCAAGGGAAATAAATTCTGGATCTCAAAGAGATATCTGCACTTCTGTGTTCATTGCATCATGATTCGTAGCAGTCAAATATGTAAACAATATACAATTGTTTACAATTGCTTACAATTTAATGGGTAAATGGATAAAGAAGATGTGGTGGACAAATGAATACAGAAAATAAATATACAATGAAATATTATTGATCCCTATAAAGAAAGAAATTCTGAGAAACCCCTGCCATTTGCAACCACATGCATGAACCTAGAGAACATTTTGCTAACTAAATAAGCCAGACACAGAAAGACAAACATTGCATGATCTCAGTTCTATGTGGAATCTGTCACAGTCAAACTCAGAGAAGCAGAGAGCGGAATGGTAGTTGACAGGGGCATGCAGGACAGGGAAATTTAAGAGATGTTGGTTGAAGTGTACAAAGATTCAGTTATGCAAGATGGATGAGTTCTGGAGATGTAATTACCATATGATGAGAATAGTTAATAATAGTGTATTGTATAGTTGAAAGTTGCTAAGAAAATAGATTTTGAATTAAATCTTTTGGCATACCCATAAACACACAATGGTAACTATGTAGAGATGATGTATAGGTTATTTAGCTTGATTGTGGTCATCTTTTCACAATGTGTACATACATCAAAGCATTAAATTGTACACCTTAAACACATTTTTTTCCTTTTTTTTAATTTAAATTTTAGTTAACACACAGAGCAATATTGGCTTCAGGAGTAGAATTCAGTGACTCATCAAGGACATACAACACCCTCCTTAATACCTGTCGCCCAACTAGCCTGTTTCCCCGCCCATGTCCCTCCACCAGCCCACAGTTTTTTGTGGTTTGTTTCCCTCTCTTCTCTTTTTTCCCCCTTCCCATATGTTAATCTGTTTCTTAAACTCCACATATGAGTGAAATCATATGACATTTGTCTTTCTCCGATTTAACTTATTGCACTTAGCATAATACATTCTAGTTCCATCCACATCATACATCATTGCAAATGACAAAGTTTCATTCTTTTTGATGGCTGAGTAATATTCCATTATCTATATATATATACACACACACACACTTATGTTTTCTGCCCATTTCTTAATTGGATAATTTGTTTTTGGGTGTTGAGTTTGATACGTTATTTATAGATTTTGGATACTAACCCTTTATCCTATTTATCATTTACAAATATCTTCTCCCACGCTGTAGGCCTGCCTTTTAGTTGTGTTCATCGTTTCCTTCACTGTGCAGAAGCTTTTTATCTTGATAAAGTCCTAATACTTCATGTTTGCTTTTGTTTCCCTTGCTTTTGGTGATATGTCTACTAACATAGTAACCTTGGTCGAAGTCAAAGAGGTTACTGCCTATGTTCTCTAGGATTTTGATGGTTTGGGTCTTTCGTTAATTTTAAATTTATTTTTGTGTGGGGTACAAGAAAGTTGTCCAGTTTCATTCTTCTGCATGTCACTGTCCAGTTTTCCCATCACCATTTGTTGAAGAAACTGTCTTTTTTCCATTGGATATGCTGTCCTTCTTTGTTGAAGATGAGTTGACCATATAGTTGTGAATTTTTTTCTGGGTTTTCTATTCTGCTCCATTCATCTATGTATCTGTTTTTGTGTCAGTGACATAGTGTCTTGATGACTACAGCTTTGTAATATTGCTTGAAATCGGAGTCATGATGCCATAAAGTTTTGTTTTTCATTTTCAGGATTGCTTTAGGTAGTTGAGGTCCTTTATGGTTACATACAAATTTTAGGATTGTTTGTTCTAGTTCTGCAAAAAATGCTGGTGATGTTTTGAGAAGGATTGCATTAAATGTGTAGATTGATTTGGGTAGTATAGATATTTAAACAATGTTTGTTCTTCCAATCCATAAGCATGAAATGCTTTTCCATTTCTTTGTGTCCTTTTTGGATGTAAAAGATACCTCAAAGTTGTCTTGAAAAAGAAGATTCAAGATAGTGTGGAGTGCTTATAAAAGATTATTAAGGTTTATATATAGAAAGAAAAAAATTATTTTGTATGTAAATAAGATAGGAACTGGAAGATGCTTAAAATTATCACATTTTAAAAAGTATCAATAATATAGATAAAATATCAGTAAATAAATATCAATAATAATTAAAAATAATAAAATATTGATAAATAAATAAATAAAGTATCAATAATATAGCCCTAAATATAGGGCTCTACCTGATATATCTAGTATTATCAGATAAGCAGTATACAATAAGTTGAAAGCGGTAATGTAATAATAGTTCACTAATAATTGAAAAATTAGGAATAGTATATGTGTCTAAAATGAGAGAATTATTAAGATATCAGTACAATGTGATGGATGGGAATCCAGTAGAAAAGTAGAAAATGAATCTGAAAGCCTCAATACATGGTATAATTCAGTTATACAGTAGGTACGACATCACAGTGTGTTGGAAATAATAGACTATGATGTTACAACAATTGTCAATGTCTAGTGTGATATATGCAAGTTAAAAGAAAGATCAGGCCACCACTCCATCTTGCACTACCTTTAAGGGGAAGTCATAGGGAAAGTAAAGAAATAGTCTGAGTCCTTGAGGGAATTATGGTGTCACTAAGCCAATCTTGATTCCGTCTTATGTTAATTTGTTATGCGGAATAAATTCTACTTATACAGACCACTTTTAAGTGGATTGTACGCCACTTGCTCAAATGCAGAACATAATACAAACAAAGAGGGCTCACGATAAATATGAAACTTTTTTTCAAATGTTATTTTATTTACTTGACAAATTTAATTTACTCCCTTTTCCTATGACCCTCATTCTCTCAGTCTTCTTGATACTGTGTAGAATAAGAATTTCTTCTAGAATGATTAATATTATCAATGATAAAGCAGTTTTCTTAAATAGGTATTATTCTAGAAATACGCTCAGTGATCTCTCTGTGCACTCTTTATTGTTGGGAAGAATAATTTGTGCCCTGCCACTTGTTCTGAGGAAAGTTTTTAGATCTAGATAATATTCATCCAACAAAGCATTTGTCAATATTTGTCATGGTGCACTTGGAAAGAGGTAGAAAAACTTGTTTTCCACTTGTAGTATAAGAACATGCAATGTAACTCTCCGTGTTCACATAGAGGAAGTTTCTAAGAGCTTAATATAGTTGTTTTCTCAGCTATTTCTTACGAAATATTTTAACATTACTTTTAAAGAAGAAATTGAACCTAACCTTACACAATTCACTGCTGCCCAAATAAACAAATACCAAAAAAAAATGAAAGCCTTTAGGGTATATTGAAGTCTGTTTTAACTGATATAATACTTTAAAGGGATAGCATATAAACCAAAAACACCCACAAAAAGACATATTTAAACAAATAAGAAAATTTCTTATATATATTCCCCAAATACCAGATATAAAATATACATATAAATACTTAGCCTGAGGAAATTTTTGAGAAAGGGATTTGAGAATTTAGTTTATCCTAAGCCTGTATTACAGTATAACTTCTAAAAATAATGTAAAATTTGCTCTGTACATAGAAATACAACTTCCATATTGTGGTATAAGATTAACCACAAAAGCGAAGAGATTTTATAGATATAATTAAGATTCCTAATAACTTGGCTTTAAGTTAATCAAAAGGGAGATTGGATGGGCCTAACTTAATAAGGTGGACACTTCTTATGAATTTGTCAAATTAACAGTTAGTGGAACACAAGGGCCAGGCTAGCCCCCAAACAGGCCAAACAAGAGAATGAAATAGAGGAGTTTATTACTGACAAGTCCAGTTGAAATACCCAGTGTGCCTCAAGGAGCCACACAGGGAGGTCAAGCCAGAGTCAGACAGAGAGAAACAGGACCTGAAGCATAGTGCTTTATTAGGGTCCATGGATGGAGTGCTTTGGGATTCCCAGGCTAAGGTTGGATTGGTTAATTCAAACCAAAAGAGTTACATTTGGTGATGCCACACAAGGGTCTTATCTAGGGGTGCATAAGGGGAAGAAACTGGGAGGCAGGGAGGACTGTTGTTCACGAGGGCAATGAGTTATATCAAGAACTCATCTTTGCTTGTGACTCTGCAGGCTGCTATCTTAGGCATATGCTTGCATGAGGAGACAGGTGTCAGTCTGAGGTCACTGCAAGCTACCTGACCAAACAAGATAGGTCCAAAAGCAGCAATACCCTGAAGTAGCTTAGCTAAACCATGGACAACCCTTTAAAAAAGAATCTGGAAGTCAGAGACAAAGAAGTGCCAAAGACACTTTCCTGTTGGCCTTGAAGAATCTGAACTGCTGTGCAGTAGAAAGGGCCAAATGGCAGAGGATGGTGGGTGGTCTCTAGAAGCTACAAACTATAAGAAACTAGATTCTATCACACTTCAATGCCTGGGAAGATGATACCAAGCCTCAGATGAGATTGAAGACCTGGTTGACACCTTGCTTACAGCCAAGTTCCAAAATGGTCGTACCCCAGCTAAGTCATGCCCAGACTCCTGATCCATGGAAACTGGTATATGGTGTTTTAAGCCTCTATTATTGCAGTAGTCTGGTATGCAGCAATAAGTAAGTAACAGAGTTATAATGTGTAAAAAGTAGGACCAATACTAGGAGCAAAAAAGCATACAGTCCTGTTTCTAATTTCATGAGGCTTAGACTGTAACAGAGGAGAGAGATGAGTCATACAGTCACAACTATAACACTGAGATATGGGCTCTGAAATAATAGCATGCTATTTTCCCACTGCACATAACAAAGGACTCCTTCTAGGTTCAAGGATCATGCAATGATGTTTAATGAGAGATTGGAAGGATTAATTAGAAATAAACTTCCACAAAGAAAAGAAGGTGTGGTTACACAACTACCTCATTAGAACAAGATCCTATTCTAGCCTTTTCCCATTAGACAATAAATAAATTGCCTTCAAGGCAAATAGTGTATCATGTTTTGTCTTATTCATAGAGTCCGGAGCATAATAAGGTGCTCATTATGCACTGGATAAATAAATGAATGAATCATTGGTATCATAATGAAGTAAGCTTTGACTGTGTATAAGAATATTCCTTGTCTCAGAACTGTCCTTAATGGAGTAGTTGGATCCGCATTAGTGGAAGTCTAAGCAGACACGGCATGATCACCACTCAAGAGTGTTGCAAATGTACTGAGGAGTCTGTTGAAGCAATTCTAGGTTTCAGCCTCTGATCCGTCCTTGGAGAGATAAACTGAAATCTTGATATACATGGTGGGGTATTTTTATGCAAATCAGAAACAGGCATTAGAGAAAGGAATCATTAGAAAATGAGAGACTCAGGCCCAATAAGATGCATTACCAAATAAAGATACTTTAGAATTATAAAACAGCTCTTGTGACATAGAAAAAAATAATCAGGGTATTTCACCTTAGAGCTCAAATAAAATAGTGCATACTAATAAATGAGGAATCATACAAGGAATGCTGTTTCAAAGGATTATCAGACTTTCTGACCCTCTTTCTCAGGCAGGAAATATGTAAGAGAAAGGGATTTCAAGATTTGTAGACAAGTGTATATGTGCATATCTCTTTAAGGTGAAGGAATAGTCTTTAGAATGCAAAGAATCTTTAATGCCTTCATTTGAAAACACACCATTCTCGCTGTTTAAAGTGCAATCTCAACTGGAAATGGAGAAATTGGACACAAATCCTTCAAACATAAGCAGTGGTGGGTCAGCCTATGAGGCCAAGACTCTAGTAGACTTTTTTTGGCTTAATCTCCAGGGCAGATAGTTATATGTAGGCAGTAAAAAAATTGAGCTAGGCCAATATGATTTACTTGGCTACAACGTATGATCAAAATCAGTCATCATTTATTATTTAACAATCTTATTTTGGATTTGTTTGTAAAGTGTGGTTATGCCAGTAGAAAATAATAAACTAAACACTTGTTTTGACTATCGTTTATATTTTATTGTGGACAGTTTACATTACAATCTGGGGTAACAGTTAGACACCCATGAACATCAAAGTAGAAAAAAAATTAACTTACATGAAATGTAATTAATAACCTCTGATGAAAAAAAATCTATCTTTGATAATAAAAGTTGTTAGCACTTGGGGGGGGAGGGGACTTGGCTTTTGGTCACTCTTACTATATCAGACTCTAACTTATTGCCTGACAAATAGAATTCAAAATATTTGTTGAACACATTAGTAACAGCATGAAGGGTTGTTTGTAATTAAACTAACCAAAATCATCATTTTTCTTTACAATTTTATATGTTAAAATATTTAGCTAGATTATTTTTATTATTAAAATGCTTTGAATACAATTCCTACATCACTGGAATATGTAAAAATTATGTTGATTTTATTCTTTTAATGTATCTTCTCACATTTTATGGAAAAATGCTGCTATGTTATAATTGCGAGTACTAATAAAATTATCCTGACAACTAGTTTTGAAAAAAATAAAGGAGCAAAATGATAAATTACTCTGTTAAACATTTTCTAATGCTATAACTGCTAACATGACTTCATCAGTCTCATTTTAGATAAGTAAAGAATCTGAGAAAAGTAAGAATTATTTAAATTAGCTTTCAGTATAGAAAAGCTGAATATAAAATGCTAATTAATGTGGCTGTTGTTGATGATAGTGTCCAGAGAATTGGATATGTTCTCACAATTTTTAAGTTACATGAAATGAATTACACAGACTATTTTAAAATATTTTATTACTGACAATTATAGAAACTTATGCCTAGGCAGAATAGTGTGAAGATAAAATAATCTGTGAATAAATTCCAATAAAATTGAAGAGATGGTGAACATATATTGTTAAATAAAATAATTAGTTTAATTATTACTTAAAGTGAATTGAAGCCCTGAAATTGTACACATCAAATATATGCCAAATTATTTGTCATGAATTGATAATCATTAATAACTATAGAGATACAAATATTTTTAATACAAATTGTATTTGGCAAAATTTCTTATATAAAAAAACCCCTCTGCGAAGTTACCTTTATAGCATGGTGTTACAGTGCTAACTATATTCAAAGACAGAGGTCTAAAATAATACTTACAGTAATTAAAAGAAAATTAGACCTTAATTATAATAGAAAACCTTAAAGTGGTGTTTCAGAATATGATTCGTATTGTTTACATAACTCTCTGCCAATGGCTATGGTAGATAAATGTCATATTCGTTTTTACTTTTTCTTAATTAGGGTAAAATAAAAACAAAATAAAAAGAATAAAAGGAATAAGAGTGACTTCAAATGTTTGCTACAATTGGCTGTAGAAACTCATTGTGTAACAAACAAAGCACTCCCAAGATAACTCTCATAAAGAGTAGTTACAACCTAAGAGAAGAGATACCCCCAGTAAAGAAAAAGATGAAGCTTAGTTAAGTTCAGTCAGGACAATAACTCAATGTGATCACTCTAAGTTCCTCAAGGATAATATTGGTTTGGTCTGGGGTTCATTTCTGTTAGTTCCTATACTAATTTTATTTAGTTAAATTTTTAGTATACCCTATATTGAGTTGTCTGGGAGCATTTACAGACACTATACAAACTTAAAAGATACTAAGCAGAAAAACAAATGATTGCAAATACATTTGCATAGAATTAAAACTATAAATAAAACTTAGGAATCAGATATTTATATTTGCTGTTTATTTCTTCTGTCCTTGTAGCAATACCAGCATGAAAAACTCAATAAAATAAAATGGTTTATAAAATCTTTATAATAGTTTCCATTTTTTTGAGTGCCAGGCACATGCATGTAGGAGCCTACATGGCGGGATTAGGAAGGTGACATGATCTTTACCTCAATCTTGTAGGTTAAATGTCAGTGCCCACATTTTATGGGTGAGAAATCTGGCCAGGAAGAATTAAATACATTTCTAATGATTATAGGCTAACAGGTAAGAGAGATGGGATTTGAACTCAAGGCTGTGCGTCTCCAAAGTCTAGGATACTCTCACCAAAGTCCTTGCCATTTTCAGATAGGTTGAAATAACCATAGTGTAGAATAAATCCATGTACAGGAAATTAAGTATTTCCTTAAAGAAGTCACAAAAGCTGAAGAGTAATAGTTTTTATATTGAATGCACCTAATTTACAACATTAAATTATACTTAATATCTTAAGGGAAATATCTGCATTCAAAATTTAGCACTTTGTTCAATCTTCTCCAAGAACTGTACATTTTCTTGAATGGTATTTGCATGACCAATATACTATTGTTGGATTTTTCCCTACCAAACTGACAATAATTTCAAGGGTGTGTTTTTATGAGGACTAAGAGGACAATTAACAACTTTAAACATTCTAAATATGTCCAAAAATATCATAATGTTTACTGTTTGTTGGGTCACTTTTCATAGGTTACACTGTTTAGTTTTTGTTTGGTTTGTTTGTTTGTTTGTTTGTTTTAAGTAGGTTTTTGGTGTGAAATAGAAATAAAAAGTTTTGGTTTTGACTTGCTAGGAATTAGATTCTTGAGGGAGTCCTATGTAAATGTTACCCAGAAGGAATTAGATGTATGAACTAAGTCCAGAAAAGAAGTCTGAATGGACGACCATGAATTGGCAATCAGTAGAGAGTGGCATCAGCTGAAGGCATCTGGGTGGCATGGCCGTACTGCAAGAGGCATAGACTGAGGAGAGAACGTAACTGCCGAAGAATACTCACATTCAAAGGGCTGATAGGAGAGAGTGAATCCTAAACAGACACTGAGAATGAATCACTTGGGGAAAGGTCCAAAAGGAGAAAGGGGTAAGAGGTGCGAGGAAAATATGATTTTTAAAAGGTTAAAAGCTTCTGAGATGTCTACTGACTTTATACCATGGAGACCAAGGGTGGCCTGATGAAGAATCTTTTGGTGCATTGTAAGCACCAAAATTTGCATAAGCCAAATTCTAGTGTCATAAGGAGTAAATAATCAGTGAGCAAATCAGAGTGGAAGTTTGGGCAACTTTGTCAACGATTTTGGCTATAAATGTAGGTAAGAAACAGAAAAAATAATGGTGAGGGAAGCGCAATAAAGGAAGCTTGCCTATGATTCTTTTTATTTACCTTAATTATTTTCATATAAAAGATACTGAGCAAACTTACATGTCAGTGGAAAACAGGGAAGATGTTATATTTATGGGTGAAAGAAGCATAAGCAATTGAAGATCCCTCAGAATTTTCAGCATAATAGGAAAAATTAGATATCAAAGTGTATATGGGAAATATGTCTGTCTTTTCTCCCTACTGTCCTCAACATCAAGATGAAAAATGAGTATAAGAACGTATTTTCCTCTTGTCTTTATGAAAATGAAAAAAGCAGGCCCTTTCCTGTGATAACTAAGGGAACACCTAATATGAGGCAATTTATTACATTTGCTACTCTGATAAGAAACTTCCTATGGCTGAAAACAAGCCAAACGATATTTTACAGAGAAATGGAAATTACTTTTTTTTACAGGAAATGGTACACAACTTGCTAAATTAGGAACATTTTTCTTCTGCCATATGGATTTAAATTAAAGCTTGTTTCCTCCACCTGAGTTTCTGTCCTTGAATAGGTACGTTGCGCTTGAGCTAACAGGTGCACTAATTAGTGAAATGTCATGTTTCAAGCTCTTAGGGATGAGACTAGCAATAAAGATGGATTCATGGCTATATCAACAGTGGAGTCCAAGAATTCATTCCAACACTACCACCACCTTCTCCTCCACTACACCTCAAGCCCAGTCTCCACCTGACACTAATTTACAGGACTTTGGTAGCAAAGGACATCACTACTTTGGAAGCTAAGTCAAAGATAGTCACACTCAAATTGTGTCAATGAATGGGAAAGGAGGAAATGGATTTAGGCAAGAAGACCCAGTCTTATGTATTGTGAGTGGATTTCCCTTCAAGGTGCTGGAGATTTCTAAGGCAAGATTTAATGAAAGATTCACTTGGAAATTAAGAACCCAATCTCAGGACAAAAAGTAAATTAGTGGTGGCATTCACCATGGAAAAACTTGGAGAAGACTAACTTCAAAGATGCTTTCCTTGGGGCTCCAGAGTGGCTCAGTCAGTTAAGCATCTGACTCTTGATTTCAGCTCAGGTCATGATGTTCATGGGATCGAACCTCTGTGCTGACAACTGACAGATTCTTTCTCTCTCCCTCTCTCTCTCCCTCCCTCTCTCTCTCTCTCAAAATAAATAAATAAACATTTAAAAAAAGATGCTTTCCTTGAATTCTGATGGAAGCATTTTGTCAAGAGTTTAAGCTATTCTCTCCTTTGTTGCATCTGCTTTTTAAATTATGCCAATTAATAAATGATCAAGTTCTTTCCTGACTGTAGTCTTGGGGAATCAGAAGACGCATAGTAATAATTGGGAAAAAAGTGTTTCAATTCTTTCTGCTCACTGGCTCCCATAACCATGAGACTCTTTACTTTCTATTTAATGCAGATAAAAAGGGGAAAACAGAAAAGAAGGTAAAAAACCTAATCAACATGTTGGTAGTCCAAATAAGATTGACATGCAAGGTTGAGAATGAGGCCATGGGAATAAAGAGCAAGGAGGGAAGCAGTTTATCATGGATGCGTAAGCACAATAACCGAGAGAGAAAATTACAAAGTGGGATAGAAATTTTATATCTGGATGGAAAGAAACTCATAAGAATAGATACTTTAAAATAATGGCCAGGAATTAGCAGTGTGGAACTAAAATGACACAGGTCCCACCTCTGTTTTTTATTTTATTTTATTTTATTTTGTTTTTGTTTTTGTTTTTTAAGCATGAGATGTGAAGAAACACTTTCTAGTGAAGATAGTGAGGAAAGTAATGCCTTCAGAAAAAAAAAAAAAAAAGCAAAAAGCTAGGTTTCAGTTTGGCTAGAAGCCTAAGGGAAGGGTCCTTGAAAAATTGGTGATACACGTATGGCAAACTGAATAACGGCCCCAAAAGATGACCACAACTTAATCCTCAGGACCTGTAAATATATTGCCTTACGTAGCAAAAAGGACTTTGAAGATGTGGTTAAGTCAATGGGCTGCAGGTGGGGGGAGCAGCCTGGACTCCCCAGGAGGGCCCAATCTAATCACAAGTTCTTAAAAGCAGAAAACCTGTCTGGGTTGTGGTCAGAGGGAGATGTGACTACGAAAAACAGGTCGGATAGAACACATGACGAAATGGATTCTCCCCCCGGGGTTTCCAGGAAGACGTGAGACCTGCCAACTCCTTAATAGTGGGACTTCTGACCTTCAGAACTGTAAGATAATGAATTTGTGTTCTTTTAAGCTGTTAAGTTTGTGGTACTTGGTCATGACAGCTATAGAAAACTAATACATAGAATTTATTTATCATGGAGCGAAGGAGCCCATGGGATAGAAGATAACATGGGAGGAGTGATGTCCAAGTACAAAACTGTTGTAAGAATTAATGAGATTGAATATATAAACTGCTTAACATGATTTTTTGAAAATAGGCTTTCAGAAAAGGTAATTATTGCTTAATTTATTTTTGGTGTTATGAATTAAGAAATGTGGTTGGCATGCTGATAAAATGCTGAAAAAATTATATATGGAGCAACTTCCATGTAGTTCATACTTAGATTTGTAAAAATGGAGTTATTATTTCTCAGTAATTGAGTAGTTTTGTGTGAAAATTATAGCTGAATTGTGGACCTCCACCAAAGGAAATATTTATATTTATATTTACTCTTTGAGATTTAGTTTTTTTTTATCGATAAAATGAAATTTTCTCATCTCTTTCCTGAACAGCCTATGAGGACCAAATCCTTTATGTCAAAGTG